>OY796661.1:51300111-51900111 GCA_963680705.1 Rhagium mordax
TCGAAATCAAAAGACCTTTCCAATGGTGTAACAAAAGTGGTATGTTGCTGCACATTTATGTTATATTTCTATCCTAGTTTTTAGTAACAGTCGGTAAGAATATAATACTTTTTATAGAAAATAGTTTCCTTTAGCCGTTTACGAGAAAAGCGCATTCCCTAATAAAAGAATCACCCTGTACTTTATGTACGATGTGATTAAATAATTATCTTGGTAAAACTTTTTCAATATATAAACGAAGTCCATAACAGTAGGTACTGTTGCCGAAAATAAGTACTTTCTTTCTATCCATGTATTACCCAGATACTCCACCGATTGCGTTTCTCTAGGAAATGTTGATTCCTCGGTTTGTGTTTGAACACCGCAAGTTTCTGCATTTATCGTTTGTGTTGAAATACCATAAGTTTCTTCATTCATCGTTTGTGTTTGACTGTTTACTTTTCCAATTGTGGCTGTTTGCGTCGATTCGTCTTTCACAGAGGCTTTCTTGACTAGTTTGCCTATTGTCTCATTCAGCTGCTGTATGGTCCTTTCATTGAATTTGATAACTGATTTAAGTTTATTTTATTCTTGCTTAAACTTGTCATTCTCAGTTGATCATCAAATCTTGACTTGTCCAAACTCAACAGTTTATCAATTTTTTAACAGGGATATTAAAATATAAATGTTCCGATTTTGGAACAATAATCCTAAATAGATTGAATAAGTACATTGTTATGAATAATTTAGTAATAGGATTACAATTGATACCTACCGTACACAAAATGATTTTGTGGTAGGTGTCTAAGTTAAGACAGATGTGATAATTCTGTAAATTGATCTTATTTATTGAGCGATATTGATAAAGTTGAAGGCTTGGTAGAGTAACCTGTCTCTTTCTGAATTTGTATGTGTTACATAAATAACATAAATTTTAGAAACGTATGTTTCAATTACATTTTTTTCAACTTCCAATTTTTTCAAGTTAATGTGTACACCTTGTTCAATCTAAGGCGCACCCTTTTTGAACGTCATTTGCACAGTTATTAAAGGAAAATGTTTGTAACGTTATATGCGGACCTATGTAACTTTTCCAGAGAATTCGAATTTGTTATCAGAAAAACAATTGAAAGTCAAATAAAAAAGTTGCAGATATAAGCTGGAGTTTTTCAAATGGAACACCCTGTATATTTTTACGTGATTGGATAGAGAATTGAATTTCCTTTAAGAAAACATAATATATAAAATATCTGGCATCAACCTATCTGGCATCAACCGTTTATGAGTTAGAAGTGTTTATAATGTGCATTGTAGGTGCTGTTGTATTTCGTTTGAGAATGCTTTGAGATTGAAATATCGTGTTGTCGGATATATATATATATATATATATATATATATATATATATATATATATATATATATATATATATATATATATATATATATATAATATGTTGTGGGTTTGATATTAAATTTACCAAGTTTTAGCTTCAATACATGAGTGGAAGGCACTATACAGAATAGAATAGAACAATGTGAAATCCATTGTTTCAATCTCAAATCATGGCAATCTTTGCACATAACGAAATATCTACAATGCACATTATAAACACTTCTAACTCATAAACGGTTGATGCCAGATATTTTATATCCGGGGTAGCTAACAGATGGAGATACAGATAGCCAGAGGTCGCAAGTTGGGGGTCTGTCTAAAGGACTTCAACCCCTACTCAAACGGATTAATCAGAAATTAAAATGACAGAAATAATAACTCGTGAATTTTACCTTTTTAAAATAACGGATTTATTCAAGGATAATAATGAACAAATTAATTTACTCTAAACCTCCACGACTGTACAAATAGTCGAGTGTGTATAAAATTATTTCAAAAATGATAAAAATAAGTCGTGCTGGCAATCAAGAATGTTTACGTGATTTTACGTCTGAATTTTCGGATACGTGAGATTAATGAATTCTGATGTACGACAAGCAAACGGACCTTTCCACTCGGATGTATTATGCACGGCGGGCAATCGATTAGCTATAGATATTCTAGGCTATACGGAATTTTTACATACACGGCAAACTACTGCCACAAACGTAGAGCGATTTGCTAATGCTTATATTATTATTATATTATTACGTAAGTTTCGCGAGCCAGTTCTATGCAGATCACCCGTTTGGAAGGCCCTAGCGAACAATTCCTCTCAGTTGATGCATATAATGGCTATTAAATTTATCGTAGGTTTTCCGGTAACCTATTATGCAGTGGAACTTTTGAGGTGACCCTAGCGAATAGACCTCAGCGGCTGCTGCATATATTAACAAACAAAAGACCAACGGAGGTATTACTAATTAGCTCTGGTTTGATTGAGTAGTATAATACAACAATACGTGCGGACACAAGAACCTTTGAATATCTATACTTAACTGAAAGCAGTACCTGCAAAATACAGTGCACGACGATGTATTCTTACCAAAATAATTTTCGGAATCACGTTCTGATAGGATTTGCTATTTAATTCGGAGCGGCGGCGCGAAACTGTAGACGGCTGGTTCGATCTGGCACTTCTGAAGGTGGATCGGATCTGATCCACTCCAGGGCGATTCTTCCTTTTTATGACCTTTCTGACGTGCCCATATGGCATGTTAAGAGGGGCGTACTGATTTGACACGATGGGATCGTGTGCTCAACACGACGCTCGTTGCAGAGTGCAAGCGGATTATGCAATTTGGAGTATTCGTTCAGAGCGTCGATAACCGGAAATGCGCTACTTGTAATTTCTATACTATGTTGCAAAAAGAAACGGATTAAAACAGGCAAGGATTAACATTTTTAATAACGAATGATTTTTATTTCCGACTCGGCCATTATTTATAATATTTCTCGGATTTTACTTATACGAGGTATTGTCGAAAATTAATCAATTAATTACTTGATTGCTTGTTTACCAGCGGACTTTTTAACAACTCATTAATAACTTAATTAAAACAGGACTTACTTACTAAAACAGCGGCAGGGTGTACCCAAGTGACGGTAATATTTAAAGCAAAATTGAACATTCCTTGATCGGAAAAAATCACTTCGTTACAAAAGGAAATTCAATTCTCTATCCAACCACGTAAAAATATAGAGGGTGTTCCATTTAAAAAACTCCAACATATCTGCAACTTTTTTATTTGACTTTCAATTGTTTTTCTGATAACAAATTCGAATTCTCTGGAAAAGTTACATAGGTCCGCATATAACGTTACAAACATTTTCCTTTAATAACTGTGCAAATGGCGTTCAAAAAGGGTGCGCCTTAGATTGAACACGGTGACATCAAAATTTTAAATAAAAGTGTTATTACCTGCTTTGCTGGTTTTTTGTTTGCGGTTATAATTATATTTAATTTTTGTTTATTATCTTCTTTTAGGTGCTTAATGTTTTTAAACATAATTAATGCAGTTTACCGTTCATCTTGTTTTTTGTAGGCTGTCATAAATGAGAATTTAATATTACATTAAATAAATTATATAGCATAACAAAATTATAAATATAATGTTATTACGAATGTTATAATTTAACCTACACTGTAATTTAAATGTGTCTTGAAAGTAATATGACATATATCTTGATATTATTCCATCTACACTTCATTATATCCAAACATTATGTTATTCTCGATTATGTCAAAATGCCATAACTTAATAAATAGATAGATAATAAAATATTACAATTCTGTATTTAAAAAGTTTTGTTGTTTCCAAATATCTTTTAACATATTTTTTTTATTTATGTAAAAATAAATTGCTCTAGCTATAAATTAAGTTAATGTGGCAGTTTATATTTACAACTTTTACACAGAAAATAAATTATATAGCTGAAAATAAAAGAAACTTTTTTACAAAATTTGTGCGATTTGCAATCATTGTAACTGTATAAATATGTACAATATATTGACAAATTTAGTGGACTAGTATAGTATAATGTAAAACTAGAATAAATTAAAATAATAATGTTTACTTATTTAGTGAGTAGACAGATTGTTTTAAGAAGGCAAAATATGTAAAATGCAGTAAAACTCATTTAAGAAATAGAAGAATTCACATTATATATATTATATACTTAATTACTACTTAATAACAAAATAACAAAAATCAATTTGGGTAGTATGTATATTATTATGTACTATTATGGGGAAAGTTATTTTAAATATTCGAAGACCTAGGACAACGATAGTGATTGATTTTTTTCAATATGTAAATTAATTTAATAAATATTAAAGCAAGATTTGAATATACAGTAACCGGCAGCTAAGTACGTACACGTACGAATTTATGGGTAGCTACATTTTATATTCACGGGCGCGAAACAGATTGAATACGCAACGATACAAAGACATTTAAATTGTGAGGGCTCGAGTCTACTTAAGTTATTAGCCGGCCGGCCTACTGGCAAATAGTCAATCGTCGAATAAGTACAAACGGGATAAGCCGAATATAGACGACGTAGGACGAACGGTAAACGTTTGGATGACAACTCGAGATAAAATATGCAGCATGCGACATATCCTCGAAATTCATTCATCTGTTGATTTATTTGGCAACATTTTGTTAAATACTGTTTCCATCCAATTATTAAATAATTATGGATATACCTATTTGAGCATGTTTATGGTGTATTATTTAATACCGATTTGGAAGAACTAATCGAGGCTATGTATCCTGATCCATAGTCGGAATGTTTATTTTCTATCAAGTTGACATATTTTACGATTGTTTTTTTCGCATTTGGACATATAATAAGCTATTTTACTAAATTCAAAATCGTTTAATAAAGTGGCACTTTACCACATAGAAATGTCACTTTACTATTATAGTAATGTCAGTAACAGTTTGACAGAAAATATTTCATATACCTTTTCGTTTCTCGTATTTTTTTTTTTGGATTTTAAAGGAAGTAAGCTCGAAGTTGTTTCTCGAGCGGCATTTAAAATGCCTTCAAAACAATTTTCTAAATTGTTATCAGTAGCAAGATTCATTTTTATAATTAATATATAACTTAAAATCAATTCGACTCACAAAAATTATATATAACTGTTATTACATAAATAAACAAAAGCTGTGTCGGTTACTATAGGTTTCGGAAATCCTACCCAAGTACCTACTATGACATTTTTTAAATTTCAAACTTTGTAATGCTTTTATGTCTATCACTATTTGCTTATAATTACCTACTAACACAAAATGCGAAAAAATAGTATAAACAAATCTCGTAAGAAAAGCAGTTTTACTAAACTCATATAGTTTTGAGTTACTCGCTCACTGCGCTCGCTCGTACTCAAACACTATATTCGTTTAGTAAAACTTTGCCTTTCTAAACTTGTTGTTTAATGTACTATTAACAAACTAATTTCACCGGCACTAAAATTCGTGACGCGGTCACGTTTCTGTTTGTTATCCATTATTAATTATTATATAATAGCATAGAACCTTAATAATAAAAATTAGAAAAATAGAGTAGGTACTTGACAACACAGCCAAAAATCAAATATACAAGAAACTATTGACAAGAAGAGTTGACCCTTAACTTTTATTACCGACATCATGAAACATCTGGTATCTGGTCTACGTTTGTTTACACAGTCCGTTTTTCGGTTTTTATTATGTTTAGATGCATACTTTTGTCTTTGTTGTACACAAAACCTTCTTGAATATAGATGCGGTACCAACGTTAAATTTTAAATTTTATTTGTCAAATAACTATTTGCCAAATAGCGGAAGGTCCTGCTGGTTGAAAAGGCGCACGGTCACTATTCGACAAATAATATCTTCCTAAGTTATTTTCCAAATAGCTATTGGGAACTTTATTAGGAGATGAAAAGACCGGCTCTTAGGGCCAGTATTTCATTTCTTTCGGAAGATATTATTTGTCGAATAGTGACCGTGCATCTTTTCAACTAGTTGGACCTTCGGCTATTTGGCAAATATTTATTTGACAAATAAAATTTAAAATTTATCGTTGGTACCGCTGCTAGTATCTATATTCAAGAAGGCTTTGTGTACAACAAAGACAAAAGTATGCATCTAAATATAATAAAGACAGAGATGAGGAAAAACTGAAAAACGGACGATGTAAACAAACGTAGACCAGGACCAGATGTTTCATGATGTCGGCAATAAAAGTTAACTGTTTCTGTCAATAGTTTCTTCTATATTTGGATTATGGCTGTGTTATCATAGTACTCTATTTTTCAAATTTTTATTATTAAGGTTCTATGTTTTATGCTATTATTTAATAATTAATAATGGATAACAAACAGAAACGTGACCGCGTCACGAATTTTAGTGCCCGGTGAAATTAGAATTAAGTTAAAAACAATAGTAAAATGTCAACGTGCTAGAAAATGAGCATACCGACACTGTTACATATGGATCTGGATAAACAGTCAAACAGCATCAATTAGTTCTTCCAAATCGTTGTTAAATAATCCATCAACCATCAACATCCTCAAATAGGTATATTCATAATTTATTAATTGAATGGAAACAGTATTTAACAAAATTTTCACAAATAAATCAACAGATGAATGATTTTCGAGGATATGGCGCATATTTTATCTTGAGTTTCTCTAGTTGTCATCATCCAAACGTTTACCGTTCGTCCTACGTCGTCTATATTCGGCTTATTCCTTTGTACTTATTCTACGATTAACTTGCTATTTGCCAGTGGGACCGGCTAATAACTTATTTACCAAATAACTCACTTTATTTGCCAAATAAATATATTTGGAGGTGGAAAGACGCTTAATAGGCTTATTCGCCAAATAAATATTATTAGATAGTTTATTAGAAGGTGAAAAGACCGGCCCTTACCAAATAACTCACTTTATTTGCCAAATAACTATATTTGGAGGTGAAAAGACACTTAATAGACTTATTTGCCAAATAAATGTTATTACATAGTTTATTAGGAGGTGAAAAGTCTACAAAATGACACCTGCGTGCGCTGTAAGTCGGTTGTCTATATATTTTGCATGTATGCTATACCAATTTGTAGTTTGTACCCAGCTTGATATACTTACATACTTGACTGCCGGTTATTGTACATACATATATGAGAATTTCATTACTTATAGGCATTTAGGATAAGCTCATAATTTAGTCCGTACATTTTTCCTAGAGTAAACTCAAATAAGTTTTACTGTGTTATAGAAGAATGGTGCCTTGAATGTTTTATTTGAATAAAAACACAAAATGTTGAATATGAACAAATGTTCAAGTTGTAATCTGTACATTACTTACTTAAATAAATTTTTGGATCAATATGTGTTTAAATAATATTAATAAAACTTTTTTTGTTACCTAGCAATATTAACATATCCAAAAATTTCGGAAAATAAATTAGTTATAGTGTATCACGTCCTCTTTAGATGGAAAAGAATTACAATTAAGTCAAATAATATATTTATTTACAAAAATATATTGATTATGGATCAACGCAATCCATATTTTGCTGTACTGTAAGGAGCAATCTAATTAGCTATGCACATTACTAATACAGTGTTATCACAATAAAAAAATATATAAAAACAGTTAAACTTTTACCATTTAAGTATTAAAATCATAGAAGTATGTATTTGATACAAAATATTAAAATAAAGATTTAAAATGAGTTAGGCATGCTGAATAGTAACTAAAATTAGGTAGATTTTTTTTGTTGACTCAATGAATTCAGTGCTGGCTACCAAAGATATTTTCACGAATAATTTATAAACGAAGTAATCCCATGTGGGTTGTTATTCATCTTAAAGAAAACACAAAAAAGGTCTAATTCCCACAATAGTTATTTTTAGGCAGCTGTCATAAAGAGTGACGTTTTACGGATCTGACAGCGTTCCTAAAGTGTCATCTCTTTGTACTCATTTGTCAATTTTGTTTTTTGCCGCGTTTACTTCACGGCCGCTTTTACTTCACGGCCGCTTTTACTTCACGGCCGCATTTTCTTTACGGTCTCATGTATTAATTGATCATTAATAATAATATTTGAAATGGATTTAGGCTTAAAGAAAAACTAAAACAGACGTAGATTTCCAACCTTGCATTTGCAGCTTCATAAATTTCCTGTGGATTATCGCTATCACTATTATTCATTTTTACTAATGACAGAAACGGCACGGCTTGTCAATAAACTATCCAGCGACGTTTTCATTTGTCAAACGAATTAAAAATATCAGCCTACTAGGCTTCTCGCAAAATTTTGTCCATGTCTGCAGTAGTTTGTACGAAACAATTTTAAATAGCTATTTGTATGACAAGGGAGAAAAGTGCATAATTTCCTCCCGCGGATAGTTTGATGCGGAGGGCATCAATATCCAAGGAAGAAAATTGCACTTTGCTCCTGTGTAATACATATGATTTTTTCTACGACCATTTACTGTGTTTTACATTGGTTTTACATATATTTTATTATATTTTCTTATGCATGACAATCAAAAAATCAAATATGTCAAAATGTCATAAAAGGTATTTAGATAAGTAAATATTGTTAAAAATCAAAGTACATGGAACGTTACTAAGGTTGCTTCTAGGGAGGCAAAGTATTTTCCTCCCGAGGGAGGAAAAGTACTACTTTGCTCCCTGAAATGAGGGAGCAAAATAGTATTTTCTATGTAGGGAGTAGAAAAAATATTTTTATTTTACTTTTTGAGACAGCTGCCTAAAAAATGTTGTGTGTACCTCGGCCAAATGATCTTTCTCGGCCTTATCCGATGTTTGCTTGGCCTCGGCTGCGCCTCGGCCGCAAACTTCAGATTCGGCCGAGAAAGATCAACTTTTTGGCCTTGATACAAAAATAACTATTTTATACCAAGGCTGCGAAATTCTTTTTAGCTTACCGAGAGAAGAATTATTGCCGAGGCCGCTTGCGGCCGAGGCAAGATAATCTCTAGGGCGCTAAAAAATTTCGCGGCCATGGTATAAACACTATTTTTTGTGCAGCCATAAATTAAAGTTGGAATTATGGTGAAAATTGCACCACCGTTTATGCTATATTTAGAGGTGGTTTTAATGTTACAGCGTTTCTATGCAAATACTGCCCATATTGCCTATAGCGCAGACTCGCGGGAGTACTCTCCGAGTCGGCCACGACGACGATCCTTCCGACGGCGGCCGGCAAGAGACCACAGCAGATCATCGGGACGGGGGTACGCAGCAGTGTTAACCAGGCCTCGACCTGGCTAACCAAACCGGTGACCAGCAGCGCCCCAAATCCGCTCCGACGTTCCAGGCAATCTCCGCCAACCCCACATCCAAGTGAGCCGCCGAAATGCCGCCGCCCCTGGTCTACCCGGAGTCCCTCTGTGCCTGAAAAATGTGGCCTGACAAGGGACTTCTACCCCACGCCGGTAGAAGATGCCGCGGTGACGGAATTCACTACCCCCGTCACAGGGCTGAGCCCCAACTGGGAACAAGCAAAAACCCCCAAGAAGGAAAGAAAGAAAAAAGACTAAAACACACGGCGTCACATATGCCCTAAGCACATTGACTCGTAAAACTCATCTTAACCAAACAAAGGATCACCTTGGATCTACCACCATAACCCATGATACAATAAATAGAAGATAAGATATTGCGCAGCAGGGCGTGGCCATAATACATAACGTGTGACGTCAGTCGGTGAGTACGGACGCCATTAAAGCCCGATTGTCAGGCAGAGTTGGCAAGTTATTTGTGAATATTTCTGTGTTTATAAGTTAAAAAATCGTCGAAAATGAGGTGTGCTGTATACGGTTGTGGTGTTGATAATCAATCAAGACATTTTGCGGGTGGCATTAAGTTTTTTAGTTTCCCGAAAGACGAAAAACTGCAGGGTGTGTGGAAACGCTTGTGTAAACGTGCTGATGACTTTAATATACATTTTGCTCGAATTTGTTCAAAACATTTTAATGACAGCGATTATGAACGCAATATGAAACACGAGTTGCTTGGATATACACCAAAAAACTTCCGACCGCTGAAAAAATCAGCTATTCCATCAAAATTTCTACCCAAACCAAGCAAAGACAATCATAACTCTGGCAGAGAGCAACGCTATGAAAAAAGGCAAAGTAAAAAACTTGTGGAAAGCATTTTAAAAGGGTAAGTTGCACGTCGGCTTTCCAATATTTTTGTGTATTGTTGTATTTCTTGCTATATTAACTTAAAGTAACTATTTTATCTGCGTAGAGTTGATTTTTCTAATGGTAGTAATGATGGTGGTTCAAATGATACTGCCATTCGTGATATTTGTAATGCTGATTATGGTGAAGGTCCAAGTAATAGTCCCAGCTGTGATGTTACTTCGTTAGGTGCCTCAACTCGAAACATTGGGTACCTACATAATTATTATGTTTTATTGTACGTTGTATAGGGTGGTTCAGACAACTTAGCAGCTATTGAAGCAGCTGAAGCTAGCTCGTTTTATATAAGAATTTTATAAAATTTTAACTCAGAAAAAACATCCATCATCTATTGGCATACCACTAACGGAGACTTCAGTTTCTTTCGAAAGCCACTATCACGTAACCATGTCTTTAGGTGGATGGAAATTTGTAACGGAAACGACTGTTTTTGTTATTTTCGTTACAAATCTTAAAGGGGATTTATTTTTATTACAATTGAATTTTTAAAACGAAGCGAACAGTTTTCATTGCATAGTAGTTAATGTGTGTGCATTTAAAAATAGTATACTTATTTTATTAATTACTTTTACCTTCGGAAAATTAACTAGTTTTAGTTGTTTAAATAGCTGCTAGTTTTTCCTGGACCACCCTGTACTTAGAAATAATTATTGGGTAGCTATATTTGTGATAAAACTTCGATTCATAATAATAATAATAATAAATTGTCTTTATTTTAACCAATAAATTACAATATTATAGATAATTCTAGGGCGAAGTGTCAATGTGTGCGAAGTGTTATTGTTTGTAAATTGTAATACTGTTTTTTAGTGTTAATACAGACACAGACCTGGATGATCGAGATAGGTTGATAGTTAGTCTTCAAGAAAAAATAAAAATTTTAGAACAAGGACAAGAACTCATCGGAAAGCTTTTTAGCAGTGAACAATTGAAAAAATTGGAAGGTGGAAAAACCCGTCTTCGATGGTCAGTCGAAGACGTATCCAAATCAATCGTTATTTATTCAGCTGGTCCAAGAGCATACAGATAACTTCTGAAAAAAGGGTACCCCTTCCCTGCTGTTTCCACTCTTAGATCGTGGCTGAAAAAAATTCAAATTGCCCCAGGCATATTGAAAAGCGTTTTCAATATCATGAAGCTTTCTGATATGAGTTCTCTAGATAAAGTATGTGTGATATCATTTGATGAGATGAAGATTCGCAAAGCTTACTTATACGACAAAGTAAATGATGAAACCATGAAGCCATATAGTTATGCACAAGTAGTAATGCTGAGGGGGTTATTTAGGAGTTGGAAGCAACCCATCTTCTATGATTTTGGCTTCAAGCTTACCAAGGAGAAGTTATTTGAATTGATACAGTTTGCAGAATCTGCAGGTATAACTCATGATATAATAAACACAAGATATAATATTTCGATATAATTAAAGTATGTTGTTTTTTAATGGACATTTACTAATTTTGTATCATTTTATACCCAACATTTTGTACCAATCGAGAGTAATTGAACCAGACATTATGAAGTACTTTAAAATAGAATGGATTCGTTGATGTCTTATAGTATTAGGGAAAAATTATATAAAACCGATTTATCGATGACCATCCATTTCTTGAGTTACATGCCAACGTTTACTCGCAGCATGACAGCCACATTTGAATAATTATATTATGGATATGACTTGTGTCACTTTAACAATAGTTTCTAAAAATAAATTTTAATCGAAGTTTGTTGCAGGTTTCCAAGTTGTCGCTATGGTAAGTGACTTGGGGGGCGGAAATAGGTCCCTCTACAATGAATTAAATATAAGCCACAATAACACCTGGTTTAGCAATCCTGCTAATAATGAGAAAGTCTATGTGTTTGCTGATGTTCCCCACTTAACGAAATTAATTCGAAATCACTTTGTCGATCACGGATTTATTATGGCAAAGAAATCAATAAAGCCATAATTGAAGATCTTCTAAATGTGACAGGCACATCTGATCTAAAAATAAGCCATAATATCTCAGGATAGTCTAAATGTCCAAGGAGCTGCACGTCAAAAAGTAAAATTGGCTACGAAATTATTTTCACATACAATATCTATGGCTATTACTCGATGTGGAACTATGGGTAAATTAAAGCAACCAAACTGGGTCGAGTGTGCAGAGTTTTTTAAACTGGTATGTGTATTTAACTTATTTTAATATTATGTTTCACCCTGATGATTGCTTTTCATATTTTAGGTAAATGACTGGTTCGACGTAATGAATGTGCGGGTTCGGACAAGCGATAGCAGGGAAAGGACAAAAGCTTACGGGTTAGCCTTGGAACTTCAAGAAAGCATAATTAATGAAATGACTAGTACCATGGAAAACCTTATAGTAGAGTAAATAGCTGCTTCTATCGTGTCATCCCGTTTGCACTTTGTTGCTAAAATGTGAGACCCACTTTTTAACATTCCCCACCCGTTAACAATGCAAAATCGAGAGGTCGTCAAAAAATCGTACTGTACAGGGGGTTGCTAGGGGTGGTTTTTCAAAAATTATGAAAAAATTATTTTTGCGTTTTTTACATCCATGCCACCTGGTCCATCATCTACTGAAGTTTTATGCCAATATATTAATCAGAAATATTTTTTTTTTAATTTTAAAATCATCATATACAATGCTTTCATATGGAGCGCCTTATTATATAAAGTCTCGCCCTGAAATACCACAATTGTAATATTCTTTCTAACGTCATAACTCGAAAACCTTTTGATTAATCAAAAAAATCATTTCTATAAACGTTGTAGATCAAAGATCGAGGATTACATTACTTTTTTCATATTATAAATCCGATGGATAGTTTCGATAAAAACTTGCAAATTGTAAAGCCATGTCGTGGCGGTAGCGGCCGACATTGGAGATGCTACGAAGGTTCACGTTACCCTGGCAAGGCAGTCAAAAAGCGACTCTAAGCTTCAGCGCGTTTGTAAAGTCGATATTCGGCTATTATCTTGCAATTCCTATGTTTTAGAAGCATTTTAACTGTCTTGTGATATTATTTTATTAATAAATATATAATTATACAATTTCGATGTGATTTTTTTTAATGGTAATAAAATTTTCCTTTGATTTTTTTTCAATAATAAGTCATTTTAAATAGGTACACAAAAAAAATATAGGCAGGTAGCCGGTATCTTACACAAAAATAAAGGGTAGGTAGTTTGTACTACAAGTGTAATGAATTACAAACCCTTAAAAGGGAGCCATATGTATGAAAAAGGGGTCCGATTGGGAAATATTTACTATTTTTGGTGATAAATGTTTTGTTAATTCATATAATACAAAAGAAAACATGAACTTTTATAATAAGTTAAACTATAGGGAGAATTTAGTTTTGTGATTTGTGATCTGTTTGTATACTTAGCCCAATCAATAGGTGCTTTTAACTTGCAAAAGGTATAGGAAAGTTTTATATTTGGTACGATTGTTTAATTCGGAAGTTATTTATAATCCCAAGTTTTCGACCTTAGGGGGGGGAGGGGGGTGCCGCTCGCACCGCCATATTGGTTTTAAGGGTTGGAAAATCGCTTTTTTGATAAAAAATGTGGAGCGTTTTCTATATTTTTTTCGAAACTTTTTTTGTAAGGTTCATAGTTTTAGAGCTGCAGCGCGTAGAAAGTAAACATTTTCGTCAATTTTTCGGAAAAAATTATTTTTGAACAAAATTTACCACTATTTATTAATTTTTTACCCTTATTTGTTACTCCTTACCACACCACCACAGAGGTAGAGTAATAGGGCGCGTTGTTTTTAACGTGATATCTCCAGTAGGCATAATCTACGAAGCACCATGTCGTTGAAGATGATTAATACTTTTTTGAACTTCTTGATTGATTGATGGGCTATGGGAAGACAATAACGAACAAAATAAAGATATATCTGAAAATTTGCGGATACAAGATTTTAGGTCGTCAGAGATTATAAACTCTTCCTGAGAATTTTTCCTCTTTATTTACCTTTATTATAGAGTCAAGACTTGTCACTCAGTGATTTATTCATTTCAAATATTGAAAGATGAGAATGTTAACAGTTAAGATACCATTTGCGGGGGGGGGGGGGGAATTTTTGTTGAACTTTAGAGAATAAATAATGATGACGTCACCTTATATAACATTTTCTATTACAAAAAATTAATGTGCGTTGGTCTCTTTGCCTCCTATAGGCGATGCTGCACGATATCATTCTTTACGGACCTACTATCAAGTTTAATTATGGTACAACAAATCGAAAAATGCAGAATGCAGTTTATTGGGGTTGGAGGAGTAGTAAATTTGGTCCCAATACTTATGATGAAAGATCCTGCACCAGAAATTTTTTTAAAATGCATTTCATGTAAATGTTAAAAAGGATGTGGAACAACATGCAGTTATACAAAGGCAGACTTGAAATGTTCGATTATATTGCACAGGAATTTCATGTAACAATATTTCGGAAATAATTCCCGATTTCGACGATGAAGACGATGAACCACCTGAAATCAATCAATTTCTCCCTTTACAAATGCCAGATGATAATGGTGATGGTGATGATCCTGAAGAACAAGAGGAAAATACTCAGGAAGAGTCCATAATCTCTGACGAACTAAATTCTTCAACGTTAATTGATCCAAAAGAACCGGGTCTATCACAAGGAGTTCGAAAAAGTCAAAGTATTAATCATTTTCAACGACATGATGCTTCGTGGATTATGCGTACTGGGCTGGGGATAACACGTTAAAAACAACGCGCCCTATTACTCTACCATTCTACCCTCGATTCTACCTCTATGGTGGTGTGGAAAGGAGTAATGATCAAGGGTAAAAAATTAATAAACAGCGAGAAATAAATAAAAAAATAAAATTTTCGGAGACATTGACGAAAACACTTGCTTTCTAGGCGCTGCAGCTCTAAAACTATAAACCTTTAAAAAGATAGTTTCGATAAAAAATGTAGAAAATCGTACGCTCTACATTTGTTATAATAGAACGTATTTCGCACCGGTACCGAGATAATCGCAAAAAAGCGATTTTCCCCCTAACCCCCTAACATCAATATGGCGGCGCAAGCGGCATCCCCCCCCAAGGTCGAAAACTTGGGATTTTAAATAACTTCCGAATTAAACAATCGTACCAAATATAAACTTTCCTATACCTTTTGCAAGGTAAAAGTACCTATTGATTGGGCTAAGTATATAAACAGATCACAAATCACAAAACTATACTCTCTCTATTGTTTAACTTATTATAAAAGTTCATGTTTTCTTTTGTGTTATATGAATTAACAAAAAATTTATCACCAAAAATAGTAAATATTTCCCAATCGGACCCCTTGTTCATACATATGGCTCCCTTTTAAGGGTTTGTAATTCGTTACACTTGTAGTACAAACTACCTACCCTTTATTTTTGTGTAAGATACCGGCTACCTGCCTATATTTTTTTTGTGTACCTATTTAAAATGACTTATTCTTGAAAAAAAATCAAAGGAAAATTTTATTACCATTAAAAAAAATCACATCGAAATTGTATAATTATATATTTATTAATAAAATAATATCACAAGACAGTTAAAATGCTTCTAAAACATAGGAATTGCACGATAATAGCCGAATGTCGACTTTACAAACGCGCTGAAGCTTAGAGTCGCTTTTTGACTGCCTTGCCAGGGTAACGTAAACCTTCGTAGCATCTCCAATGTTGGCCGCTACCGCCACGACATGGCTTTACAATTTGTAAGTTTTTAACGAAACTATCCATCGGATTTATAATATGAAAAAAGTAATGTAATCCTCGATCTTTGATCTACAACGTTTATAGGAATGATTTTTTTGATTAATCAAAAGGTTTTCGAGTTATGACGTTAGAAAGGATATTATAATTGTGGTATTTCAGGGCGAGACTTTATATAATAAGGCGCTCCATATGAAAGCATTGTATATGATGATTTTAAAATTAAAAAAAAAATATTTCTGATTAATATATTGGCATAAAACTTCAGTAGATGATGGACCAGGTGGCATGGATGTAAAAAACGCAAAAATATTTTTTTCATAATTTTTGAAAAACCACCCCTAGCAAACCCCTGTACAGTACGATTTTTTGACGACCTCTCGATTTTGCATTGTTAACGGGTGGGGAATGATAAAAAGTGGGTCTCACATTTTAGCAACAAAATGCAATCGAAAATCTTTTCTAGAAGGCTTTTGCGGGCTGGCAAACTCTACTATTAGAGTAAAGGGCAAAATGAGTTTACTTCCATTTCAGAAAGGTTACATAACAATATAAATAAATAAATAACACCACAGAATATACGAACCCCTTTATCCCTGAAGACTCTGAAAGTCTTATGCTGGAGGGGGCTACACATTTAGAGACGAGGGACACACACCCAATATCCGGGTATACTAGGATTAATTTCTCTGCCCGAAAAGTCCCAGTGCAACAGCTGGGAATCGAATCCGGGACGCATGGCTGAGAGTCAAGTGTTCTTGCCTCTCAACCAAGGAGACTAGAGGGAAGGGGATCGAACTTCTGCTCTCAGCTGAGATCAAATACGGCGGTAAACCAGGCGGCATTTTCTAGCAAGCCAACAATGCTACAAGCATGGCAGTTCGGTCTCCTTCTCTCTAACCTTATTGCTCTCAACAAACCAGCCATATGTTGTATAAAAAAAACAAAACATAATACACACCACAGAAATTAGACAACCCCCAAATCTAAAGCCAAAGGCTGTCCGAAAGAGGGCTACACATTAGAAGAAATGCAGACAAACATCCATACCCACCGACATTGCCATCTGCCGATGCCAGACCTCGAACCCGGACTCGATAGGCAGTGTGGCCAGGGCCATGACTGTCACTACACCACCGAGTCGGTAATGTATGTAATTAAATATTTAATTGTTAATTCTTTCAGGTATTATTATGACAAATACTTCATTAAAGTTATTATTTGACGATCTGCGGACACGATTTTCCACCAAATACATCTTGACTTATAGACTGAACCAAGATGTTTTAGAAAATTTTTTTGGCGTTTTACGGGCAAAAGGAGGACTTCATGACCACTCAGATGCATTAGAATTTAAGTACCGATTACGATCTTACATTCTTGATAGAAACGAGGGGTCGCTTTCAAGCTTTGGAAACGTTGAAGAAGATGTTACTCCTGATATACCAATTGATGAAGTCAATTTGTGTGGACAATATTTTTCTTCGGTTGCTCTAAATATCGAACCTGAGAGTGAGGAGTCGCACGATGTAGTTCACACTGAACTAAGTGATATCGAATATGATGGATTGGAAAACTTGGCGGGTTATATTTGTCACAAGCTTAAGCAGCCTGATGCCCCTAAAGTTTCTACTCAGTTAAAAGAATATACTTGGGTTTCACATCTGAGTGAGGGAGGCTTATCAAAACCCTCTCCAGAGTTTATGGTTCAAATGGAGGAACTTGAACAAATATTCAGATCTGTCAATTCTGATAATTTATTTATTTCAAAATATTATTTGAAAAAATTATTTGATATGAGTTCTTCAATTTTATGTTCTGATAAAACCAAAATGTTATTTTTTCGATCTAGAATGTATTTTCGAATGAAACAGTTAAATCAGGATTTACATAATGCTACGGTTTCGAGAAAAAGAAGAAAAATGTCCAAAATTATAAATTAGACCACACTGGGTAATGAGGTGATGTTTCAGTCAAGTATTTTCTATTATACAAAATATTTCCGTCACTTGGGTACACCTTGTTAAGGTTTAAATCATTAATTTAGTTTAAGTGTACGTGTAAAGCTGGTAAACAAAAATTCAATTAATTGATTAATTTAAAATATATTTCAGTACTTTAGGATCATACCCGGTAAAGTTGAAAATACGTGAAAAGTCGTAAGTCTAAGGTTATAAATAAACAGGTAAGAACAAAGCAAAGACAATTGACTTGCTCATGATCTGTTTAATTATAACATTGGACTTACGATAGAATTAGAAATCCGCATATTAAGTTGATATCACAATCATTTAATAACGACGATACTGTACTTACTGTACTTCAAATCGCCAATTTATTCTATGTTTAATAACTTTAATCAATTTTGTAATTCCACAAATATATACTGTCACCAAATAAGCCAATTTAAGACAGCTATTATAAACCAATTGAAAACTCTACAGTAGCCCAAACTTATGTAATACATTTGCTTCTATTTAAGTTTAAATTTGTTATAATTTTATTTAACACTATCCATACTCACGCTGCAATTGTGAAAAGAATAGGACCACGTCAGTAGTAAAAATTACTCGCTACTAAAAATTGCTTAAATGTTAATCTGTGTCTGATTTAATCCGGTTCTTTCCTCATTATAGTTTAAAAATTGCGAGAAAACTATTCCTGGCTTCTGAATTGCTGAGTATGTCATTAAGTTATACTATACAATGCTTTAGGGCTTGGTTGTAAATGTATCTAGTCCGAGGTGCCTATCTGAATCCAACCAACAACATCAACACGCAATAACCGGACAATAATCAACTGTATATGGTTTATCCGTGAGTGGACTTATAATCAAACCCTCACACCAAATTATATTTCACCTAATAGGTTCAGTCATTTATCATAATGAATCATATTGAATTTACCCAGCTTAGGACAAACATGTATTTAGCTAGTCCACTACTGAGACTCTTTACTGGGAAATCTTGCACACTCGAGATTTGATTTATTTACTATTAGTCATTCCAAATTTACTAAAAATGTTAAATCAACTTAAGTGTATAAGGTTGCTTTATATAACGTTTATCAGAACTCAATTGGAGTATTGTGCCATTATATGGAATCCCTTTTATTAGAATCGTATACCTATATGATATAGAGAAAATACAGAAAATTTTTTTAAGATTATTGTACTTTAAAGAAAATGGTGTCTATGATCTAACTATACCCAAAATTGAACTTTAAAGAGATATTGTCTTCGTAATCTTGAACAACGAAGAAAAGTCAGTTATATTATTTATCTTTACAAATTAATTCATGGTAATATATATAGATGATTCGTCTTTCTTATCATTATTATGTCTGAATGTGCCTGTTCATACAACGAGAACACAGAATTTTTATTCTAAAACGAGCCAATACAAATTATCAATTTAATTCCCCTTTATATAATATGTGTAATATATTTAATGCAATTTAAGCTAATTGTGATATATTTGTCATTTCTCTTAAATGCAAAAAAAATATACTTGATGACTTATTATAATGAACGGCATAATTAGTATGTTAAGTGTATGTATTTTATGATAGTGTATTAATTAATTAGGGTAAACTATATATTGTATATATTTAATTACTGTTGCTTTTGATATTCTGTAATAGGGCTACTGCCTGTTGAATACTTTACCTTAAATAAATAAATAAGTGATATTCCAGATCCGTATTTCTGAACTGGTTATTAATTTTTAATTCTTAGTTTTATTCTCGTATTGTAGATGATACTACTAGGTTTCATTCTGTACTGTGTTTAATAGTCATTGTCTGTGATTATTAGATTTATTATACTTAGATTATAATAGATTATACCAATGTTTATGAATATTAACAACAGGATTTATAAGTTTGTTTGTGATAAATAAGTACCTTATTTTTAAGATAATACGTGTTTTTTACTTTTTTATCTTATATAGGTAACACTTTTCATTCAATACTGTTCAAACGCGTTGTTTGTGATATACTTGTACTTAGTATTTAAGAAGTATTTTGATTTTGTATTGTTTGTGTGTTCCGTATCATATTAGGTGTTTTTATATTTATATACAGTATACAACTTTATAATTGGGCATTGCCTGTAAAGTTGTTCATCAATAAATAAATAAATAACCAACTGTAACACGACTTTATAAGTAATATCTGCTTGTTTACCTGCTCGCATTATTCTTTCGTTGTACCATTGATTAAGGAATGAATAAAATATGCAACTCCAATGGTAAAGTGCGAGTGTTATTTTGGGGGCGAGATTTTTGGTAAGTTGTGGGCATTGTCTGGTTTTATATAATTTATAATCTAGCGGTAATAAAAATTGAATGTTCAGATTGATTTTAGTTTAAAATTATGTGATGGTTGAAAGTCAAACAAACGTTGAGACATAACTGGCAGAGAGAACATACTACGTTAATAATTTTAAACTAAAATTAATCTGAACATTAAATTTGTATTACCACTAGATTATAAATAATATAAAACCAGACACGACACAGGTTTATCAAAAGCATACTACGTGAATCACAGGAATGCCCACAACTTAACAAAAATTTTGCCCCCAAAAATAACGCTCGCACTTTACCATTAGAGCCGCATATCTTATTCATTTCTTAATCAATGGTTGTACGTGGTATATGGTATATTAATATATAACCGTTAAATAATTTTGTCTGATTTTTTTATGCCAATAAAGACTATACGACTTTAAATTGAGTTTTCATTAATTCTGTGCACACTAATTAGACCCGTATGGTAAATTGTCCAGTCCGTTGGCAATGACAATCATCCATCAGACCCCTGACTAGTGGTTTTACTTAATTTTTTCCAATAAGTTCCATATTACTGCATATTTTCTAACGATCACTGTATTTATACGTAAAAATATTCCTCAAAATTTTCAAATATTGAATATTATTATAGTTAATTCCTTTTTATCCTTTTTCACATTTAAAATACCATTTTTGTAATTCTCAAAATTTCAATTAACAAAAACCCCAATATTAATTTGTAGGGTCGGACATATTCAGAAATTATAAATCGAAATAAATACCTATATAACTGAAAATATAAATTGGAAATGAATTTTCTATTACTATACTTATTTTTGCATATATGTACAATTGTCTATATAAAATAAATCTATATTAAATGTTGTAGCAATTTAAAAAATAAATGTATTAATCAGCATAGGTAATCTCTGTTTTAATAAATGTCATTTAAGATGTTAATAAGTTAAATAGCCATCATTAACTTAAGTATTACACTTTACACTATGCAGTGAACCCATATATTATGAATAAAAGCTGTAAAAACAGAGTTCCTAGTAACATATTTTGATATTCGATTCGAAAACGCGGCATGGATTTCAAAATTACTCACTGTGTGACGTCATGCGCAGAACGGACGAAATTTGAACGCTTTGATATCATATCTTATGTTATTGTATCATGACCATAACCTATAACCGAACCTAAATGGAAATAACCAACAAATCGGTTGCGAAAACCTAGCTATTAAGCGTAATTTGTTTTTTTTTTTCCCACCAAACTGAGCTTAATTATCAGGAGGATGTGCTTTCAAGTCCTTGGCGTGCCAAACACCGACATTCTTCCCGTTAACGTCAGATAACTCGTACGTCCATGATGACAGGACCTTGTGTATGACGAAAGGACCGGTGAATTTAGGAGCCAGCTTAGCGGTAAAGTTATCTAACAAGTAGCCTTGTTAGATAACACGTGGTTTCTACGCCACACTTGCTGCTGTAAGTCGAACCGATCGTTCCTACGCCGTAGATTATAGATTGTTTTGCTTTTCTCGTAAGCCTCTTTCAGACGTTTCTTCACGTCTTGAAAAACTCGAATTAATGCTTCCGATCGGATGGTCATATCCTTCGCATCACGAGTGAAATCGACCTGTTCATCCAGAGGATGGTTTGATTTACCCGACAATCGGACTTCTCGGTCGAAATTTATAAAATTGGGAGTCATACCGGTGACTTCATGACGGACTGAACGGATGGCGCTAGCCACTTTCGCCAGGTATTTATCCCATTGTTTATGATTATCAGCCACGTAGGCCGTTAACATTGTCTTAATGACCCGATGAATCCTCTCAACCGGATTAACCTGTGGATGATAATTAGCTGTATACGCAAGGTCTATTTCATAATTCTTCATAGTGTCTTGAAAGAGCTTACTTCGAAATTGAGCACCATTGTTTACAATAATACGTTTCGGCGCCCCGTACACCAATATTACGTCGTCTTCAAGGTGTCGTGAGACAGCTAATGCGGTAGCCGTACGTAACGGGAAAAGCAATGTGAATTTACTAAAACAGTTGCTAACCGACAATATGTACGAGTACCCTGCGCTTGACCGCGGAAGACTAAATCGGCACTCACCAGTTCCCACGGCTGTGAAACGGTCGATGGTGCACTTAACATTAACCCAGCCGGACGTTTCTGTTCGGGTTTAGTGCTAATACACACTGTGCAACGACGGATATATTTGGCAACGTCACTCCGCATTTTCGGCCAATAGTACTGGTCGGCAATGCGAGCGACAGTCTTATATACTCCAAGATGACCACAAGTCGGTGGGTCATGCAGAGATCGGATAAGTTCTGTACGATCCTCTTTCGGTACAACTAATCGCCAGTCACCTGAAGGACCTGATAAAGAGACTCTTGTAGAACATTTTTTAAAGATCTGAAAATATTTACTTTAACAAATCTATATGTATACAAAGTTTCTCTTCTAATTCATAAAAACCATAATTTGTTATTACGACCATCTGACAGGCATAATTATTCAACAAGAAACCAAGAAATTATCCCACCTAATTATAACTACAATAGAACACGAAATGGACCTCTGTATGCTGGTATAAAAATATACAATCATTTACCACAAAACATCAAATCATTTTCCAATAGAAAATTTAAAATTGAGTTAAAAAAATTACTTCACCAACACGTCTTTTATAACCTCGATGAATATTTTCAAACTACTTTTTGAATTGTAATTATTACCTAAAGATAGTGTATTATGTAAAATTTATTTTTAATTTAAGTATAGTAAAATATATACATAATTTTGCAAGTAAATCACTTTCCCAATGCTTGTGGCAAAAGAAATATATATGCATATGTATTATGTTGTTAACATATCTTAATTTAAAATTAAACATGTATATTTTTGGGAAATAAATTAATCTAATCTAATCTAAAAATCTAAATCCGGATACCGGGGTTTAGCGTGCTTGTAAAGTTTACGACTTTCACAACGCCACAACGGGTAACGTCCAGGCGACTTTTCGATCAACTTGTATAGGTGAAGATACCACTTATCTTTCACGTCGGGTTCAGACTTATCAACATCAGTTTCGGCCGAGTCCACAATCGGTACAGCTCGAGAAAGAGCATCTGGCACCACATTGTCCTTGCCCTTGCGATGTACGATATCAAAGTCGTACTGTTGTAGTCGGACTGCCCAACGTGCAATACGACCGACAGGATCCTTGATGCTATTTAACCACTTAAGGCTATAGTGATCGGTAACCACGGTGAATCTAGTGCCCTCTGTGTATGGTCGTAACTTCTCAATAGCGAAGAGTACTGCCAAGCACTCTTTTTCAGTGACGCTGAACTTCCTCTCAGACTTGCTAAGTGAACGGCTCAAATAACAAATTACTTTCTCCCCATCTTCGTGGGTTTGAGAAAGGATAGCGCCAAGGCCTTAATCAGAAGCATCCGTCTGAATGGTGAACGGTAGCTCAATATTAGGACATGTAAGAATTGGAGCCGACACGAGATGTTCCTTGACTGAACATAAAGCTCGTTCGCAAGTTTCGTCCCACAAGAAGGGTTTATTTTTCTTAAGCAAGGATGTCATTGGGGATACAACCGTTGAGAAATTCGGTACGAAACGCCTATACCACGAAGCCAGGTCGACAACTCTGCGGACCTCTGTAACACTTCGAGGTGTAGGTATACGTAAAATAGCCTCGACCTTATTAGGGTCAACTAAAAGTCCCGAAGCATTCACAACGTATCCCAGGTAACGCAATTCTGGCTTACAAAAACAACACTTGTCCCGACTTAAAGTCAAACCAGCCTTTAACAATCTCGACAACACCTCCTGTAACACTTGCAAGTGCTTTTCAAAGGTAGGCGTACAAACAATCACGTCGTCCAAGTAGACGAACACAAAAGGCTCTAGATCCACACCGACAACCCTATCGATAAATCTTTGCCAAGTGGCGGGAGCGGCGTGAATATCGAATGGCATTCTTTTAAATTGAAATAACCCGCGAGTGGGAACCGTAAAAGCTGTCAGAGGTCTGGACGTTTCAGCGACCGGGATTTGCCAATAAGCAGATTTAATATCTAAGGTTGTTAGGAATTTAGCATCACGAAGCTTGTCCAATCATTCACGCGTGGTAACGGGTACGCATCTGGCAAACTCACCTTATTCAAGCGTCTGTAGTCCACACAAATCCGATATCGACCGTCTTTCTTACGGACCATCACGATAAGAGATGACCACGGAGAGTCCGATGACTCCACGATTCCAGCAGCGAGCATCTCGTCGAGCTCAGAATTAACCTGTTTTTGTAAAGCTGGGGAGACGGGATAGTGCCTCTGCTTGATGGGTGGTGAATCTGTCTTAATGACATGCTCTACCAAGTTGGTACAACCTAACTTATCACCCATTTTCCGAAACGTTCCGTCTATCAAGTAAGTAAGTAAGTAAGTAAGTAAGTAAGTAAATATTTATTGGTGCATTATACAGAGTATTTACACATGTCAGTAAGCAGGATACAAGTTTCTGCATAAAATAATTATATAAGAGTGTTAATACATAAAAATATGAAAGTAACATAATAACACATAAGTATAACAATGTATAAAAATGTATAAAAATGTATAAAAATGTATAAAAATGTATAAAAATATATATAAAAGCATAGTAATAAAAACGTTATCTATTTATTTATTTATTTAGCAACACAGGCAACCCTACAGAATGAATTAACATTACCAATAATAGGGCTGCACGGATAAATACAATAGAAATACATATGTGTACACATGATCTAACTTAACCTAAAAAATGAGAAAGATATTTTGGATAAGTTACAAATTAAATTAAAAAAAACGAAAAAATTTCACAAAAATACATTAATAGCTAAACGCCTGACAGATAAAAGAGATAAACTGAATATATCAATGTGATTAAAAAATTCGTTATAATTTTTTTGCAATTGATAAAAAGGAGAATTACAAGCTGAACTAGTATGATGGGTTGGATTATAAAATAGATTAGCAAATCTAGAATAGTAATGTTTTACATTGATTGACAAATTCTGAAGAATGAGAGTAGAATTTATTTCATTATTGAATAATTTGTACAAAAATATTATATATGTAATGGTTCTTCTAGAGCTTAATTTTAAAATTTTATAATGCCGTAAATTATTATCATAACTTTGAAAATGTAAGTGTCTATTAAATTTATAGTTGAGATGACGAATAAATCTTACTTGAACATTTTCGATTCTTGTTATATATTTAAAATATAGCGGGTTCCAAATTAAGCAAGCATACTCCAAGTGACTTCTGACATAGGAGTTGTACAATAAAATAAATGAGTTAGGATCACGAAATGAATTAGATATTCGTAATATGAACCCAAGATTGCGTAAAGACTTCTTAGCTATAGATTCAATATGGAGGTTAAAAGACAGCTTCGTGTCTAAGATAACTCCTAGGTCTCGAATAAAACTTACTTTTTCAAGTAAGATGAGTAGATGTACAAAGCCGATTCTCCAGCGGAAGTGAGCTGTCAAACTGCTGATGGCACATGGCGACCATCATGAAGTGACCAGGGGATGTACAAGAGGTACAAGAAGTGACCAGGGGATGAAGTCTGGGGGCTGGGGTCCAGAGGCTGCTGAAGATGAAAAAATCACGTAGGTATGTGAAAAAAAACATGGCGGCGCAGTAGGTATGAGAAAAAACATGGCGGCCCTGATCATGCGCAGTAGGTATGAGAAAAAACATGGCGGCGCAGTAGGTATGAGAAAAAACATGGCGGCCCTGATCATGCGCAATAGGTATGAGAAAAAACATGGCGGCGCAGTAGGTATGAGAAAAAAACATGGCGGCCCTGATCATGCGCAGTAGGTATGAGAAAAAAAAACATGGCGGCGCAGTAGGTATGAGAAAAAAACATGGCGGCCCTGATCATACGCAGTAGGTATGAGAAAAAACATGGCGGCGCAGTAGGTATGAGAAAAAAACATGGCGGCCCTGATCACGTGATGTGGGGTGTCAAATGAATCGCCTCGGCGTCTAGAATACTAATATAACTAAATTTTCATTCCAAGTGTGAAGAAATGGTCTTTGGGGCTTGATATTTGAATTTAAAGTATATAGATATGTTCCTCAACTCGAAATACGTTATAAAACAACAACTTCCGGTCTCCACTTCCGGTCTTCCGAAATCTGTGATGTTGGGTATCAAATTAATCGTCTCGACGTCTAGAATACTAATTTAACAAAATTTTAATTCCGAGTGTGAAAAAATGGACTTTGGGGCTTGATATGTGAATTTAAAGTGTATAGATATGTTCCTCAACTCGAAACATGCTAGAATCTGCAATAAAATAACAACTTCCGGACTCTACTTCCGGTCTTCTGAAATACCTGATGTATGGTATCAAACGATTCGTCTCGGCGTCTAGAATACTAATTTAACTAAATTTTCGGCATTAGAGTAGAATTTGGCGTTTGGGGCTTGATATTTGAATTTAAAGTAAATAGATATGTTCCATGACGGTCACTGAAAAGAAAAAAACAGGTGTGACGTCATACTAGCTCAAAGCTGATAAGGGTGGCAGCCCTGTATCTAATGCCCAATAAATGTGATGTATAATAACTTGGGAATGTTTTTAAACGCTAATTTCAATAAAAATTCACCTTGAAACGATTAACGGAAATGAATACGTCGCAAATTCTCTTATATAATTAAAATTTTTTTGCAGCCTGTGATAAGAAATGGCAGTTACATTCGTTATTGCGAAAAAGACCGTTACAATTTTGCGGTTGATAGCAAAAAGCCGTTAGAATGAACGACTGTAGAACGGAAGTAACATCCTGTGATAAGAAAAGGCAGTTATTGCGAAATAAACCGTTACAATTTTGCGGTGATAACAAAAAAGCCATTGGGATCAACACATGCAAATTTAATACGTATTGTGTAGTGGGGATTTAGTATAAAACCGCTAGCGACGCGATAAAGTCATTTACTTTCAAGTTTTTCTTCGAGTAATAAGCCATAATTTTGTGCGTGCGCGTGTGCCCCATTACTGAACATAAAGTAAGTTAATTTTTATTTATTGCTATTCTTTAACAGTTTTCGGTATTTGCTTGTTACCTATTGTTTATAAATGGCTTTATACATACATAATATTGAAATTAAATAATTTAATATTGTTTAAATGTTATTTGCGGCATTTCATAAATTATTTCTTTCCTTTTCTTTGTTTTAATTTACCACAAAAATCAGTAACCAAGTAACAGTTTTCTTACATTAATTTATTGCTATTCTTTAACAGTTTTGGTCTTTGCTTGATGTACAATAATAAATATTGAATTAAAATTATTTCACAAACCATTTATCAATTTCGTTTGCCTACTCTGTTTGTTGGAGACGTACTATTTATTTAACTTTTATCCTAAGCCAATAATAATATCTAAATAAATTCGTTTTAGATGGACATTGGAAAAATTAATAGTGTATCACTTTTAGAAGGCAAGCCCAACGTAAAGTTAGCGGATCTTCCCAAGAATATACCTATTCCAATTGTAACAGCAAAGGTAGTACATACGAAGTACGGGGAAACTATATTACTGGAACTTAGCGAATGTACAACATTCCTGCCAAAAAGGGTAACGCCCTATTTGAGGGATAATTTGGATACCTTCTCTGCGGGGCTATATAGTTTGGTGTTTAGGGGATTCAAAAACGTCAACAAACCCTCATTAGGCACTTTATTTGAGTTTATTCAAAACAGTGAAAACACACGTAAGTAAATTTTTTTATGCATTTTGAAGGCTTTTTACTAAATGATATTTTATTCATTTTAGTCAATTCACTACAATCATCCTCTTCATAAGCTGAACTCTAGTGATTACTATTTCGAAAAAATATTTTAAATTTATCGTAATCCAGCGTGAACATTATTTAATATATTCATTGGCTCTGTAGAATACTGATTTGTTAAAAATTAATTATTTATAAACGTACGCCCCAAGGTAACTTAGAGTTTTGATAGAAGTGTGTTATTAGATTTCATAATGAATGTATGTGAGTTAAGTGATGAAATTGTAAAAAAATTTGGCGACGTCACTAAAATTTTAAATGAAAGTAGAAAAATTCCAGAAAAGAAAAATGGCTAAAGTTAGCACAACAGCATTTAAGTTTGCTCTACCGAGCGTTAAAACATGCGGAATCAATCGGCGTGTGTAGAAAAATCCATACAAATATTGGACATTAAAAAAAAATTCAAGTTTTGTTAAAGAATTTAGGGCATATAGGCGGTGGTTTAGAGGTTAGAAAAAACAGAAGTTCTCGCGTTAAGTGGGTGGATGTTAAATCAGCGTTTGATAGTCGCATACGTTCAGGTTTAATTATTAATTTGAAACATAAAGATATGAGACAGTTTTTTGATGATTCCTTCTTTCTATTCAAGTCACGAATAAATAATATTCTAAAATCACAGCCTACAATAAAGGTCAACGCCTGCTTCTGTGGCGATTTCCTTAAACCGGGGACAGATGTTATCGAATACAAATATTTTAACACCGCAAATAATCGTATCGACCTCGGTACCGATCTTAAAATTTGGTTTGCAGAAAATGTAGTAGATAAAGTACTGAATAAATTAGCGGAGTTTCAAGAACGTGACAGTGGGTGGGCCTTACACAAAATAGTTAGTGTAGAAATTAATATAAATAAGCTAGAAATTGATAATTCAGTAGCGTCGTTTATTAGACTTCCAGAACAAATAGCAAACAAGAAAGCCTGTATTAATGTTAAAAATGACGACAACGTTTGTTTTGGTTGGAGCGTAGTTAGTGCTCTATATCCGGTAGACAAACATTCTGACAGAACATCCTCCTACCCGCTTTACTCTGAAGTTTTAAATTTGAAAGACATTGAATTTCCAATGACTTTATCTCAAATATCTAAATTAGAAAAAAATAATAACATATCTGTCAACGTATATCAACTACAGCTATTTGGTAAACAATTCAATACAGTGCCAGCTCGTCTAACAAAAAATAAGATGGAAACACACGTAAATTTATTAATGATTCAAAATAGCTATACTAATGAACGGGGGCAAAATGCTGAAGATGATGAGGAAATAACATTTCATTTCTGCTGGATTAAGAACCTATCCAGACTTGTATCTAAACAAATGAATAAAAATAGACATAAAATTTACATATGTGATATATGTTTAAATTATTTTACAAATGAAGAAAAATTAAATTTACATACAGTAGAATGTAAAAATGTTAATAATTGCAAAATCTCATTTTCAAAAGAAAAAATTTTAAAGTTTAAAAATTATAATTACAAGGAACCTTTGCCATTCGTAATGTACTGCGATTTTGAGTCCATACTAGAACCCTATTCTGAACAAAGTCAATCTGCCAGCCACAAATACCAAAAACATACAGCTTTTAGCGCGGGGTTATTTTTTAAATGTTCTTTTGATGATAACCAATCATATTATTATAGTTATCGAGGTTCAGATTGTATAGAACAGTTTGCTAATGAATTAAAAAATATTGCCAATGTAATCGAATCAAAATTAAAAACTGTTATACCGATGGATATTTCAGAAATACAGGAAAGAGAATTTTATGTGTCAACCCACTGTCATATTTGCGAAAAACCATTTAATTGTGATGATAAAAAAGTGCGAGGTCATTGTCACTTTACAGGTAGATACCGAGGACCTGCACATGATATCTGCAACCTAAACTATAGAAACTCCTTTACGATTCCCGTCGTTTTTCATAACCTAACTTCCTATGACTCACATTTCCTTATTAAAGACTTAGCTAAAAGGGCCGGTGATATATCCCTACTACCAATAAATAAAGAAAAATATATATCTTTTACAAAAACCGTTAATGACACTTCAGTAAAGTTTCGTTTCATTGATTCATTTAGATTCATGGCATCCTCATTAGACAAATTATCTTCATATCTAACTAAGGGTGAACTAACAAATTTGAGAAAAGAGTTTATAAATGTCAGTGATGAAAAGTTTGATTTACTTATACGAAAAGGGGTCTTTCCATACGACTATATAGATTCTGCAGATAAGTTATTGGAAACTGAGCTACCACCTAAAGAAAAGTTTTATAATAAATTAAATGACTCTAATATAAGCGATGCTGATTATGCACATGCTATAAATGTCTGGACAAAATTCAATTGCAATAATTTAGGTGATTATTCAGATTTATATTTAAAAACTGACGTAATGCTTTTAACCGATATTTTCGAGAACTTTCGTCAAAAATGTCTCAATATCTACCAATTAGATCTTGCGATACACTACCCGGATATACCTGGGACTGTATGCTCAAGTATACAAAAGTAGAGCTGGAATTATTACAAGACGTGGATATGCTTCTGTTTATTGAACGGGGAATACGGGGTGGAGTTAGTCAGTGCTGTAATAGATTTACGACGGCCAATAATAAATTCATGTCGGAATATGACCCATCAAAAGAATCATCCTATCTAATGTATTACGATGTTAATAACCTATATGGTTGGGCCATGAGTCAATATCTACCATCAGGGGGGTTTGAATGGGTAGAAAATTTCTATAATTTTAATGTTTCAGCGGTATCTGACGAAGCACCAGAGGGGTATATTCTCGAAGTTGATTTAGAGTATCCGGAACATCTACATGACAAACATAAAGATTTACCTCTTTGTCCGGAACATCTAGTACCCCCGGGATCAAAATTACCAAAATTAATGACGACACTCCATCATAAAACTCGATATGTCATTCATTATCGTAATTTGAAGCAAGCTTTAGATTTAGGTGTTAAGCTAACAAAAATACATCGCATCCTAAAATTCAAGCAATCACCTTGGTTAGCCCCTTACATAGCCCTTAATACGAAACTTCGCGCGGCATCAACGAACGAATTTGAAAAAAATCTATATAAATTATTAATAAACGCTGTTTTCGGTAAGACGATGGAAAATTTGCGGAAACATCGAAATGTAAAGTAAGTATCTAAATGGTCAGGTAGATATGGAGCTAAAAATTACATTGCAAGTCCTAATTTCCATAGTCGTGCAATTTTTGATGAGCACCTAGCTGCCATTGAATTAAATAAGTCTGAAATAATTTTCAACAAACCCCTGTATATCGGGTTATGCATTTTGGATATATCAAAAACTTGTGTATATGATTTTCACTATAATTTTATGTTAAAAAATTTTAATACTAAACTTCTATATACAGACACAGACAGTCTGATATATGAAGAAAAATGTGACAATATTTATGATGAAGTTGTAAAGGCACACATATCTAAATTCGATACTAGCGACTATCCGGCAAATAACCAATATGATATTCCATTATTGAATAAAAAAGTCCCCGGTTTAATGAAAGACGAATGTTCAGGCGCCATAATGACTCACTTTGTAGGCCTCCGCTCAAAAATGTATAGTTTGCAAATAGAGGGGAAAGAGTGTATTAAAAAATCTAAAGGAATCAAAACTAATGTGGTAAAAAACACTATTTCATTCAAAGATTATCAAAAATGTCTTGAGACTAAAACCGAACTATATAGAACACAACGAACGATTCAATCCCATCTACATAACGTTTACTCGGTGGAGCAAACTAAAATTGCTCTAAGTCCATATGATGATAAGCGTTATCTTGTTACGGTATATTTTCGACGTTAAATAAAAGGCGTATTTATAAGCATTATTCGGTAACTTTTATTTAGAGATTAGGGACATATTCGTATAGTTGATGTTTTAGCGGACTTTACTAACAATTGCTGAGAGTTTAAGGTTAAAATCTCTTAAGGTTTCGCAGCCCCTTTTGTCTTGGATTACGTTCGTTAGCTTTTTCATCTCTCGCCTGGTCTCCATCAGTTATCTAAAAGAGGTAATAAATTAGGTTGTATATTTCTGTATATAGTAGTTAAGTAAGGTAGATATTAGTAGGTAAATGTTGGGTGTAAATAGTCGATGAATTGGGGTGTACATGTGTGTGTATGTATGATGTAATCTTACTCACCTTTTTGTAAAGAACTTCTTTACTCCTGAATTTTATTTTGGCTCATATTTACGGATAACATTAGACGTCAATAATCGAAGTCTTGAAATTGCTGGTGGTCCCTACAAAACATTTGTATGTAAGCATCGACGCATCTACGAATCTATATTTAAATAACAATGTCAAGATTACTACGGGTAAATAAGTATTACTTACCTTACGACGTTCGGCTCAGTAAAATGTGCTTTCTATGTTCATAGTATTTACAACTTAATAGTACTTGCAATTGATTTAAATAACCGGTAAAATAATATTTATTAACCTCTCTCTACTCGTGTTTACATTCTGTTAATCAGCTGTCAGGGGACACGCAAAGTCGTGGACGTTCACACGATACACGAAACCTTATGACCTAAGTTGAGACTTACGCGCCTGAGTCAAGAGTTTAAAAATAATTCGAGTTTGTGTGTTACTAATAATAAATTGCATAATTTCGGTTATAATTATGTATTAAACGTCGCCTGTCGATTTATAGTGAAGTTCTGTAGTAGACTAAAATGTTTTGTAGTTCGCCATCTAGCGTCCGGTAGCTTAAGCTTGACGTCGCGTTGAATGTTTTCTTAGATATGTCCTATTTTACCGGAATTAATTTTGTAACTAATTATGGTAAATTGGGCCGGTAAAATTCAAAAAAGTTGTTTTCCACCGTGAGTTACTTTCCATAAGTAGGTTTTTCTGGATATAAGAATTTTTCAAGGGTGTGAAATTAGTATTTTGGTAAACGTAGAGTGACATCTGTGGTAAGGTATGACATGTGTCTATAAAGGGAGTCTTTGTGATTTTTTTTCAAAAAAAAGGGGATTCATCGATGGTTCATTTCGATATTGGCGTTTGACGGTGATTGAAGGAAAAATTGATTTGCAATCATCCGATTCGGGATTAGTCCTTTCACCGTTAAAAAAGTGATTTTCTGTTCGTTTCAAATTGGAATTTGTAGTGCAGTTGATATTTTTGAGAAAGTCGCTCCATTTTGGGATTATTTGCTATATCTGAAAAAGAATACCTCCACTTATTGTGCCAGACAAATTGATACTGGGTGTTCTAGTAAATTTATCAAATTTTGGAAGATATTATTTGAGAAAGACCCTTTTTGGAAAAAAAGAGTTTTTCTGGTGGGCATAAGATTCCACATCAACGGCGTGGTGCACACGTGTTGTCGATATTTAGCCTACCATATCGAGGATCCTGTCTTTTTCATCTAGAAGCGAGTGCCTCTGGACTGATTTCCTGCCTGTTGTTTTCTTCATTTTGGGATTTTTCCAACTGGACTTTGGGCTTCCGCCAACTGCAGGGATATCACCAGACACGCAAGTTTTAAAACCACACTAGTTACCTTTGCTAATTGCTTAATATTATTGAACCAGAGGGAAACCTCATTGAAAAATTATTAGAATTATTCTTAGACATAATTTAATTTAATTTGACAAATCAGTTATCATTATTACGTCTTTAACTTCATAATTAAAGGGAACAAAAATTGTACCATTAATCGTGTTACTTATTGTTCGCCTATACAGGGTGATATTTATTTATTTTGAATCCGAATATTCTTTTTATACCAACAAATAGCCATAATATTACTACATTTTTTTTTAGTTAGGTAGGTTGTACAATTGTACATTTAGGTGGAATAATGTGCGGCGGAAATTAGTATTTTTTTTTATGCTGTCTTTTCTTTAAAAAGCATGACCTATATTTATTTTTTTTAGTTGTTGTTCGTTTTATATGCGGGTACTTAAGCTTGAGCTACACAATATAAAACTGCAGTATTTAACTACGTTTCATTTTTTTTTATTTAGTCCTACTGAATTTCTGCTACCATAATAAACTATTGATTACTTGTTTTATTTTTATGTACAGTACTGATAAGGAATAAACCCTGTATATTTGGTGCAATCACATCTGTATTTGTTTTTTTTTTTGCTTAACGCATTGCGAATAATTGTTGTTTACAGGGCGTCCTCTAATTGGATAGGTATAATTTACCAACTTAACTTACCTAATTTATACAAATTACTAGGCGAATACTTATGATTTTTTTTATATATTATATAGGTTTGAATAGGTACCACCTGGGGTAACAATTTCATATATGTACTCCCAGACATAAGAGTTTCTTTTTTTTTGGTTGTTCGTGGTGATACTTGAATATTTTTTTTGTTTTTGTTTAGGGCTTGTAATTTTTTTGTTATTATTGAAAAAAAAAATAGTAGCTATTAAAGGTCGTATAGTCCAGTCAAGTTTACTGAATAAATTAGAAAACGTACCTATACTCGTGTTTGACTTTATTGTCATATAGTCTGGTCAACTTCGGCTATTTTTAGTACAACACTTATAGTCTGGTCCACGTATACTGAAATTATTACAACTCGTAATTGACTTTTATTATCATAATAATATAGTCTAGTCAACTTAGGCTATTTTTAGTACAACACTTATAGTCTGGGCCACGTATACTGAAATTATTACAACTCGTAATTGACTTTTATTATCATAATAATATAGTCTAGTCAACTTAGGCTATTTTTAGTACAACACTTATAGTCTGGGCCACGTATACTGAAATTATTACAACTCGTAATTGACTTTTATTATCATATAGTCTAGTCAACCTAGGCTATTTTTAGTACAACGCTTATAGTCGAGTTGATTTATACTGAAATTTATTACGCTTTTATTAGTTTTACTTGTTTCATGCGATATTACCAACGCTAAGCTAGGAGTTCGATTCACCATTCTTTATATTTACTGAATATTGCTGTATTTATATTTTACTGGTAGTAATAAACTGTTTTTGTCTTTTAAAGTGGACTTGTCATTTTTTTTATATATAATCCTTTGTTTAGTAAATTGGAAGGGTTATTAGAGGCTTTTAAGGGTATTCGTGTAACAGTTAATTTACTTGGCGCCCATTTAATAACATCTGTTGTTGAACCACACCCGTCTCCACTGTTAGTGTGGCCGGAGAATACTCAATTGTCAACTGACAGTTGCTTTTTAGTTACTTACGCCCAAAGGTAAGGTAACATTTTGGCGCCCAACGTGGGGCCCTTTGTTGCATAAAAAGAAAAGCATATTCAGCAAATATCTTGAAAAATATCTTTGCAATTTTTTATTTTTTTTTGGTGAATTTTATTATTGCGTTTTGACTTGTACGTTTTATCGCTGGTAATTAAGGTAAGATTTTTGGCATTGACTGAGTGGTTTCTTCTCCTCTTTTGCGGCATATTGGGATATATAGTGATAGTGTTGCAGGTATCAAGTGTTACACTTGTTTTTAAGTTTATATTGCGGTATTTTTGGTGTAATCTTGGTGATATATACAGTTGGTTGTGATATACTTTATAGTTTTGAGAGTATAGTGATATAAAGTAGGTTTTGGTATATATCCTGGGAATTATACACCATCAAGATGCCGAGGAAAATGCAAGTAAATAGACTTGAGAAGGAAGAACTCACATATGAATTAACCGTACGTGGCATAGCAACGGGAAACGTTGAAGAAATGCGACGACGCCTCGCGCAGGCCATACAATTAGAAAAGGATGGGGACAGTCTTAAATATCCTGCGTATCCCTATACATTCGATCAAGATTGTGAAGAGATCAAAAAGAAATTGGATAGTCTAACAGGTCTGGTTGAAGTATTTGATAATGGCAAAGGGAGTAATGAAGCAGTGAAGTTGGAAACAAAATTTAACCACACTCTAGGAAGACTGGAAAATATGATGTGTGATGATGATGAAGAAAAACAAACCAAGAAGTCGGAGTTATGGGCATTGTTACTGTCCTTAATGGAGAAGTTTAACGAGAAAATCGGAATTTATGAGAAGAAAAAAATGCATATGGCTGCTCCTTCTGCACTTAGTTTCATGGAAGGACAAGTTGGTGCTAGTACTTTCCAACAGGGCCTAGCACAAGCATCAAGGTCATCTTCTGTGGGAGATGTACATTCCCCTCATGCCAGTAGAAACGTCCAAGGCCATGATGGAAGTTCCAGTAAGACCATCCCACCACATAAATGGAACATTCAGAGGTTCTCTGGGGACAAGAAAGCAGGGATGTCGATAAATGCTTTTCTAGAGCGCGTCGAGGAGCTTAGGGTAGCTCGCAACGTCTCGAAGGATACTTTGTTTAGTGCTGGGATTGATCTATTCTGCGACAAGGCCTATCAGTTTTATAAGGAATGTCGAGATAGAGTGTGTAGTTGGGATGAAATGGTATGCGAGTTTAGAGAAGAATATTTGTCTTCAAATTATGAGGAAGAATTGTTTGAAGAACTGCAGAGAAGGACCCAACACTCTAGCGAGACTATAAGTGTGTATTTGGCTGTGATGGCAGGTTATTTTAACCGTTTAAGATGCACGATCTCGGAAGAGGCGAAGCTCAAAATCATTTTAAAGAATCTTCACCCCTTTTACTTGGAACGCCTTAAAGACCCTTTACCAACAACCATGTCTGACTTGCGCATTTGCTGCAGGAGCATGGAGGCTAGAAGGGACATGATAAATAAATATGTTGAGCCTTCCTCTCGCCGTGCCAATACCCTCGAAAAGGACTTAGCCTATGTAAGTATAAACGAACATGTGACTGCCATTGAATCTACATCGCAGACTCAACCTGAGAGACCTCCAGCAAAGACGATTACATGCTACAATTGCAACCAGCCAGGACATAAGGCAATTGGGTGTGCCTTACCCAGATAATTGATTTGCTTCAAATGCAAAAAAGAAGGGTATACGGTGAGGAACTGTCCAACGCGTAAGAATGCGGGAAACGGGAATCGACGTTCCTAAGTGGTCGACTTAAGTACGTCGGCTCGGAAGATTCGACCAAAAATCTCCAGCCAGTGTTGGACTTCATATTGGATCACGCTCAAGACGATGAGCGCCCCTACCTGAAAGTGAGTGTGATGGGAAAAACGTTATTAGGATTGTTGGATTCAGGAGCATCATCAACGATTATAGGCAGCAAGGGTTGGACATTAGTAAAGGATTTAGGTTTTGTGGTCGATACCACCAGAAAGTTAAAGTGCAAGATGGCAAATGGTGAACTTGTGGAGAGTGCGGGGGAGTGCGAAATTCCGTTTTGTGTGAGGAATAGGGTAAAATTAATTAAGGTGTTGGTAGTGCCAGAACTTCCCCATACGTTAATTTTAGGAACTAATTTTTGGAAACATATGGGAATAGTTCCGGATTTGCGTCACAACGAATTTTCATTCTCAAGTCAGCCGGTATGTTTGGATGAAGTAGACCACCTTAGAGGCAAAACCGTACTCACCACTCTTCAAGAAGCTCGATTATAAGCCGTGCTGGATCGAAGTAAAGAACTAATGGGCGATCAGATTGGTTGTACTGACCTTGCCGAACATGTCATCGTTACTAAATCTCCCCCCATTAAACAACGATTTTATCCAGTTTCACCAGTGATGCAGACGCATATAGATAAAGAGTTGGAGGAAATGTTGACACAAGGTATTGTAGAAAAATCAAACAGCGGATGGTCGTCGCCGATTTTATTGGTGAAGAAAAAAGATGGAGGCTACCGCTTCTGTGTGGATTACCGGAAGTTGAATTCCGTTACGGAGCGGGACAGCTATCCTCTACCATATGTGTCCAATACCTTGGATAAGCTTCGTGACGCACACTACTTGTCGTCACTGGACATCAAGTCGGCATATTGGCAAGTACCAGTAGCGGAAACATCCAGGCCATACACCTCTTTCACAGTACCCGGGAGGGGACTGTACCAGTTTCGACGTATGCCGTTCGGGTTACACAACGCCCCCGCTACTTGGCAGCGACTTATTGACCGCGTTTTGGGTCCCGACCTAGAACCCCACGTGTTTGTTTATTTGGATGACGTGGTGGTGGTGACCCAGACTTTTGAAGAGCATTTGGCGATTCTAGACGAGGTTTTTAGAAGACTGAGAGAAGCCAAATTGACGGTCAGCTGGGAAAAGTGCCAATTTTGTCGACCAGCGATGAGATATCTAGGCTACGTGGTTGATAGGAATGGTTTGCATGTTGACCCGGACAAGGTAAAAGCCATGCTGCAACTTCCTGTTCCTACCAACGTAAAGGAAGTGAGACGCGTTGCTGGAACATTTTCGTGGTATCGTCGCTTCATACCCGATTTTGCCACGGTAATGTCTCCATTGACAGCACTTCTCAAAAAGGCCCGGAAATTTGTTTGGACACAAGAGTGTGAAGAAGCGTTCCGAAAAATCAAAGAATGTCTGGTGTCAGCGCCGGTACTCAGTTGCCCGGATTACGGTTTGCCTTTTGTGATCCAATGTGATGCGTCAGGGTATGGAATTGGGGTAGTGTTGACTCAACCACACTCGGATGGCGATAGGGTGATTTGTTATCTCAGCCGCTCTCTCACTCGACAAGAGAGGAACTTTTCTACAACAGACAGGGAATGTTTGGCGGTACTATGGGCCATAGAGAAAATGAGACAGTATATCGAAGGTGTTCCGTTCACCGTGATCACCGATCATTATTCGTTGGTATGGTTGCAGAACCTAAAAGATCCCACTGGAAGGTTGGCCAGATGGTCGGTACGTCTGCAGCAATATGACTTCAAGATTGTCCACAGGAAGGGAAAAGAACATATTGTTCCAGATACGCTATCCAGATCGGTGCCGGTGATTGACTGTGTGCAAAATGAACTCGAGAGCGATCCAGTCGCAGATAGGTGGTATATGGGTATGATGGATAAGGTTCGGAAGGATCCACTTAAGTTCCCAAATTGGAGGATTTCGGGTGGACAGTTATACAAATATGTTAAGCCGGAGTATGTGGAGTTAACTGGTCCATCGGAGTGTTGGAAACGGGTGGTTCCGAAAGAAGAAAGGAAAAACGTCATATCTGCGGCTCACGATCCACCAACATCAGGCCACATGGGAGTTCTGAAGACATACATGAGGATCACGGAAAAATATTACTGGCCAAAATCGCGACACGATGTAGCCAGTTATGTGAGGAGTTGTTCGACATGCGCGGCTCATAAGCCTGACCTCCAGGGTCCAAAAGGGTTTATGACGAAACAGCCTCGAGTCCACTCTCCGTGGGAAATTATTTCTACGGACTTAATGGGACCGTTCCCAAGATCCAACCAGGGACACCAGTATATCCTGGCAGTGACGGATTCCTTCAGTAAATTCTCATTAGTCTTCCCACTCAGAATATCTTCGGCGAACGTGGTTGCCAAGAAGATTGAAGAAGACATCTTTTTAATGTTTGGTGCACCGAGACTACTCTTGTGTGACAATGGTCCTCAGTACCGGTCCAAACAGTTCCAACAACTGGCTAATCAGTACGGAGTGAAACTGAGATACAATGCGAATTACCACCCTCAGGCCAACCCGACGGAAAGATTCAATAAAACTATCAAAATTATGCTGGCCATGTATGTGTCGATAATCATAGGACGTGGGACAAAAATTTGGCAAAAGTAGCTTGTGCCACGAGAACGGCCAAACACGAGGCTACCAGTTATAATCCCTATTATGTCAATTTTGGACGAAATATGGTGCTACATGGTGAAGAATTCACGAAACCTTTGGACATTGAAGAAGAAGATAGACTGGAAGGAAGCAGATCAGAAGGATTTAGGAAATTATTTGAAGACGTACGGAAGAGACTGGATGTAGCGGCTAAGAAAGGTGAAAAGACGTATAATTTAAGACGACGACCGGAACAGTTTTTACCAAATCAACTGGTTTGGAGAAGAAATTTCGCTCAGTCAAACGCTGCCAACTATTTTACGAGCAAACTAGCCCCAAAATTTATCGGGCCTTTTTATATAAAGAAACGCGTCTCTCCTTGGACTTACGAGCTCAGGGACGAAAACGGTACTTCGAAGGGAATATGGAGCGCGAAAGATTTGAAATCAGCTAGCGCTGGTGAAAATTTACGGGAGTAAATTTTCTTCAAGCAAGGAGGGTGATTGTTACGGTATATTTTCGACTTTAAATAAAAGGCGTATTTATAAGCATTATTCGGTAACTTTTATTTAGAGATTAGGGACATATTCGTATAGTTGATGTTTTAGCGGACTTTACTAACAATTGCTGAGAGTTTAAGGTTAAAATCTCTTAAGGTTTCGCAGACCCTTTTGTCTTGGATTACGTTCGTTAGCTTTTTCATCTCTCGTCTGGTCTCCATCAGTTATCTAAAAGAGGTAATAAATTAGGTTGTATATTTCTGTATATAGTAGTTAAGTAAGGTAGGTATTAGTAGGTAAATGTTGGGTGTAAATAGTCGATGAATTGGGGTGTACATGTGTGTGTATGTATGATGTAATCTTACTCACCTTTTTGTAAAGAACTTCTTTACTCCTGAATTTTATTTTGGCTCATATTTACGGATAACATTAGACGTCAATAATCGAAGTCTTGAAATTGCTGATGGTCCCTACAAAACATTTGTATGTAAGCATCGACGCATCTACGAATCTATATTTAAATAACAATGTCAAGATTACTACGGGTAAATAAGTATTACTTACCTTACGACGTTCGGCTCAGTAAAATGTGCTTCCTATGTTCATAGTATTTACAACTTAATAGTACTTGCAATTGATTTAAATAACCGGTAAAACAATATTTATTAACCTCTCTCTACTCGTGTTTACATTCTGTTAATCAGCTGTCAGGGGACACGCAAAGTCGTGGACGTTCACACGATACACGAAACCTTATGACCTAAGTTGAGACTTACGCGCCTGAGTCAAGAGTTTAAAAATAATTCGAGTTTGTGTGTTATTAATAATAAATTGCATAATTTCGGTTATAATTATGTATTAAACGTCGCCTGTCGATTTATAGTGAAGTTCTGTAGTAGACTAAAATGTTTTGTAGTTCGCCATCTAGCGTCCGGTAGCTTAAGCTTGACGTCACGTTGAATGTTTTCTTAGATATATCCCATTTTACCGGAATTAATTTTGTAATTATGGTAAATTGGGCCGGTAAAATTCAAAAAAGTTGTTTTCCACCGTGAGTTACTTTCCATAAGTAGGTTTTTCTGGATATAAGAATTTTTCAAGGGTGTGAAATTAGTATTTTGGTAAACGTAGAGTGACATCTGTGGTAAGGTATGACATGTGTCTATAAAGGGAGTCTTTGTGATTTTTTTTCAAAAAAAAGGGGATTCATCGATGGTTCATTTCGATATTGGCGTTTGACGGTGATTGAAGGAAAAATTGATTTGCAATCATCCGATTCGGGATTAGTCCTTTCACCGTTAAAAAAGTGATTTTCTGTTCGTTTCTAATTGGAATTTGTAGTGCAGTTGATATTTTTGAGAAAGTCGCTCCATTTTGGGATTATTTGCTATATCTGAAAAAGAATACCTCCACTTATTGTGCCAGACAAATTGATACTGGGTGTTCTAGTAAATTTATCAAATTTTGGAAGATATTATTTGAGAAAGACCCTTTTTGGAAAAAAAGGGTTTTTCTGGTGGGCATAAGATTCCACATCAACGGCGTGGTGCACACGTGTTGTCGATATTTAGCCTACCATATCGAGGATCCTGTCTTTTTCATCTAGAAGCGAGTGCCTCTGGACTGATTTCCTGCCTGTTGTTTTCTTCATTTTGGGATTTTTCCAACTGGACTTTGGGCTTCCGCCAACTGCAGGGATATCACCAGACACGCAAGTTTTAAAACCACACTAGTTACCTTTGCTAATTGCTTAATATTATTGAACCAGAGGGAAACCTCATTGAAAAATTATTAGAATTATTCTTAGACATAATTTAATTTAATTTGACAAATCAGTTATCATTATTACGTCTTTAACTTCATAATTAAAGGGAACAAAAATTGTACCATTAATCGTGTTACTTATTGTTCGCCTATACAGGGTGATATGTATTTATTTTGAATACGAATATTCATTTTATACCAACAAATAGCCATAATATTACTACATATTTTCTTAGTTAGGTAGGTTGTACAATTGTACATTTAGGTGGAATAATGTGCGGCGGAAATTAGTATTTTTTTTTATGCTGTCTTTTCTTTAAAAAGCATGACCTATATTTATTTTTTTTAGTTGTTGTTCGTTTTATATGCGGGTACTTAAGCTTGAGCTACACAATATAAAACTGCAGTATTTAACTACGTTTCATTTTTTTTTATTTAGTCCTACTGAATTTCTGCTACCATAATAAACTATTGATTACTTGTTTTATTTTTATGTACAGTACTGATAAGGAATAAACCCTGTATATTTGGTGCAATCACTTCTGTATTTGGTTTTTTTTTTTGCTTAACGCATTGCGATTTATATATTATATAGGTTTGAATAGGTACCACCTGGGGTAACAATTTCATATATGTACTCCCAGACATAAGAGTTTCTTTTTTTTTGGTTGTTCGTGGTGATACTTGAATATTTTTTTTGTTTTTGTTTAGGGCTTGTAATTTTTTTGTTATTATTGAAAAAAAAAATAGTAGCTATTAAAGGTCGTATAGTCCAGTCAAGTTTACTGAATAAATTAGAAAACGTACCTATACTCGTGTTTGACTTTATTGTCATATAGTCTGGTCAACTTCGGCTATTTTTAGTACAACACTTATAGTCTGGTCCACGTATACTGAAATTATTACAACTCGTAATTGACTTTTATTATCATAATAATATAGTCTAGTCAACTTAGGCTATTTTTAGTACAACACTTATAGTCTGGGCCACGTATACTGAAATTATTACAACTCGTAATTGACTTTTATTATCATATAGTCTAGTCAACCTAGGCTATTTTTAGTACAACGCTTATAGTCGAGTTGATTTATACTGAAATTTATTACGCTTTTATTAGTTTTACTTGTTTCATGCGATATTACCAACGCTAAGCTAGGAGTTCGATTCACCATTCTTTATATTTACTGAATATTGCTGTATTTATATTTTACTGGTAGTAATAAACTGTTTTTGTCTTTTAAAGTGGACTTGTCATTTTTTTTATATATAATCCTTTGTTTAGTAAATTGGAAGGGTTATTAGAGGCTTTTAAGGGTATTCGTGTAACAGTTAATTTACTTGGCGCCCATTTAATAACATCTGTTGTTGAACCACACCCGTCTCCACTGTTAGTGTGGCCGGAGAATACTCAATTGTCAACTGACAGTTGCTTTTTAGTTACTTACGCCCAAAGGTAAGGTAACAATCTTTTAAATGACTCTACCGACACGTTACCTTGGGGCCACTACTCAATTATAGAATAATTTAATAGTTACCAAAACATTTATGTAAAATAGGATTATTATTATTATTATTTTTATTATTATTGTATTTCTTGTAATAAAATATTATATATAACCTGTGTCTGTGTTTTTCTTATAAGGTAAATAAAACTCATATGTATCAGTGGTGGTATGATAGAAAAATTATACATATTTTTATGATATAAATATTTTCAAGAAAGAAGTGATATTTTGTCTACATATAATACATTTATCAAAAGTAACTGAGCAATCAGTACAACAAACTACATGTTTACAAGGTATGAAAACCACAGAGAGTTCATTTTCTAAACAAACTTTGCATAGCAGTTTATTATCACAATCACTTTGCTCAATTTTAACAGCATCAGGTACTGCTACTACTGCCTCTAATGATGATGATGAGTAATCCGTTTCATTTTTGAGTTGATAAAATTCACATTCTTTATAAAAGAGGGCGTGCTGTGCCCATATGTCTTATCCAGAACGCCAGTCTTTTAACCCAAAACCACAGTGAAAACATAATACTTGATCACCTTTGCCGGTATAGTAGAATCCTGCCTCAGCTAAATCTTTCGGCTGTTGTTTAATTTGAACGGGCCAATCATCAAACGTTTTTAAACGACTTTCCACAGTCATTTTATCTGTATAACGTGGACTTCTCTTTTTCTCAATAAATCGTTGAATATCATTTTTATTAAAAAACGGGCAATTAGGGCTCCACTTTAAATGATCTGCTGTAGGATCATCAGCTGTCAGCCAATCGCACCCCTCAATACCGCACATGGAACAGTATACAATATCATCTTGATTGGTATAAATAAAGCCAGCTAGAGCAAGTTCAGACTTTGGAAATTCTGATGTCCAATTTGCAAATATATTTAATCTTTCAACATATAGCTCATCCATTGTTCACAACTTACAAACCACTACTGAAGTAAAAATAATAAGACAGTTTATATATTTAAAGTATTTATTCAAGCATTAATTATAAACATTTTTCTATCTAAATCACCTAAAACCATAGATCTATTGAAAAATAAACATTCACGAATACAATGCATTTGGATAGAAGAGGATGGGAACAAGTTACATAAGTAAAACATTACATTTTCTGAACAAAGATCATAATCACTTTCACATAGTATGTTATTAGTAATATTCAAGAAATTATTGTAGAAACCAGCAAAGTCTAAGCTATGTAATATATTCATAGTAGACATCACAAGTCCATTAATGTTTATAAATTCACGAACAGCTAGATAAAATGTAGTAAAACCATTAGTCACTTTCAACATCTTGGTATTCATATATGGGGATTTGCTGATATTGAAATTTGCGAATTCTACTTCTTCTTCATCCACCTCGATACCACTATCATTATCATTATCGAAGTAGTCATTGGCAAACTGTTTGAGAGTGGTGATACAGTCACACCATTCTTCTTCGTTAAACGAAATGTGATGGGTTTTATTAATTAACTCATTAGCGGTCATTAATACTCGTACAGCTGGGATATAATTTCTTGCAGCACTAAATCCAGTTATTATTTTATACTCAGACATATTTACAGTAAACGCACGTTCATAGATATACTTTCTTCTTTTTGAGTCGCCTCACGATATTGTTCGGAAATTCTATCGATTTCCTGCCAATGATCGAAATCTTCGGAGAACGAGGGGCTAGGTGTGATTGATGCCATTTTTCTTTCACAACTAACTGAATAATTACTAATCTCGATGTGTACATAAGATCACGCGCCCCCTATAACAAGTTTGAGGAATCAAAAGGGGCCCCCTAAGCAGATCGAATCTGTGCTAGTTTTTCATGTGATTATATGCTATTTTAGCTGTTTTTTTAAATCTATTTGAGCTGTCTATCCAACTGTTATGAGTTTTATCAAACCCCAACCACTTCACCAGGACTTTATTACCACGCTTGCGCAATACTTTTTCCACCAAATAAATGTCAGAGTGTTTCGCCTTTTGTAATTCTTCAGCGTAAAAGCCACCGCTGATGAGGCTACCACGTAAATCTTCTAGGAGGTATGTAATTGGATTGGTGATGTGAACTTTTACGACTTTAAATAATTCTGTGGTCCAATTTGGAGTATATCCTCTTTCAAACACATGCTTATACTTGCTTATGCGCACAAGGTCACCCACTTTATATTTTGGCTTATCCACCGCCATCTTAATATGATTATAAACTGAATTTAAAATTTCTTTTTCATTCTCTTCATCTATTTCACAAGGTTTCTTGCCTGTAGTTTGATGGCGCTGTTTATTGTAATTATCAGTTATTTCCGAAAGTATGTCTATCCATCTGTATGTACCGTTTAAACTAAAGTACTTGTACAATTTCTCCTTCAGAGTTCTTATGACACGTTCCACAATGGCGGCTTTTTTCACACTAAACGTACTATAATGGTTAATCGTATGCTTCTTCATTAAACTTTTAAAATGAGTATTATAAAATTCTTTTCCCTGATCCGACTGTAAATTCTTTGGTGTACGTTTACTACATCTAAATATATCAGAAACAGCTCGCATCACCTCATCACCTGACTTGGTTTTTATAGATCTGGTCCAAACAAATTTTGAAAAGCAATCAATCAACACTAATATATATTTAAAATTTTTATTTTCCCGCGCATAATTACCCATCTCAGCCAGATCCATTTGCCAAAGATCATCTAGACCTTTTATAATAGTACGTCTGCGCTTGAAATTTTTTCTAACAGGTTTATGTAATTCATTTACCAGCTGAGTTTTTTCCTTTGAATGAACCTTCATCTCTCTCTAGTTAACCGTATGATTCTCTACTGTATCAAGTCTAAAGTTAACTATACGATTCTCTAGCAAATCAATTCTATTCTGAACAGTTTTTTGAAAATCTTTTAATTTATTCTCTATGCTTGTTAAATCTTTATCAATTTTACCGTTTTGCTCGACAACTTTCTCTTTTATAAGATTCTTTAAATCATATTTGAGGTTAGTAAGTTTATAATTTATGTCATTTTTCAAATCGCTAATATTTTGTGTAAGCACGGCCCTTACCTCAGTAGCATCAGAAACAATGGCTTTCCGTATTTTTTTAAGCTCTTCATCATACTTGGTTTTATAGGATTTTGTATCTAAATCAATTTGCTGATTAATACTCTTTGTAACATCATCAACTTTCTGTTGTAATTTTTTTATTTCATCATCATACTTGCGCTTATAAGTTTGCGTATCTAAATAAATCTTCTGATTAATCATATCCGGTATGACATTCATTGCTATATTAATTCTAGGCTCCAAATCTCGAACATTATCCACAAACGCTTTACGTTCCAAATCTGAATGTTTAGCTACAATACTCGGAATAGTATTTTTTACAGTATCTATTTTCTTCAACAAATTCTCATTATTAGTATCAACATATTGTTTATTAACACAATCATACGATTCTGTGGGGCTTTTAACATTACATAATTTTAAATTTTCCACGTCTATATTTCCATCGCTGGTGAAAATAAAACCATGACGATAGGGTGAAAGTAAATGGGAACTGTCACTGCTAGTGGGGGATCCACTAATAATAGACCTACCGAACTTGTCTACACTCATGATGTAAATGGTGTTAATTAGCAAAATCGCAAATATTTAAGCGATAACACCTATTTCCCTAAGTTCTGATATTATAGCTAAAATCTCATTTTCATGAGAGTCTGTATTTCCAGCAGTCTTTGAAGCCATTAAAAGTCTTAATCTGTCAACGAGTTCATTAACATCGTCCCAATAGACATATTCTATAGGTTTTTCATTGTATACAGCTGTATTCATACCATATCCGCTTTTCGATGGTGTGTGATACGACTTACTTCTAGTTGTTTTATATAGCGGTTTTATTATATGTATATATTTGTTAGATCTATTTCCCCTGGATTGTCCCTGCGGATTGTAGTCGCGTTTGTGAGCGCTAGTTAGATCTAGAATTTCTTTATAATTTTTCAAATCAATATTATTATAACCTTTAGGATTTTTCATAAATATTAAATCGTATAAACCTCTAGTATCTGCGTATGGTCGACCATCGATTATTAATTCACTATTAGCTCCAATCTGCAACTCTTTATTACCCATAAATAATTTATTAGTCACAGGATCAAGACGAGCACAAAAATTTTCATCATAGTCATCCCTATTGCTTAAAAATCCCTCAATGTAATATCTTGCATGTTCTGGAAATTGATTTAGAAATTCATCTAATACAGGTTTGTTATTTTTAAGCAAATCATCATATTCCGCCTTCATTTCTCCAAACGTCTTTTCCGTCTCATTGTCATCATAATCATCATCATCATCTTTTTCAGGAAAAACTTCACCGATCACCTCATCACGCAAAAATTGAACCGGAGGTTGTGTAGACGTACTAGGTTGTTCTTTAACTTTACTGGGTGTGGTGGTGATAGTAGGTAGCATACTTTTAGATGTGTTCACTTTAATATCATGTAGGGGTTCTACAATTGGCTTTAATAGTCTATTGATGGAATCATCCTCTTCAGCCTTCCCCAATTTTAAAGCTAAATATTTATTTTTGATCGCCTTCGATACATCGATAATTTTCTTTTTAAGCAATTTATCCCTATTCAATTCAAATGGCTTCAACTTAATAGGTTTATACTCCTCTAGAGTTTTTTTCTTCATGATAAACAGCTTTCAGAAACAGCTTTTTGTACAGGTCTGGTCCGGGAACAGCTGTTCAGGGAACAGGGGTCTGTTTGCGAAACAGGGTTGTTTAACAGCTCAAAACAGCTAAAAAACAGCTAAAAAACAGCTAAAAAACAGCTTTTAACTGGTCTGTTCTGGAAACAGGCTGTATTTGAAATAGGTTTGTATATAATAACGGATATAACAGTAATGATTCTAACTGATGTTTCAAATACATATATACCTGTCAAACCCTTTACGATATCGACCATTATTTATATCATAGTCTTTAACAATTACCAGTGCACCATAGGTCTCGTTCCAGCATTCGGCACATAGTTTTTCAAATTTCTCAAACTCCATATCTGGGGCTACGTGATCATCAAATATATGTTTAAGATTCAGTCGATCTTGCCTGAATAAGATTATACAATTACAATTATCTCTAACAAGATATTTTTGAATACGCGTGTAGGTCTGACAGAGATAGAAACTATCAACAAGTTTGTGTCGGCCCATAGAGAAGTACGCTCTTATTTTATCCTGTTTATCACAAGCTACATCATCGAAAATGAATATAGAATTAGTTCTAGCTTCAGACGGATCTATTATCTCCTCACTATCTGCATATGGAAAGTAGCTAACACCTTTTACTTTTCTTAATACATCTTCAAGCAATTTATATTTAGGCTGATATAATGATTTAGAATATACATATACGTTTTCAAACCACAAACCGTTAGGATTAAACAATAAGCTTAATAGCAAATTGGTTTTTCCACAGTTACTAGGTCCGCATATGATCGTTCTTAAAGCGCTGGGAAATAACGGACCATGTTTTTCGGTTACAGGCTGTTGTGAAAAAATGTCCAAGTTCTCCACGGGGAGTGACACCTGCTGCTTAAGAAGGCGCATTGTAGACTCTTGTGTTTGATATTATAAATTTATATATTGTCATGTATTTTAAATGACGATACATTAAAATAACTTTAGAAAATAATATTAATTTGATTTGGTGAAGACAATATTGTAGGTATAATAATGAATCAGATAAATAAAGGTTAAATAAAAAAAATATATACATGTAATAATTTAGGCAAGTAGATAATAAGCTACAACTTAAGAAAAGTGAAGTATTAAATTTGACAAGAGTAATAAATTTGAAGTGTCAAAATTTGAGTGACGTAAATAATTTATGTACATTGTTAAGAAAAAAGTATTGTTAGGAGAAAAAAGAATTGAATAAGAAAATCAAGATAGTAACGGTAACTAAGAAAAAATTTGTTGAATAAAATATTTTGAAAAGAGCGGAATGAAAATTGAATTATGGAGAAAGAATTGATATATAAGAAGAAATAAATAATACAAATTAATATTAACTTATTTAAATAAAATATAAATAAGTTTATTAAACATTCTGGAAATATTTTAACATAAAATTAAAAGTTTAGAAACCAAGTAAGAAGAGTAACTATTGATGATAATGAAATGGTATTAATGGTATATAATAAAATGTGGAAGATATTAAAATAAAATTTATAAGAAGTAATTTGATTAATATAAAAGAAGATAATTGTGTATGGTTATAAGAAGATTATTGATAAAGAACTCTTAAAGAGATACATGGTAATAATTTAATATATTAAAATATTTGACAATATAAACGTGAAATTTAACTTGTGACATTTCTTGATTAATCGATGATTAATTAAACATAATTGTAGCATAGTATATAAGTTAGCGCAGTTTAGGTAATTTATAAGAAACTGTTGAAAAACTGTCTTCATTATTAAATTTGTTAAAATTGAGTTTATCTGATTTATTTATCTTAACAATATTGCATTAAAAATATAGTTAAAGAGATATAAAAATAATTTGAATCAAAAACAATCTTAAATCAAATCAAATGTGTGTGTTAAAATCATAAATGGTGCTTTGAACCGACTTTAGACCCTGAATATAAGATTCAGAATAATTAAAAGTAAGTATAGAATTTTATTAATATTGATACGTATAGTTAATACACTACAATTTGGCGCCCAACGTGATATTTTGGCAAGTCTGTACAATTTGTGATTGTAACACACATAAAATTTTAAAATCAATATAAATCGACAGTTAAAGTACATGAAATTAAGATCTAATAAGTTAAAAATGGATCATTAAAATATAGAAAGTGTTGTAGTTGATACACAACAAGGTGATATTCAAATTGATCAAAATGCACTTAATATTGAACAAATTATGCAACAATTCACCATGTTGTTGACAAATCAAACAAAACTTTTAAGTAATCAAATTAATAATGAAAATAAAATTTTGAAAGAACAAATAGAACTAATAGGTAATAATTTAAACAAAAAAATGGATGCATTAGTAGATAATATGGAAAAACAAATTATAGAAAAATTAACTACAAAATTAGATAATGAAGTTATAAAAATAAAAGAAGGGTTAAAATATGAAATAGAAAAGAATGTTAAGCAGGTAGAGGAAAAGATTATTGACATTGATAAGCAATATACTGTAAATATTAATACTTTGAATACAAAAATTGATACTGAATCAGATAATATTAGATCTGAAATGAATAATGTTAGATTAGGACAAAATATACAATATATATGTGGTGGGATACATCAAGTAGAAAATGTTATACAATATAGTGGTGATCGTAAAATTCATCCTAAAGTGTTTATAAAAAATCTAAAAGAAAAATTAAATAGTTTATCAAAAGGGAGTGAATTTAGAAGTATAATTAGGAACAGTTTAAAGGGAGATGCTGAGATTTGGTATTCTATAATAGAAGATAAATTTGAAACAATAGACGAATTTATAAATTTATTTTTTAAAAATTATTGGGGAGAAAATCAACAATCTAAAGTTAGGGAATATTTATTTAATGGAAAATATAAAGAAAATGTAGGTAGTACTAGGGAAAAATACATAATGCAAAAATATAATTATGTACGTCATTTGGAACCGTGTATGTCTGAATCAGAAATTGTAATTTATTTTGCTAGACATTTTCCAGAGAATATCAGAGATGTAATTTTAATACAGGGTATAGACACAATAGACAAGTTATTACAATATTTGAGAAGAATTGATGATACTAGAAGATATAAGAATACAGAAAAATATGAAGATGAACAAGGTAGGGAGGATGGGCTTGCATTTAGGACGCTAAAAGCTAACAGATATCAAAACAACAATGGATATATAGACAGACAATCAAGATATAAATACTATGATCGATATAATAATCAAGAAAATGGTAACATACAAGACAAGAAATTCAAGAACAATGGAAATACTTATAGTACAAATTATAATTATGAAAATAAAAGAAGATTGGGGCAAAATACAGAAAATAAAGAACAAATACGTAGGAGAGAAAATGAACAGAGAAATTGGAATGATATAGAAACAAAAACAACAGCAATGGTTGAAGCAGTAAAGGAAAATACAAATTTTCTGAAAACTGCAAACCAAATGTAAAGTTGATTAATTCAACTTATCAACATCCACGTGAATTTATAAAATTACAAAATGATCAAAATTTAGAAATTATTAATTATGAATTACCATTTATTAAAATTACATGTAAAAAAATAGTTTTAACTGCCTTAATAGATACAGGTTCAAAAGTTAGTTTGATTAATGAAAAAATAATAGATCAAAATAAAAGTGATTTTAATAATAATATAATATTATCTAAAAAGATTATCTTACAAACAGCCAATGTTAAAAAATTAGGTGAATATAATAAAATAGTAAATATTGATATAGAGATTGAAGGGGAAATAATTACACAAAGTTTTATAATAATGAAAAATATGAAATTAGATATGTTATTAGGGAACGATTTTTTAAGTGAGAATAAAGTATTAATAAATTTGGAAGAGAAAAATTTATTAATAAATAAAAAAATAATTAAACTTGAAGAGGAAGGTAAATATGATATTAATATAGATGAAAAGTTAATTAATCAAGTTTATGTAAATAAAGAATCATTAGAATTCAGAGAAGTAAAAAATAATAATAGTTCTATGGAAATAGAGAAAAATAATGTAAAACTTAATAGTTCCTATAAAAATCTAGAAATCATAAATAATTTAGTTAAAAAATATCCAAACTTAAGTAATTATAAAACTCGTGTAACAAATATTTATGAACATTGGTTAGATGTAAAAGAATTTTTACCTTATAATTCTAAAACGTATCCAATACCATATAAATATAGAGATCAGGTAAAGAAAGAAATTGAAAAAATGATAGAACAAGGCATAATAGAAAAATCACAAACTAATTTTATTAATCCAATAGTTATAGTTAAAAAGAAAGATGATAGTATTAGAATATGTTTAGATGCTAGAAAAATTAATAAAATAACAAGCCCTCAATATGAAAAACCAGTTAATATTGAGAGTATAATTGGTAGATTAAAAAGCAATAATTATTATACTAAATTAGATTTAAAAAATTCATTTTGGTTGATTCCATTACATAAAAGTTGTAGAAAATATACAGGTTTTTCTGTAGAAGGTAATATTTATCAATTTTGTGTGGTACCATTTGGTTTGCAGAGTTCAACAGCAGCATTAACTCATGCATTACAACAAATACTTAACAAATATGAAAGTTTTTGTATACATTATGTAGATGATATATTGATATTCTCTGAAAATGAAAATGATCATATAAAACATGTTAATATAATACTGAAAACTTTAGATGAAGCAGATTTAAAGCTTAATATTGAAAAATGTAAATTTTTTGAAAAAAAGGTGGAATATTTAGGATATATTATAGATGAAAAGGGAATAAATATAAACTTAAATAGGTTAGATGAAATAAGTAATTATCCTCAACCACGAAATTTGAGAACTTTAAGAGGTTTTCTTGGAATGCTTAACTATTATAGAAGATTTATTCCGAATCTATCTGAGAAACAGATATCATTAATTGAGTTATTAAAAAAAAGATGTAAAATGGAAATGGACTGAAAAAAGAGAAAGAGATTTTCAAGATTTAAAAAGTTGTTTTAAAAAAAATTTAGCATTATACAGGGTGAATCTTAGAGTGGCGGCCATATTTATATGAGGCGACTCCGTTCAACTATGGGAACACAAAACTACAATTTTTTTTTTTTAACGCGCTATGAAAAATGAATATTGTTTAAACCCTTTTTATTTGAATTTGTGTACCCCGCCAGTGGAATGCGCTAGCGAGAGTAACGTCTAATACCTGAGACGCACACGCCTGTCTAGAACAGTGCGTTGTTGCCAAACTTCACGACTGAAATAAAATACGGGGAATTTATTGTAAAGCAAACAAGAAACTAAATAAAATGAACTATCTAAACAATAACAAAGTAAAAACTATTCTCCGTGAGTGTAACAATAAAAAAAGTAATACCTAAAAAACTTAATACTTAGTAACAAATAATGAACAGAAAATTATTTTTTCTAATAGCAATAAATCTTTACTTATCTTGGATCGGCATTTCTCATAGCAGGTGTTGAAACTGTCCTCCGTTATTTTCCAAACACGCTGTAGCTCGCCGCATCATAGAATTTCTAACTTTATTGAAGTCCGTATTCTGCCTTATGTGATTCGCAGCGTTTTCTACTATTTCCCGTAATTCTTCAACGTTGTTGACAGGAGTCGTGTACACCAAACCACCGTACATTGTACGGTGCACCAAACTTTTCATGTGCCCCCACAGATAAAAGTCGCCTCTAAAACACCACTAAAATAAAACTACACACACGTAGAAGGTACACCTCACTCAAACGCAAAACTTCCACTTTTATAAATTTCTTTCACTAAAAACTGAAACAATTTAATTTTATAACCATAATAAACCACACTAGCTGCTGTCTGACTGGTCACTAACACTAAAAACTAAAACTAAAACATAGAAAAACAACTGGCACGCCGCCGTGCGAGGCTTTTGCATTTCAGGAGAACCTTTTTTTTTATCACCCTTTTTTGTTAATGCACCTGCTAAGTAACTAGGTCAGTGTCATAGTTTGTAAACAGTTCAGCGACTCTAACAGCTGATCGGTGGTTTTAAATGTCCTAGAAACTAATTCTGTTTTTAAAATCTTTTTCATTTTGTGTCATAATAATTATGCAGACTATGCAGCCGGCTTTTTCATTTTGTTTTGTATTACAATTTTCATTATGGAAGTTAAAACTGCGTATTTCAATAAACCTGTTTATCCAATTGAATTAATTAATTTTTCATTTTCACTAGGTACCCTTATCTCTCTCTCGTGATTGGGTATCTCTGAATTATTAATGAAAAGTGAAAATGTAAAATGTAATCGATTGGTTTTATATCATCTACACTTGGCAACACTGTCGACCGGGCACACGTAATGCAGCAAGTGCTTGCCCAGCGGCACCGGAATTACAGGAATTATACATGAATCGCGAATTTTTTTAAAAAATTCATAACTCGGCCATTTTACAACCTACAAAAAAAAAATCGGATTCATGTTCATGACGACTAGTACTATTAACCCCAAAAATATGGCAGCCACTCTAAGATTCACCCTGTGTAATCCGGAGTATAATCAAACATTTATTCTTAGGACTGATGCGTCAGAATTTTCAATAGCTGGAGAATTAGTTCAATATCATAATAATATAGAAGTACCAATATGTTTTGTATCGCGTGTATTAAGAAACTATGAAACTAGATATTCAATATCTGAACTTGAAATGCTTGCATTATGTTATTGTGTGACTAAACTTAAATATTATTTAATGGCAAATGAATTTATAATTGAAACAGATCATTCAGCTTTACAATATCTTATGAATAATAGATTTAAAAATAATCGTATATATAGATGGTCATTATTATTGCAAGAATTTAAATTTGTAATCAAATATATACCGGGAAAAATTAATGTAACTGCAGATGCATTAAGTAGAATGAGAAATATAGATACAGTAAAATCAAATTCGTTTTTAGTAGCAATGAATAAATGTAGAGAAATTAATGAATTATATTCAGAAAATACCATTAGAGAAAGTCAAAATAAATTACAGGATTTGAGAGTAAAAATAGGTAATAGAGATTATAAAGGATATATAATAAAAGAGAATTTTATTATTAAAATGTTTGAAGGTTTAGAATTATATGTTATAGATGAAAATTTAACTATGATAATAGTACAAGATTTACATATTCGTTTTGGACATATAGGAATTAGAAAGACATGGAGTATTTTTAGGGAAAATTTCTATGCAAAAAATGATATATCACTGATAAAAAAATGTATAAATAATTGTGAACTTTGCTGCATTGGGAAATATAAAAATCACATTAATCAAAATACAATAGAAAGTATAATAGTGAATGAACCATTAGAAATTGTAGCTATAGATTATATTTCAAATTTGGTAATGAGTAAAAATAAAAACAAACATATTTTTGTAATTTATGATGTTTATACTAAATATGTTAAAATTTATCCTTGTAAAAGGTGTAATACAAACAATAGTATAATATTAATTAATGAATATTATAAAGAAATTGGAAAACCAAAAACAATATTAACAGACAATGCAACATATTTTAATAATGATCGTTTTAAAAGTTTTTGCAAAGAAAATAATATGAAACTAATTTTACTTCTATAAGACATCCGAATGCAAATCCAGTAGAGAGATATAATCAGGAAATTATTAAATTCTTAAGATTATATGCTTATGAAAGACATGAAATGTGGAAAGAATATTTAAATAAAGTAGAATTTTATATAAACAATGTGCCTAATATAACAACAAAAATGTCACCAGTTTTATTAAAGAGAAATGAATTGCCAGTACGTCCATGGGATGTGACAGATAAAATAGATATGATAAAAATACATTCACAATTTAGGGAACGAATTAATAAAATAGCGAGTAAATATAAAAGAAAAGCTAACTATAAAATAAAGAAGAAGGTAAAATTTAAAATAGGAGATAGGGTAGTTGTTAAAAGTTTGAGGACAGCCAGTAGGAAAAAGAATAAGTGTGCAAAACTAAATTTACCAAGGTCTTTATAAGATCTCGAAAATTTTAGGGGAAAATGTATATGAATTGTTTGATGAAAATTTAAATTTATTGAGAGGAAAATTTCACATTAATTTGATTTATCCATATATGTAAAACATTAATTAAATTTAAAAAATAAAAACATTCTTGATTTGGAAAACTATGTGAAAAATGTATAAATCCATTTTGCATATAGTTTTGAAGGGGAAAATGTCATGTATTTTAAATGACGATACATTAAAATAACTTTAGAAAATAATATTAATTTGATTTGGTGAAGACAATATTGTAGGTATAATAATGAATCAGATAAATAAAGGTTAAATAAAAAAAATATATACATGTAATAATTTAGGCAAGTAGATAATAAGCTACAACTTAAGAAAAGTGAAGTATTAAATTTGACAAGAGTAATAAATTTGAAGTGTCAAAATTTGAGTGACGTAAATAATTTATGTACATTGTTAAGAAAAAAGTATTGTTAGGAGAAAAAAGAATTGAATAAGAAAACCAAGATAGTAACGGTAACTAAGAAAAAAGTTGTTGAATAAAATATTTTGAAAAGCGGAATGAAAATTGAATTATGGAGAAAGAATTGATATATAAGAAGAAATAAATAATACAAATTAATATTAACTTATTTAAATAAAATATAAATAAGTTTATTAAACATTCTGGAAATATTTTAACATAAAATTAAAAGTTTAGAAACCAAGTAAGAAGAGTAACTATTGATGATAATGAAATGGTATTAATGGTATATAATAAAATGTGGAAGATATTAAAATAAAATTTATAAGAAGTAATTTGATTAATATAAAAGATATACATATTCTTATACGATTTATACATGTTTATATTATTTTCAGATGGTCTTACATTAGCATTATTTTTAGGAAGTCTAATCTTTCTCTCATATCATGCAACTCTACATTAAACCAAGGAGCACATTTATTATGGTTTCTACACGGGATAATTTTTACTTTCTCGGGGAACGATATATATATTGCATCTTGTATTTCTTTTATAAATAATTCAAATTTATCATCTATTGTTAAATCGGTACTATCTATAAAGTCCCAGTTTAATTTTTCAATTAAATTATAAAAAGTAAACAAACCGCTCTCAGATGTAGGCCGATGTTTGAATTTGATGTTTTTCTTAATCTCCTCTTTACACTGGCTTTCAAAAATTATAGCTTTGTGATCAGAGAAATGTGTTTCAATTACCTAATTATAGTTAATACACTACAATATATACTATACTAATGCTCATTTTCAGTCTAGATGTCAACGTTGAAACACGGTGATGCTGGTGTGGTAAACTCCATAATTAATAAGCTGCCATTTGAATTACACTTACCTGGATATCAGTACTCTGGGCCTGGTACAAAGTTGGAAAAACGCTTGCATCGAGGTGACCCTGGAATTAACGACCTTGATAGAAGCTGTCGCAGCCACGATATAGCCTATAGTAAGAGTTCTAATATACAGGATCGACACAAGGCTGATTACGAACTAGAGCAGCGTGCCTGGGAAAGAGTTAAGTCTAAGGACGCTAATTTGAAGGAAAAAGCTGCCGCTTGGGCTATTGTTAACACCATGAAAGTTAAAAGAAAGATGGGTATGGGTGCTCGACATCGTAAAGTTGGTTTTAAAAAGACCATGAGTAGAGTTGAAAAACTAATGAAACAGCCCAAGGATAATAATTTAAGATCAAATACTAGGATTGCTGTAAAAGCAGCGAGACAAGCTGTGAAAAGTGTGGGTGGTCGAAAAAAGATTAAAACACCTCATGTACTATCACTATTGAAAAGCGGTGGATTTTTGCCATTAATACCAATCTTCGCTGGATTGAGTGCCTTAGGAGCCTTGACAGGCGGTGTTTCTGGAGTTGCTAAGGCCGTTTTAGACGCTAAGGCTGCGAAGAAAAAATTGGAGGAGGCTGAAAGACATAATCAAACTATGGAAGCTATAGCTCTTGATAAAAAAGGATCCGGACTGTACTTAAAACCAAATAAAGGGGGCTGGGACTCTATTTGAAAAAGCAGCAGCAAAAAAACTGCCAGTGAAGCTACCCAAAAGAGCCCTCTTCGATGTAGATTTGATAAAGTATGTAAAAAATTGAAAATACCGCATTTCAGAGGTATCTATATGCGTAACTCTTTACCTCAGACTCCTAGAAGATATGAGAGTGCTATTATTAATCTTGATGTACAAGAGGGCCCCGGAACACATTGGGTAGCTTATAAAAAGCACAACGATAAAGTTGTTTATTTTGATAGCTTCGGTGCACTAAAACCACCAGTAGAACTAGTACGTTACTTTGGCGATAAATGTAAAATACGATTTAATTATGATAATTATCAAAATTTCAATACGGTTAATTGTGGCCATTTATGTTTGGAGTTTCTTTATAAAAATGATGATGTCTAATAAGTTTTATTCATTATGTCACAGATATTCACGATAAGAGGTCGAGGTCAAGAAGATCGAGGTACCACTCTCTCTGTCAATTTCACAACCCCCATCGAATTGAATCCTCAGTACGATTACGCATTAGCTCTTATTGGTTTTCACACATATAATAGTATTCCTAATATCGAAGAAGAAGTTAATAATAAGCTCTACTATTGGGAACAAGGTGATAGAACTAAGGAAAAAGTAATTTCCATTCCTACTGGATCATATGAGATTCATGATATTGAGACTTATCTTCAGAGTCAAATAGTACCGAAACGAGCTAAAGATCCGAATGAACATTTCTCATTGAAGCCTAACAATAATACTCTCAAGTGTGAAATTAGGAGCAAACATGAAATAAACTTCACACCCACTGACAGCTTAGCCAGTTTGTTGGGTTATTCGGCTAGAGAATTAAAACCTGATATTTTACATCAATCTGATTTGCCTGTACAGATAGTAAAAGTTATAACCATCCATATAGACTGCAATATCACCACAGGAGCTTTCTACAATAACAATCCATCACATACGATTTTCGAATTCGCTCCATCTGTAAATCCAGGGTACGCTATTAACATTGAACCAAAGAATCTAATATTTCTTCCAGTAAATAACAAACGCGAGATAAATAACATTACTTTGGAGATACTTGATCAAAATTCTGAAAGTGTTAATTTTAGAGGTGAAGAAATTGTGGTAAGGTTGGAATTAAAGAAAATATGGGCTTAATATTTACGCCCCTGTATATAAACAATAACTTTTCCACTCAACCTCAATCAGTTGTCACTAGCTGTACGAGGAAGAGGGTGGGTTCATCATCATCTTTGTCTTTGAAAAACACCTTATACTTAAAATCATTGGGCTATCATGTTAAACGAACTTCAGTTGTTCCAAGATCCTCAGTTCGATGATTCTATCATTAGAGCGGAGGTTCACACTTATCACCCATTCGTAAAATTATTTGGTAATAATGATGAGATTGAAATTACAATTAATCAACTGGATGCTTTATTGGCGATGCCTGAGGCGACTATATCGATTGAAGGAACCTTGAAAAAAACTGTTGGCACTGGAACTGTTGCATTCACTAATAATGCTGGAGCATACTTATTTGACTCTATTAGTTATGAGATAAATAGCGTAGAAGTGGATCGTGTTCGAGATCCAGGTACTGTAAGCCTGGTGAGAGGTTATCTAACCTATGATAAAGATGATGAAACTCTTAGTATCGCAGGCTGGAATTTTCCCGAAGGTCAATTGGTAACTTTTCATCCTACAGATAATACATTTTTTTAAGAGAATTCCCTTAAGTCATTTGTTGGGAGTATTTTATGATTAGAAGAAGCTTTTGTTTGGAGGAAAGCAAACCATAAGATTGGTGAGAGCTCGAACAGATGTTAATTGCTTTAAAGTATCCAAAGAAGATACGGGGGCCGAATTAAATATAACAAATATTGATTTAAAGGTTAAACATGTGTTTGTAAATGATGCATTAAAACTGAAATTGCTAGCCCCAATAAACCGCGATACGCCGATTTTTATTACATTTAGACAGTGGAGCTTTCATGAAAATACTGCTTTGGTAACTGGAGCCTTGAAACAATATTGGGCGATTAAAGCATGCTCAAATTCGGAAAGTCCTAAAGGTGTATTTATAACATTTCAAACTGATCGTAAAGATCAAAAGACGAACGATGTCACATACTTTGATAACGCTGATATATCTAACATAAAATTATATATCAATTTTGAATATTATCCATACGAAAATCAGCAATTAGATTTTTCAACTCGAAAATACGCATATCACATGTATACAGAATTTTGTAAAACATTGGCAGGTAATAACAGACCCATGTTAGATTTTGTAGCCTTCAACAACCATGCTATGTTTGCTATTGATTGCTCTAAAAGAAACGATAGCATAAAATCATCGACTATTGATATTAAATTGGAGATTGAAACTAGACAGCCATTCCCAGCTAATACGAGGGTAACTTGTATTCTGATTCACGATCGCGTGGTGGAATATTTACCGCTTAGTGGAGTCGTAAGAAGTGTAATATAAGATGTATGTCAAGTAATTCCAGTCAGTCTACACCCAGCCACCATGAAGATAATAATAGTTGATATTCAGGGCTTCAATTTGCCAGATTTTTATCCGAAAGAAATAACATTTATGAGTGGACAACAAACAGCTCATTATCTATTGAAGCCTCCATTCCCGATTACCACATTGAATAATCAAGTGCGAAAACAGATAAAATATTTAGAGAATAATTGTCACGGCCTGAAATATAATGCCGGCTGCATAGTCTATGATCAATTGGATGATATATTACGTAATCACTTGCTGAATAATAATGCCGACATTGTATACCTGAAGGGACATCAAAAACATGAATTTCTCAAAAATAAACTATTTGAACTGGAGGAACAAATACCATCATCAGCACCTGACATTATCAACGTGGAAAATATTATTGACGCACCTAATTTCATTAAAGGCGCACCCTGTTGCTTTAATCATATGAATTACAAATCCATGTGTAGTTTAACAAACTGTAATTTACTTTATAATAATTGGTTATATTTATCTTTACCAAAATAAAAATTATGTAAAATATAGATTTGTTCTCATTTCATCACCCCACTCCCCTTATATATAATAGTTTTTCATCATAAGCATAGTATAGTGTGACAGCATAAACTAGAAACATGACTTACTCTTGCTATATTTATGTCGAGTTTTATGATAAAAATGGTAATCTTCTTAAAAAAGAGTGGGTTGAAATGCGTAAACTTGCATGTACTGAAAAAACATTTCATCTAACAGACATGAATTGTTCATACATTATAGTAGCAGGATGTTATGAGGATTGCGATTGTCCACGAGGCGAGTATTAGTATCACACTATGCGTTCCCGTAAAATGATGTTATTAAAAGTGAGGTTAGAAAGACATTGTGAGCAGTTGGACGAGTTAAAAGAACTTATAAAATTGTATAATCAAAAACAGTGTATGTTCTCCAGATTCCAAATATTGAGTGTAGAAAAGGACAATGAACAGCTATGGAATCAAAAAGTATTTATGAATTTAACACGTTTTAATACATCATCAGAGTTCAAACATCGTCACATTACCCCAACTAGAGTATAAATATATATTATTATAGTTACTTGAAGAATTACTTAGTTTATTGGTAATGATGGCGTTGTTAAGTACTCATTTCATAATTTTGTATGCTGTGCTTCAAAATATCATATACATACATCAGTCATATGGTTCTAAAGAGGTATTCATATGTTTCGATAAGGTTGGATTGAAAAATGATAGTTGGCCTTCAAAATGGACGAGGATGACGCCATATTCAGCTAATAACATACCTACTTTTGTAACATCAATATCCAATGATGTAATACAATACAACTTGAAAATACGTTTTCAGGATAATACCATGGGAGATGTGGCTTGGAAAATGTTAAATAATTGTTCATATGACGCTGCTACTACCCCCACTTACACACCACCACCACCACCATCTCAATTTAAAGCAAGCATTATCCCAAAAGAATTTGAATCAATGTTAGGTTTGCTGTACTACATTACAATTTGTTCCACGATAATAATACTAAAGTGCATCATTATATTTATCCAGAAAAATATAAAAGTTGAAAAAAATTTGGATGTTTTACAGTGAACAGAATTGGAGTAAAGCTGAGGATTTACAAAGTGCTATTGAACGCTTACGTGATGAAGTTTTAGCGCTAATATTTAGCGCACAACATAATAATATATACTGTTGTGACTCCATGCAAGATGATGTTGACCGCAATAAAGCATGTGAAGAACAAGTACAGATGTATAGGAAAGCTTTGGATTTGTGTGACAAGTTATTCGATGGAAACCTAGTATCCAGAAATTTTGTCGTGAAATGATTGCGATCGATATGAAGCAATTTCTAATTAATATTAAAATGTATATACCACAAAAATACATTCTTCTATTTGATATATTTGATGACGATGAATAAAATATTATACTTATTTTGTTGTTTTATTATCTGCACTCCGCCTATGTTTTAGCTTGTAATAATTAACCATATTCCCCGCTTGCTCGACGTTTATGATAAAAAATTCAATTATTAAGTTTTAACAGAGAAATTACGATGTTATCACTTCCGTTAATCGCTTTATATCATTTCCGTTTATCGTTTTCAAGGTGAATGCTTGTGTTTTTATTGAAATTAGCGTTTCTATAGTCGTTCATTCTAACGGCTTTTTGTTATCAACCGCAAAATTGTAACGGTCTTTTTCGCAATAACGAATGTAACTGCCATTTCTTATCACAGGCTGCAAAAAATTTTTAATTATATAAGAGAATTTGCGACGTAATCATTTCCCTTAATCGTTTCAAGGTGAATTTTATTGAAATTAGCGTTTATAAACATTTATTGGACATTAGATACAGGGCTGCCACCCTCATCAGCTTTGAGACATATCTATTTACTTTAAATTCAAATATCAAGCCCCAAACGCCAAATTCTACTCTAATGCCGAAAATTTAGTTAAATTAGTATTCTAGACGCCGAGACGAATCGTTTGATACCCCACATCACGTATTTCAGAAGACCGGAAGTAGAGACCGGAAGTTGTTATTTTATTGCAGATTCTAGCATGTTTCGAGTTGAGGAACATATCTATATACTTTAAATTCACATATCAAGCCCCAAAGCCCATTTTTTCACACTCGGAATTAAAATTTTGTTAAATTAGTATTCTAGACGCCGAGACGATTAATTTGATACCCCACATCACGGATTTCAGAAGACCGAAAGTGGAGACCGGAAGTTGTTGTTTTATGACGTATTTCGAGTTGAGGAACATTTCTATATACTTTAAATTCACATATCAAGCCCCAAACCCCATTTTTTCGCACTTGGAATGAAAATTTTGTTATATTAGTATTCTAGACGCCGAGGCGATTCATTTGACACCCCACATCACGTGATCAGGGCCGCCATGTTTTTTTCTCATACCTACTGCGCATGATCAGGGTCGCCATGTTTTTTTTTTCTCATCGTGCCACCATGTTTTTTTTCTCATACCTACTGCGCATGATCAGGGCCGCCATGTTTTTTTCTCTTCATGCAGCCATGTTTTTTTCTCATACCTACTGCGCCGCCATGTTTTTTTCTCATACCTACTGCGCATGATCAGGGTCGCCATGTTTTTTCTCATACCTACGTGATTTTTACACCTTCAGCAGCCTCTGGACCCCAGCCCCCAGACTTCATTCCCCCCAGACTTCTTGTACATCCCCTGGTCACTTCTTGCACCTCTTGTACATCCCCTGGTCACTTCATGATGGTCGCCATGTACCATCCAGTTCACTTCCGGTGGAAAATCGGCTTTGCTCATCTACTAAGATGCCATTTTACTATATGCAAAGTTGATATTATTAATAAGCCGACTGAAGGAAATATAGTAACATTTTTTTATATTTAAAAATAATTTGTTATTAGTACAGTATTCAGTGAGTCTATCAATATCCGATTGCATGAGCATACAGTCGTTTAAGGATTCTATAGTTCTGTAAAACTTTAGATCATCAGCATATAGTGCAAAAGTAGTATTAACAAAACAGCTGCCAATGTCATTAATAAACAAGGAAAAGAGCAAGGGGCCTAAATGCGATCCCTGCGGTATCCCTGAGGTGATTAAAGAATAGCTAGATGTGCAGTTATTAATTCTAACACATTGGCACCTATTATTTAAGTAGGAAATGATCCACCTCAAAAGATTACCATGTATACCAAAGTGCTCCAATTTTATGAACAAAGAAGGTAGATGTACTTTATCAAATGCTTTGGAGAAATTAGTATACACGGCACCCACTTGAGTTCTGTTGTCCAATGCCATAGTTACATCTTGTATGTATGGTAACAAATTAGTTATAGCAGAGCGCCCTCGGAAAAATAGTACATTGTGTACCTAGTAGGAAAAGCCTAACATTCCTGGACGACTGTGAAGATTGCTTGTCGAGGCGCAGCCGAGACAAGCAACACGGAGTCCGGGAATGTGCTTTTCCTACGAGATACACATACTATTTTTTCTGAAATCGCAATTACTATTATTATAATTAAGAAATTTTTATTAATACATAACATTTTTTCATTGCAATCTAATTGCTTATGAAATCATTTCCTTTGCAATCACTGTTTATTTATTGATGTGAGTGCTTATTTCGTTTCAATACGTGCTACAAATTAAAATGGACAATGATGAGTTTCATGATGACATACAGGTGTCTGGGACACCACCTAAGAGTAACAGCTGCAAATAATCTGACTTTAAATTATCATGGATTTATTGTCACGAAAAAGACATGACCTCCCGATCTGAAAATGTCATGATTTCTAATTCATCTTCAGTTGAAGGCATCAATACGTTATAGTCAAATTACTCACATGCTGAGATCAACACTTAGTGCAAAGGAAGACATTGATATATCAAAATATTCGAAATTATGCATTTTCCTGAAAAGTCAAGGTGACAGCTATAAACCAAAGAAGCCGAATGTTTTGTCAAATGAACAACTTAAATTTTTATTACTCAAGCACCAGATCATATGTGCATAATGAATAAGGTATACGTTTAAAATGTGAGAATTTTAAAATTATCTAGATATTTATGTAGTTTTTACTTTTTAGGTTGTGTAACAAATGTAGATATCACCCGGTAGGTATGGCTTCTTTTCGTTAAAGTTAAAAGTTTCGTAAATAGAATACGTGACTGATTGTGGAATTGTAAAAGGGGCATTTCTTTTAAAACAGACTTGTAAAAATTTAGTACGTGTCAGGCCCAAATGATGAAATATGTTTACCACCCGCAGTTAAGATATGCCATCATAGAAGAGCCATAACGTTTATAAGACCATTTGCAGAGGGCCAGGAATATTCGACAATTGTTAAGCTCAAAGTATTTCTTCGGAAAAACCTAAGGGTACAGCTAAATCGGTACCACATGTTTGAAATAGGGAGGACCTATAGTACAGGCAAGTCGGTTAAACAAGGGTAATTTAGTTAATGGCTTTATTAGGGTATTTCAGGGAAGGCGCGTAATCAATCAATCGCGAGTAGTGAATCAATCGAATACGCGAGTAAAGGTCATAAACCGCCAACAGGAATCATATCTCGGTGTCCATCTCTTATCTACAGACTATTTTGAATAACATAAGTAAGGTAGTTAATTCAGGAGATATTCCATTATATGTTATGTGCGTAATATTAAGAGAGGTAGGAATCTATATACACCTGAGCTAGGTTTTGTCCCGAAATGGAATTACAGGAATGAATACTTATTGATAATGGGTTTCCCTAGCTCGTAGTTGCGAATGCAGGTGCTATATAGAAATAGTTTAATATGAATTGTATTTGTATCATAGTTAGGATAATTAAGTAAGATTCTAATACCATGGTAAATTATTAACATAGTAAAGGAATGTGACATAAGAATAATTTTCCATCGTAACGGGCAGATAGCGCTACAGGTCGGGTTGAACTTAAGTACCGTCGGGGACGAGTGCAATTGGGTAAATCGCCTAATGACTTACCCACCCCCTCAAGTGTAACCGCCCTTCAGGCAAATCGACAACCTGATGTGCTAAAACCTTTAAGCTTTGAAAAGACACTTTTTGTCTAGCTTCCGACCGAAAACATCATCTCTAGTTTCGCGAATAAGAAATAAAGAAGTAAAAATAGTGTAGTGATTGTTCTGTGTTTTCTGATTTTGTTTGTTTGTTAATATATGTAGAGTCAGTCATTTATTTTTGTTTTGTTTTGTTGATTGAATTAGTGGACGTTTGTCTATTTTCCACTATTCGAGGATTCCAGAACGTTTGTCTATTTTCTGGAAATCCTAGTGATAATAGTTTAACCGTGGTTTGAGGGATATTTTTGAACCCATGTAAATGTTATCCACGCGTTAAGCTAGATATTCACTTTTGCCACTGCCAACACTAGCATTTTAAGTTATTATAGTATGAATTTGCATATTGTTTTGTTTTAATAGTTCATTTTGTACTGGGACTTATTCCCCGTAATTTCCATTTATTGTTTTGTTTTTTACCTTTTTTCGTTTCAATTGTAAATAAATAGTATTTTAAGTGTTTTGAGATTCTTTCGTTTTATTGACAATATAGTTGGCAATTTCATTGATCAGAAAATATGGAATAAACAGGTTGAAGTGCTTACTAACCCACGACACGTTTTGTGAGTGACATCAGTGTCCAATACAGCTGGCTGGTCGATAATGAGTAAAGGAGTAAGACATAGATAAGTTAATGAGGGCTCGTACTATATTCTGTGAGTAGTGATTCTGTCTAGAGACTAATTAATTCGAGTATTGATATATTGAAAGAACCATGTTATAGTAAACTGGTTATCAAAGTATAAAATAAATATCTTTTTATAAATAGTAAAAATAGCTCGGCAAGACTGTTATAGTTGCCTTAATATTTGGTGTGGCCGGTGCATGTCGCCGTGATGAACTGTGTCAATAATTAAATTTGTCTGCGTATATTTATTTACTGTCTAAAATGTAGATAAAAACGAGCCCGGGAAACTTACTTTCCCGGCCTAGGCCGGGAAAGTACTTTCCCGGACTCGTTTTTTGATGGTTGCTTAGTAATGAACTAAATACTAGAATACGCTATTTTGGGGTCTGAAATTGCGCCGAGAAAGTAGACATTCCTGAGCGATTTCAGAAAAACCATGTTGTTGTTCAATAATCAAATTTTTAAAATGGAAAAAAAGTTCGTCAGTGATAATGGCTTCCAACAATTTCCCAGGTATTGACAAAATGGATATAGGCCTATAGTTGGATACTTCATTTTTATCACCATTTTTATAAACGGGTGTAATTATGGCTTTTTTCCAACATGTAGGAAAAACTCCCTCTGAGAGTGATTTGTTATATATAATTAGTAGGGGCACTATTATTGAACGTCTACAGGATTTTATAAAAATGGCAGGTAACCCATCAGGTCCAGCACCCTTGTTCTGATCTAAGTTATCAATTACAACAAGCAACTGGGCTTCCGTGATCGTGTGCATGGTTACAATTTTACTAAAAAGATTATCATTTATTGTTATCTTAGAGGGGGTGTCAAAAGGTTCATATACTGTGGAGAAATAGTCAGAAAAAGCGTCGCAGATTTCTTCATCATTATAAACAGTACTATTATTATAGGTTATAAAAGAGGGAGTGGATTTATTATTTCGTTTATTAGCTACGAATGACCAGAATTATTTTACGTTTGTTTTTAAATTAGACTCTGTATTTTGTATATAGTGGTTGTAATCAATTCTGATGTTAGCTTTAACTTCCCTACGAAGATCAGAGAAAGTTATGTAATCTAGATTATTATTAAATTTTTTCCAGCGTTGATGGAAGTTATATTTTCTTTTTATTAGTGATATGGTGTTTGCTGAGTACCAAATAGGATATTTTTTATTAACAGTTTTTTTCCTGATATTTTCTACAATAACTTGATTTAATTTGGTATAAAAAATTGTTAAAGAGTCATCAACACTGAGATTATGAAATAAAGCATTCCAGTCAATATTATTAATAAGATTATTTATAATATTATAATCAGCATAACGAAATTTGAAAGTAGAATAGGGTAATTTTTGCTTTAAATTTGAATTATTAGAAATGTTAATTAAAATATCTATGGCTCTGTGATGCAAATCTTCTGTCACAAAGGGAGTATCATTGGCCACTACTTTGACATTTTTCATACTACTAAAAACAAGATCCAGCAACTTACCGTTACTATTGAAAATACCAATATGCTGAGTTAACCGTAGGAAATTAAAAGTGTCAAGAAGGTTTTATCCGAAGCCGTCTGTTACATCTGAGGCAACGTAACTATTTTCATATGGATCAAGAACCCATTTTATCTTAGAAATATTATAATCTCCTACTACAACTACATGATCTTCAGGTCTAACTTGAGCAATTTCGCACACTTTATTAAGATGTGCAGTAAGATTTTCCACACTGGCATGGGGAGGGACATAAACACAGCACAAATTCAGCTTATTATTACCACCGACATTTATAGTCACCCACAAATCCTCACAGATACCCTGGTACGACCAATCAATCACAGTTGTGGAAGGTAAACGCTTGTTTACTGCGATAAACACCCCCCCGCCATCTTTTTTTCCACTTAAAACAGTATCTCTGTCCTTACGATATACATTGAAAACATTTAGATCAAATAATTCAGCACTATTTATGTCAGGATTTAACCAGCTTTCAACCACACAAATAATATCTGCAGTCGTAGATAAAGTAGATAAATAGAAATCATGCGTCTTCGTACGAAGACCACGGGTATTTTGAAAATAAATCGTAATGTCCATAAATGAGTTTGACAACAAAAACAACAGTGACTGAATATTTTAACGATACGTGGAAAAGTTATGTAATAGCCTTGAGAGTATTTTCATTTAGTACGAGATGGATTTTCCCCGTTGCGGGGTGACGAAGATAAATTTTACAATCCCGCGTCCAATAGGTAGCTCCAATTTTTTACAATGATTTCTTGTTAGCGTTAGCAGCAATTTATTTTTAGGAGTAAGATGATCATTTATATAAATATTAGAATTTAATCCAGAAAATATTCCAATGTCGTGTAACTTTAAACCTTTATTTTTTTTTATGGCTGCTATTACATCATCTTTATAAGAGCGAGATTTAAATCTTACTATAATTGAGCAGGGTCTGGAATTGTTAGAGTCCATGTGGGCTACTCTATGGTATGATTCAACACTAGTTTCGGAGAGACCAGGATCCAATTTATTTAAAATACTTTTCAAAACAGCGTGTAAGTTTTCTCCAGAGTTTTCAGGTATACCATTGATTTCTACGTTATTTAAACGAACTTGTTGTTGCAGATGATCGAGCTCAGATTTTAGAATAGAAACGTCTTTAGAAACGACAGTCACGTCATTTTCTAATTTAGGGATGGTTTTCATCTTGCCCTTAAATTCATTAATTTTTTTATTAAAGTCATCTATTTTATCGGCGTAAAATTGTAATGAATTTTGAACAGTATTTTGTTGTTCTTTAACGATATTTACATCGGTTTGCAACGTATCAATCTTGGCATCAAGTTTTTTTAGAATAGCAGCAATGTCCACATTAGAGGGTGATGGCTGAGACAGCTTGGATTTTTTATCATTGGGCCCTTTTAGAGTGAAGCTACTACACTTGTAGAATAATCCAGGAAACTTGTGCAGGTCCGCGGGAATTGGTGTTGGTAAACAGTTTGAATGAGTCACGAGTTTACAGTCGGTACATCTGACACTCTCGGAGTGGCGGCTGACTATAAGGTCACACACGCAGCAGCTATCGGGCATATCACAAAACAAAAAATTTTCAGGCCCGCAAAAAAGGAGTATGTCTCGCTGGCGAACCGGCCAATAACAAATAGAAGATAACCTAATAATGTAGTAAATCACTGAAGTCTGATAAAATTAATTGAACCAATATGATTATTATGAATTATAACGGGTGAAAATGACTTGATACGAAAGTATCAGTAACTATAAAATATAATCACAAGATTTACTATTATAGCACTAAGAACGGAGAGATAAAACGTACGTGCACACACATTGAAGTACGAACTCACTTATCACATACAGTAGAAAAGTCAGCGTTCAAAAATTCACTAAAATTATTATAAAAGCGTTATCAATTAAAAATTTGTATATCACAGTCTTAAACCGTTTATAATCTAAATTCCTGATGTTTAGGGGCAATACATTAAAAAACTTGATTGCATAGTAACCCGTCCCATCTCGTGTTTTCGGGAGCCTTAAATAGTCAAAATTTAATTTGTTGTTGTTTCGGGTTGAATATGAATGAACATGTTCACGTGTCCTATAGTTTGTTCCATGTTCTTTAATGTAAAGGAGACATTGCAATATATAAGTGCTAAATATATCAAGTCGTCCAACCGCGCGTGTTGTCCCACGGTAAGTGACTTGAATCACTTACCGAGTCTGAATCGCGGGTAGTTCGCAAGGAAGGTTATCTCGAAACGACCATTCGCCCGTTGACAGGTCTGGAATAATACCCATTTTGGCCCAAAACTCTGCACCTAGGATAAGTGAGTGAGGTAGGTCCGGTATAACAAGAACCTCAAAAATTTTTATGCGATCCCGTAACTTAATTGGTATTGTCACGGTACCTATTCCTATACACGTTTGACCATTGGCAACAGTGCAGGTAGATTTCTGTACGCTATTGACGATAAGATGACATAAATCCTTTATTACGTTCCAGCCAGATCGGCCAAGGATAGTACGAGAAGCGCCGGAGTCTAAAAGACCCAAAAATTCCTTACCAAAGATGGTCACATTCAGATATGGTCTCTGATCATGTCGCGCATGCGCAAGAATATAGTTAAGACCTACACTATTATCATAACCAAAACCAAAAGGTTCCATAGCCGCCGAAAATCTCGGACGAGAGGCGCGTAGACGGCTTATTGGCGACCCCCTCTCATGTTTTTTTGACACTTCGGGCAAGAGGTAGTTGAAACATTGTCGCGACCACACTTAAAGCAAAATATACCCTTACGTGGCGATTTACAGTCTCTAAATTTATGATCCGGATGTTGACAATTCCAACATACTATAGTCGGTCTACTAGCTGAAGGTCTTATTAAATTTGCGGATACCTGAGGCGAATCCCCGAGTTCTAGTGTTGCTACTCGATTGTATACACCTGGTTTATGATACGCCTGCTCCGGTTCAACATTTGGCGGTAATTGGTTGAAGGAGGCAAAAGTTGTTCGGCGCGCTCTTTGGTTTGTTCAATGTCACGAGCTAACCGCAATAGTTCCGCTATTGTAAGTGTCGTGTTGGTAGCTAAACCAGTTTGAATATGTCCTAGCATCCTCTTCCGAATGAATGACGCACGATTCTCTTCCCTCGGTAACTCTTTCATTTTATTGAACAAATTTTCCATTTTCGCGATATAAATAACCACTTTTTCGTGTGCCCCTTGCGTTCGCTTTCTCATAAACTCCCACAAATCATTTTCGTATTTGTCTCCCAGAAAATTTTCCTATAATGCCCTTTCTAAATTTTCCCACGAATTAATATTTCTCTTGGCAAACCGATACCACTCTTTAGCGTCATCCGTGAATAATCTAATAGCCGACTGCAGTAACTGATCTTTGGATAAACCATATGAAACGCGCATTTCCTCAACTTCCTCAAGGAAAGTTGTTAAACTATTCTTTCCAGAAAAATGGATGTTCCATTTACCGATATCAGTATTCACGGACTGCCCTATATGTGTAAACGATATTACCCCATGATCACGATTAGCTAGTGGCGAAAACTGGAAACTCCCTAGCCTGGCTGCTAAATTCGCAATATTCGCCGAAGACTCTGCTAGTTGTCGCCGTAATTCAGCTTCTCGCCGATCAGCGTTTGTTAAAACCGACTGTTCATTATCACTACATAAAATATCAGGTTCATCCCGAAATGATACACGATTGTTGGTAACACGCGTATTATCGTTAAATCGTAAACTCGTTACAGCATGGTATGCATTCGGTAGACCACCCTGTACTGTTGTGTTAGGGGGGCCACCCCGTAAACTAGCAGTACCAAACTGTATATTCACTGGGCTTCGCATGGTAGAATTGCAAGGACCTCCTTGTACAGATTCATTCATTTGACCACCCTGTAAATAGGGAGTAACACCTTGTGGTGTAGCGTAACCTACTTGTGGGTATGTTGAGCCACCCTGTATGTATGTAGGTAAGTTACTATACAACCTCGGGCCACCTTGTGTATAGTCCTGTTGTGAGCCACCCTGTATAGAATACGGTCCGCCATATGAATTTATTTGAGGGACATATTGAGAAAATTGTGGATAAGGTTGGACATTTTGTCCATAAGGAACATTATTCATTCTATTATCATTAAGTGTGTTTCGCCACAACCGTGGATCAACTTGATTATTTCGACTCATTCCCAGTGAGGAATTTATTAAACTAGTCAACTCTTGACATTGGGTTAAAAGTTCGTTTTGTATGTTAGATTCAGCCATTTCACTTTATATTGTAACCCCAGACTTAATAAATCTAATTTGCCTTATGGGCTTCTGGGTTTCAAAGTTTATTTTACCTGTCGGCTGCTCAGATTTTTCCGGTGGGTCGTGAGTCAGAATATGGTGTTTAATAAATTAACAAACTTATTATTAAATTTGGTTAAAACCCTGATTTGTTAACAAAAGAAGTTGAAGAGTGCACTTTAAGTTTCTAGCTTAGTAAGATTTAAAAACTGCAAATTATAAGAGATTAAAAGTTAATGAATTATTTATCAAGTAAAATTAAGATAAATTAAGATAATTTTTGGGCGCCAGCTACTAAAAAATTAGTAACAATTTGTATGATATCAGATTTTCACAACAAGAGAAATAAAACGATTCAGCTCAAATAAATAGTATATTAACAAATAGAATAAATATTAACATTAACAAATTACTCTTAACAATGATGAAAAATATATATTTACCTGAAGGGCAAAACAATGGAAATAAGTGGCCTGAAGGGCTATCACAATAGAAAATGAATGGAAAAAAAAATATTTTATCAACTGCAAGGCTTACATTTACAAGAACAATTACTGGCAATTATTTGTTACGCTGGAACCGAAGACCTGATGATGGAAATATGTTCTACCACAGACTTACAGACCTTAATTTCCAAGGATTTCCACGATGATCTATTCCCTTGCCAAGATGGCCTATGCTGGTGTATACTGATCTTCTGGGTCTAGCTAGACTTCACCTGCACCTGGGAAAGATGTAACCAATCCTGGATAAGATAATAGGATAATCTGTATTTCAGTCTGATGTGGTCTAGTAAAGTTGAATCTGTCGAATCCTCTTCTTGGTCTCGTTCAATAAAACATAAATTTACCAGTGTCAAAAATGTACAAAGTAAAGTTGGAAATATGCAAGTTAGCTTACGGCTGATAAAATTAGAAAAAAAACTTACTGAAGGCAAGTTTCTTCTAGAAAAGTTGACTAAACAATTTAGCTGACTAAACAATTTAGCAAAGATATAAATTATAATAAATCAAGTATTATAATTACAAAGATATGAATTTATTATTTTATTTTAAAAACAACTCAAGATATAAATTATAATAAACTAATTATTATAATTTCGAAACTATGAAATTATTATTTATTTAGAAATTACTCTAGATATAACTAGACAAGATTAAAGCAAAGAATAATTCCTATGAATAGGAAATTATGTTAGAAAGGAATTTGTTATATTATTGAAATTTAATAACAGTAATTAAGTAGACAAATCACAATAAGACACTCAGAAGTTAAGTTTTAATATTGCCAAACGCATCTTTTCACAAATAGGACATACGTGAATCACAAAATAATACAATAATTAAGAAAGTAAAAATTAAGGTATTCTGATTTTTATAACCAAATTAATTAGATTACTAATCAAAGTTAATTTCTACTATTTAATGTAGAACGATAGGAAACAATAAGTTTTATTTAATTCTCCCAATTGGAGTGAGAAATGGTAAGGAATGCTTTAATTATTCAATTAAATTACGATAATTAGATAATAACTATGAATTTTAATTAATTCAAATTGTATTAAGATATAGTAGGGAATAATTTTAATATTAAATTAAATTACGAAAAATTACAATAATCAAATAGATACGATAAGATAAAAACCAATATTTTCCGTTAAGCGAAAACTATTAATTTCGAGGAGTTTTTTACCACCTTCCGCAACGAAAAAGTTCTGTGTAAGTGCATATATTTTATGAATAACTTAATAAAGGTAATAACGATAATTGCAAATTTTTACTGCAACAGATAATAAGGAATGGTAATAAAATAAGTTAACTTGCAAGACGACACCACGTGTAGATATTTGCATGAAATCAATCACGCGTGCAGAGCACTAAATTTGGCTAAAATGCCGGCGTCAAACACACCCAGTTGATAAATTCGATTTAAATCGATATTTACCACATTTGACTGTAATAAATAACCAACATGCTAAATATTTACTAGGCTGCGTATTGCAAATAATACTTAATAACGATAAGATACAGATAAATTCTACATCCGAGAAAGATAATTAGATATTCATAAAAGTTGCACTTACCCAGTACGGAAGACTGGTCGAGACGGTCAGGGTCGAGAACGTTTCAGTGCCGTCGATGCGCGCATAACATAGCTACATTTAATTGTCTCCGGGTAGCAACCAGTTGTAACCGTAATTTACCAAATTATCGTTACACGCCCCGTTCGCTTCGGGTAGAAAATTTGTTAACTCTAGGAGTTACAAATTTTCGTTATCGTAATTACCCCAATTAAAAGATTAAAAAATAAAAATCAAGACATAAGACAAGATAGACAGGAAGGAAAGATACTGGGTTCTATTGGAGAAGTGATTAATCCCCTCGAACACATCCAATCAATCGACATGTGGCATGATCACAGATGAAATGGGATCCAACCAAAGGACATTTTGCGCAGTTCTAGTTGCGAGAAAAGCCTCGTTAATGTACTCTTACTCGGAAGTCCATGAAGAAAAACAAGGAAGATGCAAGAAGCAAATAACACTCGCCCAAAAGAATCACGAAAAGAAGAGAGAGAGATAGAGAAAAAACCAGAAAGAAGTTAAGGAGAGGACACTAAGTCAGTCTCCAGAGACGTGGTTTGCCGCCTCAGTACTGTATAGTAGTTACCATTACGGAAATTGGACGCGTAACTCCAAGAAAAGAAAAGGCGACGAGGTTGCTCCTGATTGAAACACAGTGGCTAATTTCCCTGTCCAGCAATGAAACAGACTTGTATAAACAGCAGATCAGTGAGAATCATTATGCTAGCAAGGCTCACCAGACTAGATGTCAGAAACTCTTGAAAAAGCAGACACATCCTGTCCATTTACTATTAAAAGTAGCCAAACAGTGACGAAACCACTCCCATCACAAATCAAGCCTCTCTGCACGATAAGTGGCCGTTTAGAGGGCTTTTACCTCACGCAGGTTAATCCACGGTGGTAGTATTCGTTTACCCCTTACCACAGGGCACTAAAATGAAATACCATCAAGTAGTATTCATAAGGAAAGGTATAATAAGATAAAATAGTAAGTGAGATTTTAATCGACTTGATCGGTTTCGGTGTCTGGATCGGAATCATCATCTGAGTCCAACTCGACATAATTTTCCTTAAGATCTTTAACATGCCACTTACCAAGATTATTTCCTTCAAGATCCGAAAGTTCATACACTAATTTAGAGATAACTCTGTTTACTTTACACTGTATATATTTCGGAGCTAACTTGGCGGAATAATCATTGGCAGCTTTAGACAAGGCATAATTTCTTTTCCAGACTCGGTCACCGGGATAAAATCTCAAAGGTCGCTTACGTAAATTATAGTGCTTGACATTACGTTCATATGCATGACGCAGCCTTTTACGTATGTCCACATATAATTTAGGTAACTCTTGTATGTCATCAATCAATTGGTTTTTCTCTCCAATAGAAATTATATTGTCCGCGTTTTCAATAATTTTTCCATAATAATCCCCTGTTAAAGGAATATTCCTTGCAAAGTTTAGAAAAGTAGGTGGATAACCCGTAATGTCATGTTTCGCTAACCTAATGGCTTGTGCCACTTGATAAATTGACATGTCCCAAGTTTTATGATTTTCATTTACATAGGAACGAATCGCGGTTACAATAACTCTATTAACCCGTTCTGTATGGTTTATTTGGGGATGGTATTTTGCATTATACCACACCTTTTGAACTTTATACTTATCGATAAATTGTTTAAACTCGCGACTAGTGAATTGTGTGCCATTATCGCAAGCGAAAATTTGTGGTACACCATAAATAAGAAAAACGTAATTTTCGAGAAATTTAATAATTGCTGTTGAGGCAGCCTTAAATAAGGGACGGACTAAGACAAACTTAGTAAACCAATCGACTACTACGAGAACATACTGATTACCGTTTTTTGATCTAGGGTAAGGTCCAAGTAAATCCGCTGAAATTAACTGAAAAGGGAAGTTAATATTCCGATAAGCACCCATTAAACCGCCACGTGGTAAATTTGAACTTTTGTTTGCTGCACAAATAGGACATTTACGCACATATTTATACACTTCTTTACGGATATTTGGCCAGTAATAAAGTTCCATAATTCTAAAGAGAGTTTTAGAAACACCAAAGTGTCCAGCAGTAGCATCGTCATGAAACATATAAAAAATTTCCGAACGGTTTTTCGTAGGTACGACAATCTTCCAATCAGTTACGTTACTAACCAAACTATGATTATTAAAAATATGCTTATAAAAAATATTATTTTCTACTCGATATGAAGGATATTTCTCCGGATTTTCTTGTATTTTAGTTAACATGGTATTGTACCATTTATCGGGAATTAATTTATTCAAATCTAAGACAGCTGTTTCGGTAATGGAACGACAAAGTGCATCCGCTACAATATTATGTTTACCTTTACGATGAATAATATTAAAGTTAAATTGCGATAATCTAATCGCCCAACGAGCTAAGCGACCCATCGGATTAGAAATATTAGTTAACCATAACAACGACGCGTGATCCGTTTCAACCGTAAATCTAGAGCCTTGTACGTAACTACGAAATTTTTCTATACTATATATTACGGCAAGTAATTCCTTTTCCGTTACTGAATATTTACGTTCACATTTGTTTAAGGTCCTGCTTGCATAAGCAATAGGATGATCAATTCCGTCACTCTCCTGATAGAGCACAGAACCAACGCCTGTATTTGACGCGTCACATTGAATAAAAAAAGGTTTAGTAAAGTCAGGACTAGCTAAAACAGGGGCAGAGGTTAAACGACGTTTTATTTCCTCAAAAGCTTGATTGGCTTGCGGTGTCCATGTTATAGGCTGACCCTTTTTACGTCCGTGTTAAAGGTCTGAGATAGGTGAACAAATAGTGGAAAAATCTTTAATGAACCGGCGATACCAACTAACAAGACCGATAAGACGTTTTATTTCGGTGGTATTTTTCGGAACGGAGTAATTTAAAATGGCGGTAACCTTTTCTGGGTCCGTTCTTAAACCTTACTGATCGACAACAAAACCTAAGAAGGATAAAGAGGGATGACAGAATTGACATTTTTTTAGATTTACGGTAAGATAAGCCTCTTTTAATTTTGCGAAAACTTGCTTCAAAACATCCAAGTGAGTTGAAAAGTCGGGGGTAGCTATAATAATATCATCGAAATAACAAAAGCAGAAAGGTTCAAGTGAAGGTCCAATGACTTGGTCCATTAACCTAGCCATAGTTTTTGATGCATTACTTAGACCAAAAGGCATAGTGCGAAATTCAAACAATCCTTTGCCGTAAACAGCAAAGGCAGTCTTTGGTCGTGACGCGGGATCTAAAGGAATTTGGAAAAACGCATTTTTCAAATCAATGGAGGTAAGGAACTTTGCCTCACGAAGTTTATTTAAAATACTGTCAATTAACGGCTTAGGATATGAGTCATCTACAGTTACTGAATTGACTTTTCTCCCGTCGAAACATATGCGATATTCTCCCGAACGTTTTTCTACTAACCATAAAGGACTAGACCACGGAGATCGAGAAGGTTGAATTACACCCATTTCAAGCATTTTGTCAAGTTCGGTATTTAAGTGCTGTTGCATAACCGGCGATAGAGGATATTGTCTCTGTCTGATAGGCTTGGCATCCCCAGTATCAATCGTGTGAGATATCAAGTGGGTAAGTCCCAGACGATCAGAAGGAGCAATTTCGGAAAACATATTAACAACCTTATCTAAGGACTTTTTATTATCTGAAGATAAATCGTGTACTGTTTGAATTGTATTAACCGTACAAAGAGAAATAGGTAAATTATAGGTAAGATCCTTGAAATCTGCATTTATCTGAAATTCTTTTAGAAAATCTACTCCTAAAATTAAAGTGTGAGTCATTGACGGAATTACTAAAATTTTCATTACTTTCGAAACATCATTTAAACATACCGGAACCGAAATATAGCCTAACACATTTTGTGACGTACCATCAGCAGTGGTTACATTTAAATAATTTTCATACTGTATAGGTATCTTTAATTTCTGTAGCAAATAATATCCCGAAGAACCCAATACAGAAGCAGAGCTACCGCTGTCTACTAACGCTAAAATGTTAACACCGGAAATTTGAACATTAAAATAGGGACGATTATCATTAGGTTTCTTTACACAAATAGGATTCATAGTAGGAAGGGATTGATAAAAGTGTTTCACCGTAGAAAGCCACTTTTGCCAATCAGACACTGATTGTTTTATTTCTTTCCTTTTTTTGATATTTTGGGTTTTTGGTTTATAACTGGACGATTTTCGGAAGTGGAGGCTGAGGCAACGACATCCAGTGACACGTCCCCGCTCAATTCGTTTTTTGGACTGCATTTTGTACACCGAAAATTTGTAGTATTTTTCAACCCGCACCCAACACAAAATAGTTTTCGTGGGTTCCGACACGTATTGTAAGAATGCCCTACTTTATCACAATTCCAGCATTTAAGATGCGATACTGCAGAAAAATTTACTTGATTACTAGAATTACTTCTTGAATTTTTATCACTAGGAAATGAATTTTTATTGAAAAATGAATGGTTATTTTTAAATTGAGTATTTGAACTCGAAGCTATACAACTTAAGTAAGGTTCTAATAACCCTTTCTCTTGTGTAATTTCACGAATTACACAAGAGAAAGAATATTTAGCATTGAGAAAGGAAACAGACTAAGTTTCCGAAACGTCTGCAAAACATAATTGTTTTTATTTTATTTTAATTATATTTTATGTCAGAAAACCAACCTTTAACTGTTCCTTTGACGTAAAGTCACAGGCGTAAAGGTTATTTTTTAAATAATCCAAATATTTTTCAGATTATCAGATTAATGTTCAGAAGTGTGGCCGTAAATCCCAAATAAGAACAGAAAGAAAATATGTACTTATGTTTAAAGTACGAAACATATACTTTCTTAGTTAGAATATTTTATACTTAGAAAATTTAGGTAATGGTTCCAGGTCTTATTGTTTGTTTGACTTTGGCTTATTTCTCCCTGAGAAAATCTGATTTCAATATAACTATAGTGCAGTTTAAATTCATAAAATATCAGGCCTCATACGTTGGACGACAATTTTTGTAACCCCAGACTTAATAAATCTAATTTGCCTTATGGGCTTCTGGGTTTCAAAGTTTATTTTACCTGTCGGCTGCTCAGATTTTTCCGGTGGGTCGTGAGTCAGAATATGGTGTTTAATAAATTAACAAACTTATTATTAAATTTGGTTAAAACCCTGATTTGTTAACAAAAGAACTTGAAGAGTGCACTTTAAGTTTCTAGCTTAGTAAGATTTAAAAACTGCAAATTATAAGAGATTAAAAGTTAATGAATTATTTATCAAGTAAAATTAAGATAAATTAAGATAATTTTTGGGCGCCAGCTACTAAAAAATTAGTAACAATTTGTATGATATCAGATTTTCACAACAAGAGAAATAAAACGATTCAGCTCATATAAATAGTATATTAACAAATAGAATAAATATTAACATTAACAAATTACTCTTAACAATGATGAAAAATATATATTTACCTGAAGTGCAAAACAATGGAAATAAGTGACCTGAAGGGCTATCACAATAGAAAATGAATGGAAAAAAATATATTTTATCAACTGCAAGGCTTACATTTACAAGAACAATTACTGGCAATTATTTGTTACGCTGGAACCGAAGACCTGATGATGGAAATATGTTCTACCACAGACTTACAGACCTTAATTTCCAAGGATTTCCACGATGATCTATTCCCTTGCCAAGATGGCCTATGCTGGTGTATACTGATCTTCTGGGTCTAGCTAGACTTCACCTGCACCTGGGAAAGATGTAACCAATTCTGGATAAGATAATAGGATAATCTAGATTTTAGTCTGATGTGGTCTGGTAAAGTTGAATCTGTCGAATCCTCTTCTTGGTCTCGTTCAATAAAACATAAATATACCAGTGTCAAAAATGTACAAAGTAAAGTTGGAAATATGCAAGTTAGCTTACGGCTGATAAAATTAGAAAAAAACTTACTGAAGGCAAGTTTCTTCTAGAAAAGTCGACTAAACAATTTAGCTGACTAAACAATTTAGCAAAGATATAAATTATAATAAATCAAGTATTATAATTACAATGATATGAATTTATTATTTTATTTTAAAAACAACTCAAGATATAAATTATAATAAACTAATTATTATAATTTCGAAACTATGAAATTATTATTTATTTAGAAATTACTCTAGATATAACTAGACAAGATTAAAGCAAAGAATAATTCCTATGAATAGGAAATTATGTTAGAAAGGAATTTGTTAAATTATTGAAATTTAATAACAGTAATTAAGTAGATAAATCACAATAAGACACTCAGAAATTAAGTTTTAATATTGCCAAACGCAATCTTTTCACAAATAGGACATATGTGAATCACAAAATAATACAATAATTAAGAAAGTAAAAATTAAGGTATTCTGATTTTTATAACCAAATTAATTAGATTACTAATCAAAGTTAATTTCTACTATTTAATGTAGAACGATAGGAAACAATAAGTTTTATTTAATTCTCCCAATTGGAGTGAGAAATGGTAAGGAATGCTTTAATTATTCAATTAAATTACGATAATTAGATAATAACTATGAATTTTAATTAATTCAAATTGTATTAAGATATAGTAGGGAATAATTTAAATATTAAATTAAATTACGAAAAATTACAATAATCAAATAGATACGATAAGATAAAAACTAATATTTTCCGTTAAGCGAAAACTATTAATTTCGAGGAGTTTTTTACCACCTTCCGCAACGAAAAAGATCTGTGTAAGTGCATATATTTTATGAATAACTTAATAAAGGTAATAACGATAATTGCAAATTTTTACTGCAACAGATAATAAGGAACGGTAATAAAATAAGTTAACTTGCAAGACGACACCACGTGTAGATATTTGCATGAAATCAATCACGCGTGGAGAGCACTAAATTTGGCTAAAATGCCGGCGTCAAACACACCCAACTGATAAATTCGATTTAAATCGATATTTACCACATTTGACTGTAATAAATAACCAACATGCTAAATATTTACTACGCTGCGTATTGCAAATAATACTTAATAACGATAAGATACAGATAAATTCTACATCCGAGAAAGATAATTAGATACTCATAAAAGTTGCACTTACCCAGTACGGAAGATAGGAAAAGACTGGTCGAGAAGGTCAGGGTCGAGAACGTTTCAGTGCCGTCGACGCGCGCATAACATAGCTACATTTAATTGTCTCCGGGTAGCAACCTGTTGTAACCGTAATTTACCAAATTATCGTTACAATATAAACTAACCCGATAACTTAGACACTCTTACCGTTAAAACATGTGCAAAATCTTAGGTTATGTTATATGTATATGTAAACACAAAATTCCCCCTACTACTAAAAAGAAATTTGACCTTAGGAGAATTTTTAAATAAAAAACCAACTAGGTAGGTGAGGTTACTCAACGCAAAAACTACAAGTCAATCAAGTACTAAATGCAAAACAAATAGCATAGACCAAAATATTTAGTATAGATCACACATGAAATAGTTGCAAATACTTTCAACAAGCAAAACAGAAGTATAAACGTATGAAAAGATTTTAAAAAAAAATTCTTTTTAATCTCTGTCAAGTGTTACACAAACTTATTAGGTATTATATACTTATACAACTGAAAACCACACGTTGTGAGTCATCTGCTAGGCATTCTACAACTATATAAGAGAAAACACACGTTTGGGCACTATTTGTTAAGTAATTTACAACTATATAAGAAAAAACACACGGTGTTTACTATTTGCTACGTAATGTACAAGTATTTAAGACACGTTGGGCGCCATTTGCTACGGCTCTTTTTTGGGTTCGCAGCTTTCGGAAGTTACGGGTGGAAAAAAAAATATATCTATAAGTTCTAATTCAAAAAGGTCTATTTCCCTCCTACAATACGGCTGGCCGACCAGCTAACAGTGGAGATGGGAGTGGGTAAATTTATACAAGAGCGCCACCCGTTTTCAGCCTATCGTTTAGGAGAGATAACCTGCATATAACTCAAAACGGGAAATGTGATGTTCAATTATCATCTAAAAGAAAACTAGAACTTATTTCAATATACAACTAATTATTTATTAACACACACTTTAAATATTTTAATCTACCTACACTAATATTTGAGATATTCCGCTAAATAAATCTAAGGATTGACCTTATCAGATAATTACTGGATAATATAAATATACCTATATAAATATACCGCTACCCTTTGACTGTGTTATGTCATGACTTAATTTTATGGTTTTACCTTTCGTGAATTCACGGAGGGCGTACACTGTTTGTTCTTAAAGACTAATAATAAATAATAAAATACGTTAGCAGGTAACTCTGACTAGATATACAGGTATAGAATATGAAATACAATTAAATCAGTACCACACAAACTCGGAATAAATTGTAACTTGTAACATGTAGTAACTAGTAACCCTCCCTAACGTAGGGTATTTGACGTAGTAAGCTAACGATGCTACTACTATATGGTATCATAATTATCATAACCTTTAATATAAAATGATTAAATAAAACGCTGGTCATTAAATCGAAGCTATAACTCTATCCTAAGAGAATGCACTGTATGACTTTTTAGTCTTAAATCTAGAAATGGGAGAAAGACAATATTTCTGGACGTTAAAATAAATTACGAGATCGGTATATATTATTAATTAAAGCTTATCTGCTTCCTGTGACGTTTCCCAGGGTGGAGCTGTCGAATCCAAACCAGGGACCTATCAATCCTACTGTCGAGGCTTACAACACTGCATGCCACTCCGTAGAGACCACTACTACCACTGTAAGGTATCTCCGATTCCCAAAACCCAATGAGGTGGAGTGCTCGATGCCAAGATAACCCTATCCTGGACCAGCATGAAATACCAGATCCTGAGACACCATACAACAGCCTTCGTAGGGAGTACCCTGTACCCCAAACCCTAAAATGTATTCATAACCACACTAAGTTAAGCGAATTCACTAGTTAACAAAAAGAAACAAAGAAAGCTTAATTACCTCTTACTAGGGTAGTTTTCCACCGTCAATAAATCGTCAATTATTGGTCTGCGGTGTTTCTCACAACAATGATGATAGTGGACTTCAAATCCCCGGAACGGGTCAGATATCCGTAAAAATACCTTAAGTACCAAGCTTCCACAACTAATTAACGAAAGTCTAGCATTCCTATTAAACCAAATGGATGGATCCCCGCAGGATGATACCAGAATTCAATAATTCCACTTGCACAGAAGATGGCTACCTTCTCGTTCCACCGCAATCGCACAGACAAGACGCTCTTTTTTTTAAAATCCACTCCGAAGAGTCGATTCGAGGTTCTGCGATCCCACTTATACCACTACATACGCAAGAAAAATCACTAACATTGATCAGCCCAGGAAACAATAGAATAGGCTAACACTTGGGAAGGGCGAAAGGAATAACTAAACCAAAATCAATAAAACGCCTACTACGACCTATCCATAATGTAGTACTAAAAATCAGCTATCTGGGGCTTCTTATTGCTACACTCTAGCTCATTTAAAAGAGACGCTATTAATATTATAAGAACAACATTTATGTTGTGTGATTGCGCGCGCCCCTGAACCTTACCTATCGAATTTATTTATTATAGTGCAAGATATTCAGAAAGGCGTCAACCACCACTCCTGGTCTTTCTATACCTGGTTGCCTAAACTAAGGGACTATATTGACCATTTCGGGTTTAACATAGATTTCCTGAATGATCCATGGCGATTTAGCAATAGTTTGATGGGTGAATGATACGCAGTATTAACGGAGAAAACAAAACCGTAACAACTATTCTGATGATACGCTTATGGTATGTGCCGTTATCAAGGAATTATTGTGGTTGCTAGGGGGCGGGGCTTCGGCGGACGGCCGCGCAGATTTTCTTAGTAATATTATTATATTTTCCACACATTTTGAGAAATAAAATACTGGACGCATTTTTTGATATGGTACTTATGAAACATTTAAAATTTCGAAACCGTTATAAATAAATAAATAAATAATAAATAAATGGTTTATTATCCAGTAAGCCACATAAATTGGAGTCATCATGCGTAAGATATACAGTAAAAACCGAGGAGGTTCGAACATGGGTATTAGCATTGACTAAATATACTAGACGCCCAACCTGTAATTTAAATTCTGTATCAGAGATGGCGAAAGATGGGAATCTGTAACTAATTCGTTTCAGATAGCCGTAGGTAAAAACAGGTGTATTTAGTTATAAGGAATATACCTCTGCGATTCCTACCAAATCAAATAAACAGAACATTGTTTAAAAGTCACTTTTATGTGAAAAAATCATGAAATTTGGATTTTTTTAAAAATTACAGTAAGACTGCAGTAGATTAAATTTTTTGAATGTTTCTGTTTACTAGGTAATTCCAAACCGGTTAATTTAAGCCCCGGTTGATTTCATTTCATTGATTATTTATTTAAATAATTGCCGAAAACCATCGAAATTTTCGAAAATTTCAAGCATTTTTTACTCTGAAAGGAAAAATGCTAGACTCTTGAAACTTTGGTGGAATATGTGCCTCATTACCCTCAACTTACAAAAAAAATTTCGTTTCAAAATGTTTATTAGTTTTCGAGAAATTCTATTTGTTTATTAAAAACGTCCCAAATGTTTAATGAAAAATTGACCTATTAACGTTATCAAAAATAATTCAACCACAGCTCATTTTTTTCGTCAAGACGTCAATTTTACGAATCTGTTATGGGAGTATCGATTTTCAATAATTTTGACCGTCAAAATGGCGTTAACAACATTGCTACTTTTCGGAGCAGCGTTTTTTGCAAATAACTTTACAACAAATGAACGTATCTGCACAAATCTTTCATATTTGAGTTGCTGGTATTTTTCTACAAATTCATACAAAAAAATTGTTGCTCTGGGACATGTAGGAGCCGAGATAATTTTTTAAATTGTTTAATGCGCCAAACTTTTATTTATTAATATTTATGGCCAAAATTGAAACTGGTTGTTAATAAGATCTTGAATTTTGCGAATTCATCAAGTCCTATTGAGGTCAAAATATGATTTTTAATAATTAGTGATTTTAGAGCGTCTTCAATTTGTTTGGCTCAAGGGACAGGTGAATTTTTGATCAAACGAGTTTCAAATTGGGGTAGCGAGAAAAATTCGTCATATCTCCGTTATTTTCCGGCCAATTTCGACGTTTTTTTTTTTAATTTGGGGTAGCTCACGAAAATAATAACAATGGGCACATTTGCAATATCCAAATAATAAACATATAATTGTTATAAACAATTTTTTTTTTTTTTTAATTTTTTCTTTTTTGGGCTTATGCAACTTATAATGTGCTAATGTATTAAATATAAATTTATAAAGAAGGGAGGGCCCGTAGGAAAAAAAATTATAGGAACTTGTCATCTTATTCTTTCATGCTCTATCTGAATCCGAGAGATTTCCCACATTTCCCCGGACACCCTGTATATAAAAAATTGTTTAAAATAAGTAATTGTTTACAATGGGTAACATCTTTTTAATAAATTCCATATTTTGATTAAGATCGTTTTATACTTTGGTACCTACACCCTGTTTTTTTTTGCAACACAAAAAAACTTATTGAGTTTGTCTATCGAACAACACCAAAAACTTACCTATAGGTTTTTCAGAGGCAAAGTTATTAGACTTCAAAATGTGTCACTACATTATGGACCACCCTTTATTAGCGGCAATCAACTCCATTTCCAGAAGATGTCAAAAGCCGAAGGATGGCACTTTGAAAATTTATTGTAAATACATATGTGAATTCCCTTCCTTCTGTTTTTTTGTTAATTTTGTATTAAATATCAATAAAACATTTTTGGATCATGTTTGGAGGGCTATTATCTCCTTTATTATGCCTGCACAAAAGTGTTTAACTGCAAATAAATCGGAAACGGCTTGTTCTATCAAAATTGCACAAGAACACATTTTCCTTCAGTATGCCATAGAAAATTTAGCAGTTTAATAATTTTTTCAAAAACATCCAGTGGCACACTACACATTTCTAAAAAGGGGATATGTAACCCCCATATCTACGCCAATGGCTTTCTGTTACTATTTTTGACTTGAATGGTAGATGCAGATATACATGTTAAGGCGGTGTGCCAAATTTGAAAAAGATGGCTTTTGGCTTTCCTTAAATATTAAATAATAAAGTTTTTTTAAATTAAACTTCAACACCCTGTATCTAAGTTATGGTGCATTTTTCGAGGTATGTCTATTAATAAAAGTCCCCTTATTTTGCGATTCTCTATCGCCTCCCAAATTTAATGTATTAAAATCTGGACGACCCTGTATTCCCGTTAATTTCGCGTTGATTGTTTTTGCAGATTAATTTCAATCACAATCATCAAGTGAAAGTAGCTGAAGCATATAGGTTCCTAAGAAACAATAATACAACAAAAGAAATTTTCTTAAAATATTTTGATAGTGGTATGACTCCTTCTCTTGAAAATTCCAACGAGAATAAAAACATATTTGAAATTCTCTCAAACGCCCAAGTGAATCCAACTGACCGTCAAATTTATCATCTTTATGACGGATGGCGGTAAGTACATGCGATGCCTTTTGGTAAAGTTATACCTGAATGATTTTTCAGTGCGACAAATTTTGGTGGACGTGATACTGCCAGCATGATGACGGCTTTAAAGGAAAAAATTCCGTTGTATGAGGAAATGCGAGTGATTATCAAGGAAACGCCCTTTACCATAATTATTTTAACCCCCATAATGATTAGGGCACACAAGCGAGACTTTTCAAGTAGAATGGTCTTTATTGATTCCAGCGGCTCATGCGACCAAACTGGAACAAGCGTTACATTTATTCTTGCTGCCACCAAAATCGGAGCAGTACCTTTAGCATGCCTTTTCCACTCAGAACAAAGTGAGGCAAATTATACATTGGTTTTCAACCTACTGCGAGAATCTTTAGGTATTGAGGGTTTCGGTAAAATTGGTTATCCAAAAATTATAATGACAGATGATTCTACAGCAGAGAGAAATGCGTTACGGACAGTATTTCCCGAATCTATTGTCCTTTTGTGCTCGTTCCATTTTTGTCAGGCATTCTGGAGATGGTTGTGGCAGGCTGTTCATAACATTGCCAAAGAACATCGCCCAATAATAATGAGAAAATTTCAGAAACTGCTTTACTCTGGCACCAGAGAAGAATTGGAAACCGAGTATAATGCTTTAATGGCGGACGACATTATTTTGTTGTATGAAAATTTAATAATTCACATGAAGAAGTTATGGAATCGAAAAGAGGAATGGGCCCTGTGTTTCAGAAATGCCCTCTTGACACTGGGACAAAATACAAACAATTATGCCGAGGCATCGATAAGAATTTTTAAAGACCTTGTTCTTGAACGTTGTAAGGCATTTAACAGTTGCGCTTTGGTTGAATTTGTCTGTAACGTATTTGAAAGTTATCACAAGCGGCATTTATTATCATTTTCCAATTGTAGAAAAAACAAAAACGAACTTATTCACAATAAGTTGCGATTAAAAGCAAAAAATTTAAGCGTTAAGCAATATCAAGAAACTGTTTACGGAGTGTGTTCGGAAAAATACAACAATTTAATTTACAATGTCTATACTGATACGGCTACTTGTGATTGCTTAAGCGGCCAAGGGGGAAGATTTTGTAAACATCTTTGTGCTGTGGAAATGCACTCGTCATTTTCTTTATCGTCTGCTCCATCACTATCAGTTGAGGACCGAAAGGAGTTGGCAAGAATTGCATTAGGTGAGGAAATACAGACAGAATTTTTTGAAGATATGATGGTGGTTCCTACTGATGAGCAGCAAAAACAAGACACACCTTGCCCAATGGAAGTGAGTTACGCACATGAATGGGAATCGCAAGCAATTTCGGAAAATGTAACTATTGACGTTCAAGATACTTGTACCACTGATCTCTCACAGAATATTACAAGAATTTTAAAAGTAATTGAAGAAAACAAATCAGTAGAAATGAGCAATGCCGTTAGAAAATTTAATGATAAATTAAGCAAATTAAAGACGCTTTCGGATATAATAAGCTTTTTTCATAATATTAAAAGCGTACAAAGACAAAGAAGTATAAGAGTGCAACCCACCTCTATAAATCGAAGAAAAATTCGTCCTGGAATGACTTCGGGAGCTAAATCAATACAAGCTGGAAGACCAGCAAATTCCGCAACTTTAAAAACGAAACCTAAGTCTCTAAGGTCCCTTTCGAAAAATGTGACAATTAACAGGCCCCATGCGCGATCTCATTAAGTACTTAGGTAGGTACGGGGGTGATTGGTTATAAATGCCTCCTTAACTCCGTTATTTTTGAATTTAGAAAATAAGTCTCAAATACAAGTTGTACAAGTTGATCTGAGGTTTGTAAGGGAGCTACACAAATTTATACAGGGTGTTCGAAGAAAGCGTGACCGACCAATGTTGTTTTTTTATTGGAACACCCTGTATATTATTGGATTTTCGAAATCTACGACTTATTGCGCTTCTAGCAATATAAATATGTTGTATACTGAATCCAATTCTTTCCAAGATATATTGCTATAAATGAGCCATAAGTTGGCATACTCACGCTGAGCTTCGTGCATGTTGTATCTACTCTTTACATAAATTTCATAAATTTTTCGTTCCTTTTTGGATTCAGTATACAACATATTTATATTGATAGAAGCGCAATAAGTCGTAGATTTCGAAAATCCAATAATATACAGGGTGTTCCAATAAAAAAAACATAACATTGGTCGGTCACGCTTTCTTCGAACACCCTGTATAAACTTGTGTAGCTCCCTTACAAACCTCAGATCAGCTTGTACAACTTTTATTTGAAACTTATTTTTCTAAATTCAAAACTAAGGGAATTAAGGGGGGTGGCATTTATAACCAATCACCCTGTACTCGTTAGTTCACCACAGTAAATATACAAAATATTTACTTATTCTCATATTTTTATTTTTAATCTTTAGACATTATTAATATAAAGAGTCTGTTTCATCAAGGCGTTTGGGCTAGTTACAAATTGTGAAAAATATCCACCCAATTCAATTTTCAGTGACTGTTCCGTATAATGTAATAAATGAAACTACTGGCATTGCCTATATAACTATAGACAATGTTACTGGTAAAAAATGATTTGACAGTTTGCATGTTTGCAATTAGTCTAAACGCCTTTGATGGAACAGACCTATAGATAATATTGTTTTATAATCTTTTTCCAATGTTCATTATAATAAAAATTCATTATACCTACCCAATATTTATAGCTTTGTAATTATTTGTAAACCAGGGCTGTCGCAAACATGAACAAAATGAAAGGTAGGGTTGTGTGCGTGGCGTCGTGCGTAAGATAAATTCTGTGGTTGAGTAGAGTTTGTAGTAGGTAAACGCGGCATCGACGATTACATCCTATACCACTCATCAGAACAGAACGATGTCTACACTGCAGTACAGATTGTAATAGGGCCAGCGTTAAAAGGTGATACATTCCCTACTATGGTGCAGACACCGACCTGCTCTGCATAATGGTATACTATGGAAATACGCATCCCGGTAGCGCTCAGCACGATAACATAAGGACTGACATCCTTGTGTTATTAATAACTTATTTAATGAATTAATTAATTAATAAGAGGGGCTTTTTACGTAGGTTTTTGGGTACTTTCTCACTAAAAATGTTTATCAAAATATTGACAAGTATAATACGCATTAAATCAATATCAATATCAATCTTTTTTTCATACAGAAAATTAGTTAATTTCAATTCGTCACAATTACAAATAATACAAATATGTATTAAAGGTTTCGTGATAATTTTCTTTATTATTTTCTATTTCTTTGCCTGTGTCAAAGTGAAATAAAATAAAACATCTAAATTTAATGTTTAAACTGTGGCAGGTACGTACATACATAAATAAATATGTATAATAAAATATTTTAAATAATTTTATGCCCATGTTTTAAAGTATTACTTGCATTTTCAAAATGGCATTCACCACCCAGCAAAAAACAAAAGAGAAACAAAAATAATGCGAAGAAATATCAAAAATTCACGGGTAAAAAAGTTAAAAGAGTGCGGTACTCGATTTAAAGACACACCATATGGCGCAGTTTGTCTAGAAAATTTTTATTCACTTTTTAAGGAAAAAATTTCAGTTTTTCAATTATTTCAAAATGATCAAGACGATATACATAGCAAAATTTAATGTACAAACTATAATTCCCACGTAATATAGCTCCATATTTTTCCGATATACAACGTGAGTCACCTAAAATGTCACCCCCTCCAGAATCTAAACGGATGGATGGAATTTCAGGAAAATTTATATCCTGACATTTTTTACTCTAACAAATCTAAATTTCGTAAAAAATATGTCATAATATACCGGGTAGTACAAAAAGTAGTTCCAACTTTTTTTATTTTAATGGAACACCCTGTATGTTTTTACATATTCCGTTAGACGTATTCATTATGAATTCAATGATGTTATTTTTTCTTTGTTTATCTTTAATAATCACTGAGATAGTGCAGATCAAGACAAGTTATTAATAGAACTATTAGAAATTATTTTAGTTATTTATACACCAAGTGAGTTAACTGAATGTTTATTCATGAGAAGAAAGTTTAGCCCACGAGCCCGTAGGGTAAATAAATATTTTTAACTCACGAGATTTATACAATATTTTATTAAATTTTGACGATACTAATATTTTATACAAAAATTTCAATTTTAACGTTTTATAAACTGTGAGTTTTGTCAAAATAGAAAGCTTTTAGAACCAAATTAATTGTGATTGGCAGATTGCCGTCGGTTGCTAGGCTACTGCCTTTTTAAATCATATGTGAATTAAATTTTTTTTATTTTACTCAGTGAATAAACAGCAATCGAATCGTATTATGAAGTTAATAACGTCAAAATTGGATAAAATTATTTATTTAATTTAGCAGAAACAGTGAACAGTTATAAATATTGTAACTCTCAACATATCGAAAAAATAAATTTTAAATTAAATGTTCTATTCTATTTTTGTTCAACACACTTCTGAACCCTCTTTACAACACTGTACGTAGTTTTTTGTAGCACATTTTCGCTTATGGTCTCGCATATTTCCTGTATTCTGTTCTTTAAATCTTGAATGTCTCTCACCGGTATTTCATAAACTTTTTGCTTGAGGAAGCCCCATAAAAAAATCTAATGGTGTGAGGTTTGGTGATCTTGGCGGCCAACTGCTAGGACCATCTAAACAATTAGTGGTTATCAAATTGTCACCAAATCTATTCGTTAAATAGTCTTTAACTGCTGGAGTAAAGAGCAGTCACTATGTGCACTCAGCGTAGGTAGTCTCTTGATCTGTACTACCTCAGTTATAATTAAGATAAATATAGAAAATATGACATCATTGAATTCGTAATTAATACGTCTAACGGAATATGTAAAAATATACAGGGTGTTCCATTAAAATAAAAAATGTTGGAATTACTTTTCGTACTACCCGATATATTCTGACATATTTTTTACGAAATTTAGATTTGTTATAGTAAGAAATGTCAGGATATAAATTTTCGTGAAATTCCATTCATTCGTTTAGATTCTAAGATGGGTGACATTATAAGTGACTCACTTTGTATTATTATGTATTAATTTTTTGGGGATATTTTGGACATTTTTTGTTTTATTAGAAATTATAAAAAATGACTGAAATGCAGCACCTTGTATTTAATAAATATCGAAAAATTAAATTTCACTTATTTTTTAAAAATTTAAAAAATATATTTCCAGTATTTAATATTTTTAATTTTTAAGTTATTAAAGGGTTTTCCTCTAATACTTCTACACTTTTATATATAAAATTACAAGTTTGTCATGACTAGCAAAAAACAAAAAAAATTATTGTTGCTGTCAAATATTTAATGTCTATAGTACCTCTATTGTATTAATTTGTTATTTCTGAAGACATGAATTACAATGAAAAAATCCGTATAGATATTTTTACAACATGATAAATATGTTGCAAATAATCGGGACGCAAAAGCAGCAGACAAGACTGAATGGGCTCATTTCGGAAATTTTTTTTAATTCATATTCCGAAAGTACACCTTGTAATTAGTAAATGTGCAAAATATTAAATTTTTTTTTCAACTGCTTCTCCCTTAAAATAAATAATAAAAATAGAGCGCTGTGACGTCACACCACTCGCAGCGGTCGGCCGCTAGCTTGTTTCCTATAGTTTCATACCGGCGGCAGTTACTACACACACGGCGGAAGTGATAATTTCGTTCATCTTTTAAGTGCTTCGTCCTTGGTACAGCGAAATCTAAATACCATATATCCGCATAACTCATAGAACCAGTGGAGTCGGGTGGTGTGACGTCATAGCCGTTTCAAATATGTTACGAATTTGAAATCAAATATTAGGGTTCATATTAACGCTAGCGATCTAATTTTTTCACTATATACTTAGAGGATGAAATACTTACGGAAAATGGTAAAATAAATTAAAAAACAAATATCACGAAATGAGCCCATTATATCCAACTTTTAATGAGACAAAGACCCTATAATAAATAGCCTCTGAGAATCTGAGAATATCTAATTTTGTGTTTTTAGAAAAAATCTCGGAAAAAATAAAATATCTCAAAAAAATGGGGGAGTTATTAGGCCGTGTGTCCAAGCTTGGACACATTGTACAAGTTTTTATGGTGCTGTGGAAGTAAAAATCTAAATATTTAATAAACTCGAATCTAACCATCAATCCTTCCAATATTTTAGTGATTTACTATTTCGTTTCCAGAAAATAAAGTTGTTTCAATGTTATTTTAATTAACATACTTTAAAATGCACGTATTAAAGGATATGTAAATACAAAATATTAAATACCTACTCAAAAAACAGTTAAAACAGGCTAAACGTTTGAAATGAAAGCAGAATTAAACAAATTCAGTAGGTACTTCTCGCATTAAAATCAGCAAAGTAGAATTGCACGCCAATGTAGCTTTGGATGCGACTTCTATTGGTCCTACGCCATCTAGCGGTATTGGTCCCCAACTAACGAGGTTGGGCGTCTAGTATATTTAGTCAATGGTATTAGGTTGCGCGATTTACTTGTGCCCGTTGTAGGCAAGCGGACACAATGGTGGGAATCGTGGATCTCCGCGCTGTAGCCGATGGCTCTCGCGTCTACTGTTCCTTGTTTGGATTCTTTTATAATAATTTTTATTAAGGCCTAAACACAATGAAAAAAATAAGAGATAAGAAATAAGAAATAAAACATATGGAATAGAATTAATAAATAATGATATCCGAAAAACAAGGAGCAATTCGAACAGTTGAATTTTAAATCGAATCAGCACTAATAAATATCCTATTATCACGCAGAGTATTGTGTATTTAAAACTTGGAATAATTATTTCTCTTATTTCTTATTCCATTTTCTTATCTCTAATTTTTTTCATTGTGTTTAAGTCTTTACACGTGCAACACTCGAAGTGCAGCGACAATTAAAATTAATTTGTTGTGTTTTAGAATCACATTTTTGTTGCGAAAAAAAAAAATGGAAATATTTAAATGTGTTTTGAGATTTTTCTTAAATTACAATAATTAATACTATCTAGGATGAATTATTGAAGTTAGAAAAATTTCGAAACGTTGGTCCAGAAAACGTAAATAAAATTTCTTTCAGACATAAGTTCTACATCCCCCCAACGGTTAATGAGATATTAACAACAGACAGTCTGCCGAGCCGACTGCTGAGCAGTGAATGTGAGTTGCCAGTGGCGCAGTGGCCACAGCCGCCCTCCTCCTAATGTACAAATTTCGAACTGAAGCGAGTTGTCGATCACTCGTATATTCGTCCCAATCCCTGTCGTGTTCGAAGCATCCTGGACTTATCTGTATGATTTTATAGTTATGAAAAAACATACGATAAATAAGAATATAAATAATAGAATAATAAAATAATTAAATGCTATTTTATCACAATACAAGTTAGAAGCACAATTTACACAAATATAATCTGTCTCACCAACAGATATAAATAGACTCCGCCCCAAAAATGTCCGCTAAATTTTAATGAAATTTCTCAATTGGTCGTATTTATAGAACCCGAATTACAAAGCAACCGCTAGATTTCACTGACAAAAGCCGGCTCGGTTTTACACATTAGACCAGTAAGAACGCATAAATGCTAAACGTACGAAAAACACGAATAAATCGGGAGCTGGAGCTGGCTTGACTGTCAACTCTCTTATTCGTTTTTGTGACATTTCTTAATAATTTATGTCATATGTGCTGTGTGTTAAGTTGTTTTATTTATTTGGACATGCTAAAACTTATAGTTAAGTTCTCGCCTTCTAGCAAATGATGGAGTTTTTAAAGATTTTTATCAATAAAAATAAAACAAGATGTAGGTATATAGTTGGTATAGTTTTTATTGCTTGAACATTCCACGACTATTCGTAAAAAGAACCGAAAGTAATCTTACGATAGATAATAGGTAATAAATAAACATGTACATTTCATTTTCAGATTATAAGTGATAGTATTTAAGTATTCTTGAACTGTACAGTGTACACTATAGTAGCAATTTTGTTGTAGAAAAATTTTTAATTGATATTTGAAACTATTGAAGTTGTCAGTTTCAGTTGATTTTTTGGGAAGTTTGTTTATTTCCAATTGAAACAGTCAGTCTAATGAGTTTATACCAGGCTCATTTCATTACGAAGCCTATGTGCGCTGAAAAAACATCGAAATCGTGTACGAATATAAAATATGCTACCCGTATGTAAACTAGAGTCGACCACATGAGTAACCGGCATACATAAGACGATATTTACTGATGCTTTCATTGGACTAAAATGGGTTCGCAGGTGTTACGGGTCGTCAAAAAAAAAGACCGGGCGCCTTATGAACAGTGTACAGTGCAGTGTATTTTAAAATATTTGAGGGTACTACGGTTTGTGCAATATATCCTAAATTGAATTATGTTCTGTAAGCTATTGTGAAATTATTTATTAATGTTATTTATTTAGAGTATACAGTGAGATGTCAGCATAGGTGATCTTTCTAAAAGAGTGGTATTGTGATGACTTGCTTTAAGTAGACATTCATGTCTTATGGGATAATTGTGTCGTTCAGAGTTAGTTGAGTTGTTGATTATATTTTTTCTTATGAATAACATTGTCTCATAGATGTGATGTAGATATATGCAGAGTACAGACATTATTTTGTAATTTTTAAAATATAATAATAATAATAATAACTTATTCACCCAAAATTAAATAGAAATTTAAGTACCATTGCGTCTAAATAGATAAATATAAAATAATATTCAGCAAATTGTGTGTGGGTGGGTTTTTACTTACATAAAACATATAATATAATTCAACAGAATAATTAAGTACAAAAACAAGTTTTGATAATAAATAAAATGAGAATGAGAAATGAAATGAAATATTATTCGTTTTTTTTTTCTTATCAAGAACCATTTTATATAAATATTCAAAAAACAGTATATTATACCCTAAGAATTTTTTACATCAATTAACTGATGAATGTAGTTTCTTGGTTTATCCTGAATATTGATATGATTGCCTATTGCCTAGTACAGATCGGACAACAAAATGTAGGTAACATGTTGGCAACTTGTTGATATTGATGTTGTCAATATGTTTCCAGTAGAGTAGTAATGGCGGAGCTGGGTCTCCCCCCACCCTTTTTTTTTTTTTTGTGGTGGGGGGTAACTAGGGTAATTAGAGTAATGTAGGTAATTAGACTGATGTAATTGCAATAGAGGTAATTAGAGTATTGTCGGTAATTAGCCTGATGTAGTTGCAATAGAGGTAAGTAGAGTAATGTGCAGTAATTAGACTGATGTAATTGCAATAGAGGTAATTGGAGTGGTGCAATGCAATTGTAGTTGTAATTAGTGTATGTACCAATATGTGTATGAGTACTCCAAGTAGTGGTGGTGGGGTAGCTCAGCTAGACTGCTATAAAGAAGATGTAGTCGCAACACAAAATCATTTCTATCGTGTTCTATCGTGAACCATCTACAGCTAACAAATCAGCCTAGTGCAGTCAGTGACTTCAGTTATTTCAAGTGAGCAATATCTTATATTACTCTTTATAATTCTTTCATTATATTCATTTTAAATATGGCAATTTCCGAAGTTGACTTATTAGCACTTAATGAGCTAATAAATCAAGATATGCAGGTTTTAGAGCAAAGATCCATTTCAGCGTTAATTTTAAATAAACCTTATATCATAAAAAAAATATCTTTGGTTAATACAAGATTTGGAAAATCAATCATAGTAACTTTGTTTGAGGAAAGTTCAATTACGACTTTTAAATCATTTTTACCGAAACGGTTTGTGGAAATTATATGTGAGAACACTATCGATAAAATAAATTCGTCAAATGGTAAAGTTACATTGACATATTTAGGACAAAGTTCTCCAGCTTATCCTGGAGCAAAATCTAGTCCATTAATAAGTTTCGGTGTTTAATTCTCAAACAAAAATAATCGTAAAGTATTTAAGTTAGCTAAGTTTAAGTATTAAGTAGAAATGGAATATTGTGGAAGAATGCTAGGAGTATTATAGAATAGTATCACTTGTTAGCCTATAAAGATTCTGATATATCTAAATTGACATTTGTACAACATATTTTTACTTCGTGTACACCAATAGCTCAAACGTAAGTCCATTTAGTGCTGTTTTTTATGTATTTTTTTACATTTCATTTTTTATTTGTAGGTACGCAGCAAAGATGTGGATGCAATATTCAACCCAAACATGGACCCCTGCAGAAGACATTAAATCTGCCATTGAGAGATTGTCTTGTAAACTAGATGACTTAATAAGGGATGCATTGGTTTCATTAAATTATGATATGAATATCTGCTTCGACGCTGAAGAAGTTCGACGGGTTAAAGAAGCTTCTAAAGCGTATAGCATTGGTGTAAATCTATGTGGTAGATATTCCCGTGGCTTCTTAAATTTGGATGAGTTTTGTGAGCATATGGACAGAGTGGAACTAAAACATTTTCTATACGAGATAATGGAGTACCTACCTAAGAATATTATTGAAAAATATCAACTCGACCAGTCTGATGTAGAAGATAACAATGTAGATACATAAATAATATTCATCTTCTATTGTCATATTTATTACACCAAATATTGTATGTATCTGTAGTAAACAATATTCTGTATTTTATATTATATTATAAAACTGAATAAATAAAATACACATTAAAAGATTACATTCATTTTATTTCATATTTCTTATTACACAACAAAAAATACAATCATAGTATAATTAGAACAGTTTTTATTTTAATTTTATATTTAATTCTACAATTACATTCTGAGAAAATAAACAGTTGCAAGTACATCATGATTATTGTTGATAAAATTATCCAGATATCTTGATAGAAATAGGTTGCACTACTTAATTCCACAATAATAAATATTTTCTTTTTTTACTTGACATCGAGAAAACCATTCTGAACCGAGCCATCTAATGCGTTATAACTTAAATATGTATCATGAAGTATAAGTGCATACACTCGAGTTTGTTCCGGAAATTTCGCTTTTCGTGTTTCAAATTCTATTTTTATGTCGACAGTAGATGATTTCACTGCAACAGGTTGGTGTGAACAATCAATGACAAACAAAGGATTCTTCCTGAATTCCCCAAGATCCATCATGGGTTCGCTCATATCTTTATCATAGTAACTACGTTGGAAGTTCTCATAAGCATAATATGCTGCAGAATCGAGCTTCTTATCGAAATCTAAATTCCAACGTTCATATGGATATACTTCAGAGTTTAGAAATAGTCGAATATTATTTATGTCTGCGTGTTTGAACTGTGTAACATCCTTTGTTCTATCATTGGCCTGATCAGTGCCTTGAAAGCCAAGAAGGATGAAAAGTGGACTTTCAAGACGGGTGGAGAGTTTAAGAGCCCATATGTCATAGGTAGTATCGCGTAGACAGGGAAGCTCATAAAAATCCCACGCACGGTAGACCATCTTAACTTTGGTATTATTACCACTTTTATTAATTCGATTCAATAATTTTAACTTTTGTCGATCTTCAGGTACAATGTGCCTTATCTTCCACTCAATTTTGCTGATTTCCAACTCTGCATCAACCTCACCGATATAGGAGTCTTTAAATGAGCGTGCAATTATCATAATTAATTCTTGCTTCACATTCAGAATGCCTTTGGTATAATCTTCTGCAAAACCCATAAGGAACTTAAGGGGTAGTTTGCCACTGAACACGTGACTGGCGGTATCTAAAATATCTTGTCTCGTTTGAGTGAGACCCCAACCTGTTGTTATTAATGAGCGTGCATGCGTTTGCCCATACGACACCATAGTTTTCATTGTGGTAGTAATACCAGGTCTTCTAACTACTGCTACTTGTTCACCACCCATTTCCAGTCGTATCTCTTCAAAGAGAAATGTTAGTGCATTATTGGATAAATAACAACGCTTTGTGGTGTCGCTAGGAGTAAATTTTCCCTCTATGTATATATAACTTTCTGAAATGTCGAGTATAACATCTTGAAAATTGATGGGAATACGTATTTCATCAGAGTTTCTGTAATATGGGGATCCATATGGTTTATATGTATGCTCATGTAGGCTAACTAGGGAATGATCTAACACAGGTTCATCAAACACCTCAAGTTTGTCACTAGTCGCAGTAGCCACCATTATTATGACCAATTTTTTCGCAGTTTTAATCCAATAGATTTTAAAAAGGCTTGATCCTCAGCTGACAATCTATGTCTTAACTGTTTAAGATATAGACTTTGAATGAATTGCTTTCCACATCTCCCTTTCTTTTTATCCATACTGTTGTTCGCTACAGTATCATACTGATGGTGATGTACTTGCTGTCGCTGTTTATATCGAAAACCCATTTGGTTGGTGATATCCGACTTTCTTCAATTCTAGCCTTACAATAATTTTCTCACCTCGAAAATCGATCAAATCACCGTTGTCGTCCAGTATGCGTAGTGTGATGTTGTCTATTAAATGACGCCCTTTAGGTCTAACAGGTAAATATATGATATTTTTGGGTTCTCTAGTAAGTTTGTAGCCAGGCTCAACGTCTATGTCAAATTCAAAGAGAGTGTGTGACTCTTCTGCATTCAGATAAGCTCCAGAAATAATATTGCAATCTACGCGTATCATCCTTACTTTCATAATATCAACAGGCTGTGTTGATTCGTAATTTTTATTTGGTTGTAAATATATTGGTCCAAATCCCAACAGACTTCCTATTGAATTTGGTTGTCTAAAATCTATTTCATACTTTGACAAAATCTCGCACTTTAAGGTATTGTTGTTTGCCCTTAAAGTGAATATTTGCGTGTAATCCTTTCCATCAATATTCATAGCTTTCAACATTGCAGCATAGATTTCATCAATTTCATAAGCCCCCAGAGGTATGTGAACAGTAGTGAATGTATCTTTAGCACTAACCCTATATTGGAAGATGTTATTTGTTTCATCCACATTGTATATGGAGTTGTAAGAGTAGAATCCAATTAAACCTAACCCATGACGACTGCTCCTATCCAGTTCAATGGGTGGATCAAAGTTGACACTTAGCTCACTTAAGCGGCTCGTGTTGACACTTAGCTCACTTAAGCGGCTCGTTAGTGTGAACGTGTACGACATGACTGATATAATTAAATTGTGTTACCCAATTTATTGTGGATTACAGCAATAATGGTATAATTTCCTCTTCTTAGAAGTGGATGGTAATATATTTACATTGTTATTGGATGCCACATTTACATCGTTTACCTTACAATAGCAGCAAAACATTTTTCTAGGTGTTGGACCATCATTTACGTCAACATTGCTTTCATAATCATTAAGGTAATGTTCTGTACAATATTGATATTTTAATATATCGACATCGTTCTGAAGATGTGTAGGTAGCTTATCCCATACTAATGCAATTTCATGTGAAGCCAACCCAATCATCACCTCTTTGGGCATATCTGCTAGTTGTTGTTTGCTCATCTTCAACAGACTACGCAAACGGGAGAATGCAATTAGTGAGTGACCCATTCGCTTGATACCTTCTCGATCTATTGCTGGGGTCATAGATTTCAGTTCCATGGCGTTTTATATTTGTTTCGTAGAGAGAAACTTTAAACACAAATGTCCACACAACACTGTGTTAAAATTCTGTACACGTTTGTAGTTATAGAATATTTGGTTGGCCCTCCTTGAATCGTTATTGAAATATGTAACTAATTCTATAGGTGGGGGTAAGTCGCCAAAACTATCAAAATAATTTACTAAACTACCTCGTTTTTTATATGCCACCCAATGTGTCCCAGGACCATATATACTATCCAAATTGATTATTGCGGATTCATTGTAATGTGGCCCATGTCTTGGTAGTGAGTCACGCATAAATACACCTCGAAAGTATGCTACCTTCATTTTATTAGCATAATATTTAAGATCAATGTCGGTAAGAGGTCTCCGAGGTAGGGAGTCTATTAGTTTTTTGAATTCTGTTTTAGATAAAGACCCATCCCCTTTCGGTATGGCTTCATATACATCCCCTTACCACTTTTCATAGCTATTGCTTCCATACTTCTGTTGTGCCGATTTGCTTCAGCTAATTCTTCTCTACCCTTTTTCACATCATTTACAGCTTTAGCAATACCAGCAGCCGTACCAGCCAAACTACCCAATGCAGATAATCCAGCAAAAATGGGTATTAGAGGTAAAATACCACCAACTTTTGGAATTGGTATAATTCGAGGTGTTTGAATATTGCGTTTTCCACCGGCCTGTTTTATATATCGACGTGCAGCTTTTAGAGCAATTTCAACCACCTTCTTTTGGTCTTTTACTTTTTTGCCTCCAGCATTTCGCAGTGTGTCACGCACTTTTCGTACTATCCCAGATCCAAACGCTGTCTTTTTAACATTCTTCTTACCTTTCTTTGTTTTCTTGATGATTCGTTTCCTTATTGGATTGCGAGATATTGTTGAATTACATCCCATACCAAGACGTTGTTTTCCCTTCATTATAGTTGTGACTAACCAAGCAGCTGCCTTTTCTCCACGTCCTGCGTCTTTGGATTTCACCCGTTTCCACGCAGCCTGTTCAAGCTGATAGTCTGCTTTATGGCGGGCTGCTTGATTACTGCTATTTTTGTCGTATGCAATATCGTGTTGCTTACACGCTTTATCGAGCTGATTTATGCCAGAATCACCTCGTGCTAACCTTTTATTTAAATCTGTGCCTGGACCACAAAATTGATAACCTGGCAAATGCAACTCGACGGGGAGCTTATTAATCAGGGAATTAACTAATCCTCCACCGCGCTTCGTACGTTTTTCACGTGTGTATCGTATGGTGGAAACCATTTAAATAAGAGTTGCAAGTCACACATCTATTTATATACCAATTAGCCGCTATACAATGCACATTGTGAAGCAGAAACAAACTCTTTCCATAGATAATTTGGATGAAAAAGTTGGGCGTGGGTTAAGTGCACATAATCGTCATGGACCACTACTACCTTCAACTGTACGTGCCCTCATAATAGGACCCTCGAATTGTGGGAAAACAAATGTCTTAATATCTTTGATCACGCATCGTTTAGGTTTACGTTTTTTAAATATTTACCTATACTCAAAGTCTATAAATCAACCCAAGTATGAGTATCTACGTAATGTATTAGCGCCGATTGAGGGGTTAGGATTTTATACATTTAGTAACGGTACGCAAATAGTGGAACCATCCGAGGCAAAGCCGGAGTCTGTGTTTATATTTGACGATGTAATATGTGAGAAACAAGATGTTATAAGGGGATATTTCAGTATGGGCCGACATAGAAATGTGGATTGTTTTTATCTTGGCCAGACATACTCTCGAATCCCGAAGCAGCTAATAAGAGACAATAGTAATTTAATTGTTGTCTTTAAACAGGACGACATGAATCTGCATCACATCTTTTCCGATCATGTGTCACCTGATGTAACGTTTACAGTATTTCAAAATATGTGTGCAAAGTGCTGGAATGACAAATATGGATTTCTAGTGATTGATAAGGATAGAGAAGTACAAGGTGGGCGATATAGAAAAGGGTTTGATAGCTTCATATATCCATAATGCATTTTAATGAAAACTTCACTTGAATTACATACGTCGTTAGGATTACTTCGTTTACGTATGCGCTAAGATGAAGGTTACCAAAGATAATAAAAAATATAACAATCTTGCACATCCCAGTAGCGAAATAACACTCAAGCGACAGCTGATTGAGGCAACAGATGCGGTACGTAAGAAGTTTAACTCTATTAAGAACAAAGATATGGAGATGCACGTAACACTTGAAAAGATCTATCAACCAATAACTGAACCTTTAAATGTTATATCTTCAGCAGCAGAGAACAAATCTCATATCCAACAATTACATTCAAAACCATCATCATCAAGGGTGTCCACCCAGAGGGCTGTATCATGGGAGAGTGCTTCTGAAGAAGGATCCGATAAGTATGTAGGTGGTGATGATGTTCCACATTATATCCCCATTATGGAAACACCACCATCGTCAATAAGAACAACCCCTGTATCCGAAACTTCTCCAGCTAGTAAACTAGAAAAAAGACATGAGGTTGTAAAAAGACATATACAAAATTTAAAATCTGGTGATTCCAAGTATGATAGTTTATATGGAGTGCGTGTAGATCCCAAGACAGGCAAACTGCTGATGGGCAATGCCGAAATACGTTTTTCCCATGGAAATATTACGCTATGGTATGGCAATAAGAAACTTGGCGTGTATCTAGGTAGTCCTAAATTGTACGATCTAATATTTCTAAAACGCCCAACAATTTTAGATGATAATAGAGAGGGTGTTCTCGATGATGAATGGAGTAAGATATATGGAGAAATACTAAGAAAAACAAAGGCACCTTACAAAAAATTCGATGTAGCGAATGGCTATAACACTACTAAGCGTGGAAAATTTCACAAAATTATCAAACCATTAACATCTTCTACAATTGCGACACGATCGTCAACAAGTGGTCACGGCTTAAAACGTGTACCTACCCACAAATTGTACAGAAATAAAGATAAAGAATATATTTTTTGGAATAAACCCAGCGAACTCGTGGATCGTCTACGTCTACTATGGAGTTCGAAAATAGCGGGAAATAACAACCACGACAATGAAATAATAGAAATAATATCAGAACTTAGGGAAGAAAAAATAGTGTATTAAAGATGAAATAAAACATAGTATCATTATACTTAATAAGTATTATATAGTCTGAAATTTTATAAGCTGGATCAGATGCAGTCAGAAATGTCTACTGTAAACACTATCGACAAATTTGGACGCAGCAAAAGAATTAGTGCGAGTAAGTTAATAGCCCATCGTGGATTACCTGGCGTGGGTTTTAAACTTACCAGAGATAATCACTATGATATTGAAAATAAGCGTTTAAAAAATTTAGGGGAACCTGTCGATGATCAAGATGGTGCAACATGTAATTACGTTAACAAGCGTCTACAAACAAATGATGAAAATGCTGCCAAAGCTATTTTTGATACAACCGATGTAATTATTGGGGAAATGAAAAAATATGTTGATGTGGGACTTATAAGAAGTGGAGAAGAAAATCGCGCTATTTTCAATAAACAAAATAATGAGATGATGCAGAAAATGAAAATAGAAATGAGGAAATATGTTGATAAAGCAATTTCTGAAGTTAAACGTTCGGCCATAAACAATCGCAATACTTTAATCACTAGAATCTCTAAATTAGAGCATATTGCCACCGAACTCCAACCAAAGAAGGTGCAATCCGGAGGCCTAGCATTTCCACCAGAACTAATGCCTGAAGTTGATATATAGCTGAAGACAATTTTATAATGGAGGTTAGCAGCGAAAAATTACAAGTTGTTAACGAGTTACATAGAAATGCTCGACGAAATTTTCGTAGAAGGCGAACCATAATTAAGGGGTTTGGTGATTTGTGGCAAGCAGACCTAGCTGAAATGCAGCCATACGCTGATAAAAATAGAGGGTATCGTTATATTCTTGTAGTGATTGACTGCTATTCCAAGTACGTATGGACCAAACCTATTAAAAATAAAGCAGCTGTAGAAGTTACCAAGGCTATGCAGACTATTATTCAAGAAGCAAATTATTCACCGAGAAATTTACAGACCGATAATGGTACTGAATTCTATAACAGAAAGTTCTCCGCATTAATGAAGCGGCACGAAATTAATCATTATTCTACGTATAGCACAAAAAAAGCAGCAATTGTTGAGCGAGTAATCCGCACATTAAAAAATTGGTTGTATAAAGAATTCTCAGCTATGGGTAAATATAAATGGCTCGATATCCTACCAAACGTTACAAAAAGTTACAATGACAAAGTCCATCGTACAACTGGCAGAAAGCCCATTGATGTCAAACCAACTACACATTTAAACGTATATAATTATATTAAGATTGCTCTGAAACCGAAATTTCATCTCGGTGATATAGTTCGTATTAGCAAGTATAAAGGTGTATTTGATAAAGGGTTTACACCGAACTTTTCAACAGAACTTTTTAAAATTACCAAAATAAACATAACAAATCCCACAACTTACCTGATAGAAGACTTGTTTGGACACCCAATCAAGGGATGTTTTTATGAAATGGAGCTACTAAAAGCAAAATACCCCGATGTGTATCTAGTTGAAAATGTATTAAAGAAGAAAGGAAATAAAGTGCTGGTAAAGTGGTTGGGGCTATCTGTAGAACACAATTCGTGGGTTGATATAGCTTCTATTGTTTAAAATTGTCATTAACTAGAAAAATATATTAATGTATCATTATATAGTTATGTCGATTGAAATATTTTAATATGTGTCACAAATGAATAATAAAATGAATATACTTTATTAATATTTATTTAATTTATTTCCTTCATTTTAAATTGTAAAAAAATTAAAAATAATCATTTTTTTTTTTTTTTTTTTTTTTTTTTTTTTTTTTTAACACTTGAAAGATAATAAACATACACATAAATGTTTTAATTCCTTTTTATTTTCCTACAATCTATATTATAAGAATGATACAAATATACATATAACATAAAACATAAAATTAATTAAATATAATTAAAAATTATAATTAAACATTAAACAAACATAAAAAATAATATAAAAAGTACAAACTAGAAAATCTAATATTATTATATGGGTACTGTTCTTTTTCCAGTATTATTGCACACAAAACAACCTTCGATGGCACCGACTGTCACTGTGTCATCGCCACAAGCTTTGCACTTTATGGTAGGTACGTCCCACCACTCAACCGTGTTGTGCAGACTTGCGTGTTGGTGAACAGCCCCCTCTACGACCATGCGAGAATACGATACGTAGCACCTAGTGCACATAAAGTATTTTCCCTGGTCAATGCTGCATACCACAACGAAGGCCGCTGTAGCACACACCTTGTCCATTGTACCAGCCACCATATCTTTTATCTGGAAAGCCATCTCGTGCTGGTCTTCCTCGATGAGGTCCGCAACATCGACTTCTATACCATCGTCCACCATTTCGTCGACTCCATCGTCCACTATACCATTTTCGCCGCCTTCGATGACTTCCTGGATATCGATGTTGGCACCATTGGCATCAACATCAGCAGGTGCTCCAATCTCCACAGCCTCAGCAGGTACCCCCATCTCCGCAGCCTCATGATTAAACAGCATCCAATTATTGGAATCTTCTTGCGCCAACCGTCTTAGAATAGATATAATAGATGGATTTGCCATTTCGATACGTGGTATATAGATAGAAATAGTAAATGCAACTAAGTTTGGTTTAATATTACTCCCATATATATAGTAGTGTGGGGAGGGAGTCACTCTAAAATAATAGAGGGGGTATTCATATCCAATCATAGGATACGTGTTATTATGAATTTTAATTAGTGAAGTTTGACACCTTAACCACTCGGCCAACCTAACTTATTCATTGATTCAGTAAAACACTATACATTAAATGTTTACCCCCTCTCCATCATCAATAATAGAGGTGCCTGTAAAGTAATGTTTGTAGGAGGCGCCACTGCTGGGGGTGGAGATTAGTTTGCTTTATATAACACACAGCAACGCTCTTGTTTGTCAGATTTAAAATTATTAACATCATGGACACTTCTCAAGTAAATTGCGTCTCCTCCAGCACCGACTCAAAATCAACGTCATCGACCTGGTCAATGCCTAGTGAATACGACCCAGACAGCAGTGATTGGTGGGAACGGTCACCTCCATCGTATTCGATAGACGAAGAGGACCAGGAAGACGAAGAGGACCAGGATGACCAAGCTACCCCAGATAGCATTGACGACAGACCAATATCACCTTCATCTTATTGGATAGGTGAGAATCTAGGCGAGGACCAAGATAACCCCCCGGACAGCAGCACTGATAGGGCAACATCACCATCAGCATGGTCTATGGAAACGGTGTTCTACGATCCAGACGGCCAGCCATCACCTGACCAGAGCCACTGGTCAGATTATCAGCTCTTGATAGAGTGCGATAATGTCTGCGAGGGAACAGATTAGGCATCCATATAAATTAAACATTGTAAATAATTTAATAAATAGTTTTAGTAAATAAATTAATTGTAAGTCATTTAATACATTTATTTACTTAATAAACTCTTAAATATTTATTTAATTTATTTCCTTCATTTTAAATTGTAAAAAAATTAAAAATAATCAAGTAGTGTTTCATTTGGACAATTGTCTCGAAATTCTTTTTTCTGCACTGGGTTCTGAATTACACACTTTTTGCACAGTCCAGTGCATGGGTTGATAATTTGCTTCCTCCATGCAGTATAGCAATTATGGCAAATTCTTGAATTATTGTAACTATACGGTTGTACTGCTATTATTGGTTTTAATTTCCACTCTCTTGGTAGGACCATTGTATGCACTTCTGTTTTAAGACACGATTGTGTTACGTAAGAAGTTTGAATGCGTTCCTCTTGTGGTCACTCTTGGTTTAAATAGCTAATAGTAAACTTGACGCAATAGGAAGGGCGTCACCGTCACGAATTATAGAATATAAAACGGAGGAGGTTTAACATCAAATCAGTTGAGTTCCAACATTTAAAGATGGCTTATAGACGATTCCTCACTGAACTGGCAGAAAATGATATGGGTGCAATGGTGTTACACCGAGATGGTGTAAATCAAGAGCTTCAGGACTTGAATCAAGATGGCAACCTGGTTCCCGTCAGTGTAGATGAAGGTCTTGGGGATGATGTGGAAGACGAAGCGGAAGAGTTAGCCTTCTCCGGAAAAATATTAAACAATTATGATGATCGGCGGAGACTATATTGCACGTCAGCGTCTTTTGTCATAATCAGAACCAGGCCGGATGCAACCAAACACTTCCTGTGTGGGCTATGTTATATATCCTATACACGGATAGTGTCCGGACGTCACCAGCATGTAAATATTCACAAAACGACGACGTTGGATGGTGCAATGATAACGAAATGTAAATGTTGCAGCACAAACTTGGTGCAATTGCATCGAATTGAAGTATGTCATACATGTAATAATGTAAATAAAACAATTGCGTGAACGATACAACGTGTTTTACTAAATTTGATTCGTTATAAGTAGTATTTATTAATGTAAATTTATATTTCATTTTATTTTTAAGTTTAATTGTATATATTTTTTAATTAATAAAAATATTTGTGCCACCCTGTATATTACCAGTTGTGAAAATTAGTAAATCATATAAATATTAAAACAAATGAACATATGAATGATTTTATTAAAAAGTATTTTGAAAAAAAATGGTTATCTTTTATTTATTATTATTTAAATTAAATTAAAATATCTCAAGATATAAACTGATTCAAAATAATACAGTTGTAAATGTATAAAGCCGATAGCTTGGGTTGATTTTATAGCCTAAGGCCATGCGGCCCTGCCTGGTAAATACGGATCGATGAGCAGGTAGTTTTTTGTTGAAATTAGGAAATAGACCAAACTCTTGTGGGGCGTTCGAGTAGCCGAGCGGGCAAATACGCGTCGATCTTGTGGTCGCTCAGAAGATCACAGGATCGAATCCTCGGACACCCCCCGGAGAATGGAGGAGGTGGATCTCCGGTTTTTTTTTTTAATTTGACCTTTGACCTTTCCTAATTAACCATTAATTTTGATTTTCATGTGTTTAAAATTCGATTTTTTTAATTTTTTTTTTTTTTTTTTTTTTTTTTTATGTTGTTATTAACCTATTAAACTCTTTATTTATTTAAATTAATTAACCTTTACATTATGTGTTTATTCATGTCAAACATGTACTCATAATATGCACAATTAATTAATTACATGTGGTGTATTTATTTTATTAACTAATTAATTTTTTTATCATTTTTTATTCACTTTTTAAAATTTGTTTTAAACTTTTTTATATTTATTTTTAACAATATATTCTTACATAATAATACACAGTAATTTATTTTTTATCATTTTTTGTCTTTTATTTGTATCATTTTTTTGTAATTATTTGTCATTTATTTTTTTGACAAACTTTTTAATTTTTTTTAATATTTTTTTATTAATAATATATTTTAAACCTAATTAACAATCTTATCTGACTAACAATATTCTTAAATAACTTAAAAATCTAACTTAATTAATTTGCCTTTATTTGTATGCTCTTTTAATTATTTTTGTCATTTATTTTTTTTGACAAATTTTTATTTTTTTTGGGGCATTTATTTTTTTAATTATTTTTGTCATTTATTTTTTTTGACAAACATTTTAAATTTTTTTTTTTGCATTTATTTTTTTAATGTTTTTTTATTAATACTATATTTTAAACCTAATTAACAATAATCTTATCTAACTAACAATATTCTTAACTAACTTAAAATCTAACTTAAAATAACTTTCCGCCGCGTGTGCGCAAGTGCTCAGCCACCCATTTGATCCGAAATAAACCTCATCTGCTTTGCAGTTTTGTCGAGAGCCTCCCTTTGTCTCTTTACGTCGGCCTCTAATTTTGCGGCTCTTTCCCGCATATCAGCAGCACGACGCAAGATTTTCGGATGATCCCGACAAAGCCTCAAATTTAAATCATGTGTTCTCTTAAGTTGACCGTATATTTTAAAAAATTGTTTAACAGATGTTTTGGTGTCAACTTGCGAGAACACCTCCGATTCAGAATCAGAGTCCGCTTGTGCTGGGAGCGGATTCTCATTAACAATCGGAGCTACCTCTGGCGGCGGTGGCAACACCGCATTAGAGCAACCCGGTTGTTCTAATGCGTCATTGCGTGGTGGTGGCAACACCGCATTAGAACAGCTTGGCTGTTGTAATGCGCTATTGCCAGGTAGAGGTACAGCCACAAACGACGCAGACGGTTTTACCTGCCCTTTACCTGCCGAAACCTTATTTTTTTTTGGTGAAGCAGGTAGCGGACTTAGAGGGGCAGGTACAACTGTCTGCGCGAAATCCATTATCTCGTCCCATAAAGTCGCGTCACAGTCTATGGATTGTGTTTCTGTACGTCTACCTTTACCTTTTGATGGCGCCGATATGATAGGTACAAAATTTGGTAATTTGTAATTTAAGTTACATACAGAGTGTGCGGCACCAAATCTTACTTTACCAGTTATATGACAATGATCTCTAACTTTTACATCCTCTACTTTAAATGGTTTCTCACATATACCGCATACGGTCGCATTCAGGAAGTCTTGTCTTTCTTGTGCTGTGAGTTTAGCCATTGGGACTATATCTTTCATATATCTGTTATAGATTTCCCTTACATCGGCTTCAATACGCGATACAAAAACTTTGGCTACATCAGATCCTCGATAGAGTTCAAATTTTGATAAAGAATTGTCAAAAGAACATTTTATGAAATATGCGAAGGAGTAAGGTTCGTGTATAAAAGTTTTATTTGTATAAGAACGTTCGGGGTTCGGTTCACAAGTATGAATAGGTTTCAGAATTGATTCAAAGTCTGCATACACTACAAATGGTACTTGCATTTGTCTTTCAAAGTTTTCAAATTTTAATATATTTTCAGGTACTTGTTTACCATATTTATCAATCCGAAATTGTGTCGATGGTGTTGTTGTATAAACATGATTACAGTCATTTCTCTGATGCTGGAATAACTGACGCTCATTATTAAAATATAGTAAGCAACCATCACAAAAGTACTTTTTATGATCATGAGCTGAAATTTGAGCGGAAACTAGCTTAGACAAGTTTTTTATCCAACAATAGTGATTATTAGCGCAATCTTTCTTACAGTGATGATTTACACCACATTCACCGGAAAGTAGTAACAAATTTACATGCATAAATAGTTTTTTTTCAGAATAACGTAAAGGCCCAACAACTTCATACTTTATTCTATTATTCTCAAATTTTTCTTCTAACCCGTACACGTTAATTGAAATATTATTCATCTCCTCAAATTTTGAAATATCCCGCAATTTTACTGGAAAATTCATACCTGATAAATTTAAAACTCTTGAAAAATGTGGATATGATGAGGTCTCAGATGTGCAGCCATTTGCAGGATACAACGCTGAAGTTACAGCCCAAGCAAAACAATACTGATCCTGGTTTTTTACATTTACCACTGCCTTCTTGTTTTCTATGGATTTTGGCAACTTGACATATGATGAACCACCCAGAGGACTATATTTATTCACATTGATTTCAACAAAAGCAATTCGTTCGAGGGCCCATCCTAAAATTAAATTATAATTAGTCATTTTCTTTCCACCTTAATGTATGTTTAAATACCTGAATCACGTTCCAGGAACTCCGTAGTTTGTGTAATCATAGCATCCACAAAGGTGTCCAAAGTATTGTTCAAATCCATAGCTTGATCCAAGATTTTGTTGGAAGTGTTAAATGATTTCATTTCAGATAGTTCCTGTGTCTGTAATACGTACGTAGCAAACGTTTCCATATTTACTTTTACTGTATTATGAATACGTAACACTTCCTCGAAGAGATTTAATATTTTTGATCTAATTTCATTGAAGAACATTACATAGTCTTGGTGATTATTTTCGCTATATACTCGATAGGTTACAATCCTGTATTTGAAAGCGCTCTGCACAATTTCTACACCTTCTATAAACGGAACACATGAATTTGTCCTATGCTGCAATGTCCTTCTATGGGAATTCATTTGGGTTGTGCTTAGAGTCACATTACAGCAATTACAAGTTTCCATATTTGTAGATGTTGAAGGATTACATTCCAGTTTAGGATATTTTGCTTGCGGACCACTATCATGTATCTTCTTACAAGATTGCCTCTGATGTCTTCGCAAATTGTCACCACGTGTAAAACTTACACCACAAGAAGTACAAATATACATTTTATGTCTTTACTCTGGGAGACTAGCACCACAAATGGCTGTGTGCTCCTCATCCTCATTTATATACACGGAGTGAAGCTGCCCCACCACCTCTACTTGAAATACTCATACACATATCAGTACATACACTAATTACAACTACAATTGCATTGCACCACTCCAATTACCTCTATTGCAATTACATCAGTCTAATTACTGCACATTACTCTACTTACCTCTATTGCAACTACATCAGGCTAATTACCTGCAATACTCTAATTACCTCTATTGCAATTACATCAGTCTAATTACCTACATTACTCGAATTACCCTAGTTACCCCCCACCACAAAAAAAAAGGGTGGGGGGAGACCCAGCTCCGCCATTACTACTCTACTGTTTCCCGTCAACTAGCAACAAGTCGATGGATACTTGTCAACATCTAGCGGCATAGCATCAAAGAATTTTGTTGCCTGTTGCTTGTGCCGTGTTCTCCATTTGAAATGGAAAACATCGCTCAGTCTGGACGGTGTTGGCAACTAGTGGCGTCACTCTAGTACTAATAGGTACGTTATTTATTATTTGTGCATTCTTCGAAATCAAATTTTGTTAGTCTGACCAAATTGCGGAACGAGCTATCATCGTTCAAAAATAGCCATAGCTTGTCCCATTTTTTAAAAACTCTCTCTGCCGCCATCTTCTTCTTCATTTTTGGACATGGGCAGCTATTATAATGAAAGCAGCACTAGCGCTAGCGGCAGCAGTCATTAGTTCCATTTTTATAATAAAATTAAAGTTACCTAAATATCATATACAGAACTAAAACTTCTCAACAGAGTTTGGTTTGAACTCGCAACACTTTTTGGTTAGACGCGCAACATTCTTGAAAACATGCATCCAGATGCAAGTTGTTGTGCCCAACAAATGTGTTGCCTACATCCGTCAACATGTTGACAACAACCGCCAACATTTTGTTGGTCGGTCTGTACTTACCTTAGAGATATTAAACATTAGCCTTATGATTCTTTTTTTCATTATTAATTCGCGGTTTATATTGAATGCTTTTCCCCATAACACAATGTTATAGGTAAGAAATATGCGAATAGCGATGGCTATAATAAACATAAATTATTGTTTGTTTCTTAAAACTGTCAATTAAATTTAGGATGGCAAAACTAAGATGATCTAAGTTTGTCACATACGTTGTCGATACAGGAATTCCAAGAAAGATTTGAATTAATAATTATTCCTATATATTTCATACTGTCAGAAAGAGGAATGTTAGTATTACCAGCAACGTTAATAGTACCCAACGGTCGTCTATTATGAAAATTGATACATACTGTTTTTTGAGTTAGAAGCCTTTTATACTGACACCACACTATAAATTCATTCATAATTACATTTATTTGGTTCTGTAATTGTGCAGGGTTTGGTGCTGACTGTATCGTCAGCAAACATTATAATTTATCCCCTAGTAATGTTTTTAGAAAGATTATTGACAAAAAGTAGAAAATCGATATTATAACCCAGCAATCGCAGAGTGTCACTGTTTCGTAACGTTAAGTCACAATTAAGTAACTCTAGAAGCATATTTCGAAATGTGAAACGGATTCGTAAATATGGCAATATATTTGTGCCTGAAAGATTTGTTTTGAAATAGTTTAATATAGTACAAAACATCTTTGTTGGGTCTGAAAAAATTCTAAACTATTACCTAACAAATGTTATTCTTCAGTAGCTATAAACTGAAACAATTACGGAATTATTGAAACAATAAATTTTCGGTTGTGAAGTGTTAAAAAATTTACATAATTAGTAACACGTTACATTTTCGCTATATATTTTCAAACAAATACGTCGTTTCTATAGGCTAGAATTATTTCTGAGAGAGAGATAAAATTCAAACGACCAATAGAATTCTAGGACGCTGCGCCGCGCCAGCACGAAGAAATGTTTTAGGCTTCAGCTCAAGTTGGTCTGAATGTGTAGTAATAGGGTATGCGCATATGCGAGATTTTTAAGCAAAATTGGTTATAAAAGATAGTTAATGCTATAAAAAAATTAATAACAATAACATTTTATCAACAATGTACCCTATATTTATGTATTTGTTAATTAAAATTCATATTATATTTAAGTTTACGACCACTGGCCGAGAACAAACGATGGAATTCGAATCTCACCGTGCTGGGCGTCAATCACTGTTTTTTTTTGACAGAACTTTAGAGAATCTTTTATGTTCGCTGTTGTGCAATATATCATACTGTTTGCGTGTAGATTCAATGTTCGATTTCGGTGTTAAATATTAACATTTTTCACGGAAAAGTGAGTGGAACAGATTTTGTAAAAGCCCAGAGAGATAATTTGGCCAATGTTGCTCTCTTTGTTGCCGTACTACTTTTAAGTGGAAGGCGCCTTTTTCTACCAGTTTGACAATCAAAACACATGATCTTTTAAATGTATGTACTTAACTACCCATTTATTTAAACATCATATAGTTTTCTAAATCTTCCTATAATTGAAAAAAAAAAAGTAAAATACATAACCTAAAATTATATGATTTTACAGGTACAAAATCACACGTTGAAATGATCCGCACATACAATCCCTTTAGTGTTTTCTGATATATCAGTTTCACTCCTTCTCATGGTACGTAACCATAATTTTCGTTTTTTCTTTAATTTAGCGCTTGATCGTATATTGGTAATGAGACAAATCTTTTTTCTGGTGTTTTTCTTCTGGACGACTGGCACTGAGGTATTTAACAGTACCTTGGATGCCTAATATCAATAATATCCTTGTTTTCTATTGTAAAATGCTGCATTAAACGCTATTTTAACAAGTTTTACACAACATCAAACATCAAACATTAAATGGAGTGCCAGTGTCTGACGTCACAACACCACAGCAGCCATTTGCATGACGTTACCGTCATTTTTGGAATAATCAATTTTTGTTCATTTTTTTTTGGATAATGGGTTACATTTTAGCCGTTTTCTATTATTGCGATAGCCATTTAGTAAGTTAACTTATGGGGCAGTGAGCGGAGGACTGACTTGACTCACTTCATAACGATATGAAAAGTTAAGCAACATTACCGCGGCTAGTACATTGGATGGGTGACTATCCACGGAGAGACGCGGTCCCGTTTCCCTACTTCTAGCGGCTTGTATATCAGCTATATCGCAGAAGCAATACAACTGTAGGCGATAGGTGTATTGAGGATATACCATCCTTCGAAGAGGATGTAAAGCAGTGGGTCCCTTGTCTTGTTAGGCAAGTAAAAAATCCCTACTTTAGGAAGATAAGAGGTTCGGCAAAATATCCAGGTTGGGGGTTGCTCGTCTCCTGGCGTCGGTGATAGGCCCTGGTAGCGGAAATAGGCCGACGGCGACGTTAAATAAGTGATTAAAAAAAATAATTAATTAGTTAATTAATTTACAAAATTACATTTAATTAAAAAATCATGCGCATACCTTATTGTGTACTTACATGTGTGGTGTAAAAAATACTATTTATTGTGAAAAATAATTAAACAATATGTATATACACGTATAGAGTAACTGATAGGTAAGTAATACTAATAGACTTAAAATTAGATAAGATTTCAATTGTATGTATTGTAAAAAGCGTTAATTTGCTGGAGAGGAAATAACATATCGTGGGCACATTAACAGCGTGGGTAGAGGATCTTTTTACTAGTATAAAACGAATAAAATAAAAGCATTTCTTAAAATTTCGTTCTTTTTTAAATGGGTTAACTATAAACAATAATAAAAAATATGTACAAAACTTTACTACTAACTATAATAATCAACGTTTACTTGCACGGTAGGTATTTATTTGCAAAATTGAATTGTTGAGTATTCTGTACTACCTACTGACCCTACTGTGAGTGTAACTCAAATCTTTGCTAAGTAATACATTATTTTTTATTTCTTTTTGAAGTTATTCCCCGGTGTGCAAGAAACGCATGTTTTTCTTATAAATTGTTTTAACCAAAAGGGAATGAACTTTAGGGATTAACGTAGCAAACTTACGTTAAAATGTCTAAAAATATTACTCTTAATTTCTTTATGAACTACTGATTTGCTGTAATGAATAAAATTGTTTTGATATAAAGGGTACTTCCTAAACATATCTCTACCGATCCACATTATGAGGTGAACAACCTACTTTGTTTATCTAAATTTCATAACAAATTCCAAAGATATAAAAAACACCATAAAAGCACCGACAAAGCTGTCTTGACTGCTGTTATATTTCCTATGTACTTCGAGCGATAAATTATCCAAAAAAAAACTTCACAAATACGCCGCTAATAAAGTTTGGTGAGTTAGCTTGTGGTATAAAAATATGGGTTCCACATACTTCCGGCACAGGTGCTTCCGAGCAAAGTTAACTGTATAAAAATATATCCCTAGAATGCCCTAAATAAATACAATAAATACAATGAAAAACAAAAAAAAATTAAAAGAAAAAGTGACTAAATGACATAGTTTTATTTAAGGTATGTTTTCCGCAAGTCATTAAGGCTGCAACAGAATATATCTAATCGATTACCCAAAGCATTACAGTTTGTACAGCCTGTCCTACTTTTAATCCCCCCCCCTTCACAACTCAGTTATTAGTTAGTTGATTTAATTTATGGTCTAGAAAATGTGCATGAAATTGTTGATTTTTGGAATAATAATATTACTTGGTTATTTAATATTCATGCACCTTTTAAGACTGTTCGAATTACCAAACCACCTGCTCCTTGGCTTACTGAAAACTTAAAGATTATGTTAAAACTGAGAGATAAGGCACTTAGTAAATATAAAAAAACAAATTCAGATATAGACTGGGTAGCCTATAAAGATATTAGAAATTTTGTAAATATGGCTGTGAAATCTGAAAAGAAAGCCTACCTTCATTCCAAATTTAAAACTGACCCTAAAACATTTTGGCGTACATTAAAGTATCTAAACATTAACTGTAATGCTGTTAATCCTGTTGGTAATTTAGCTAGTCCGGACGATTTCAATGATTTTTTTATTAATAGTGTTCCTCAGGCTACCATAAACGATAATTTCATTTTTGATAAATATGCTAACAAGTGTTTTCCGGGTTTAGCCGAGGATTTCAATTTCTCAGAAGTTTCTGTTGATGTTGTTTTAGATACTTTTAACACTATCAATCTAATGCTAAGGGTGCTGACGAAATCAACCTCAAAATGTTACATCTGCTTCTCCCTCATTTAAGTAGCCATTTAACATTCTTAATAAATAAATGCTTATTATCTGGAACCTTTCCATGTTCATGGAAGTATGCCTACGTTTTTCCTGTACCTAAGAAATCTAGTCCTTCTCAAATTTCTGATTTTAGACCTATCAGTATATTGCCAACTATTTCAAAAATTCTAGAAAAAATAGTTCATGTGCAGCTTTCTACTTTCTTCAATACTCATAATATATTACCTTCTACTCAATCGGGTTTCCGAGCTAACCATAGTACTTCAACAGCCTTATTACACGTCACGGATGAATTGTTCAGAGCTAGAGAGAATGATAAAAACACCTGTTTGATCCTCCTAGATTACAGTAAAGCGTTTGACACTCTTGACTTTACTACACTAAGTCTTAAACTGAAGTATTTTGGCTTGGGTGAGACACCATTAAAGTTATTTGCTGACTATCTATCTAATAGGTGTCAACAGGTCAACTTGAATGGAACTACTTCAGAAATATTGAGTGTTAGTAAAGGCGGACCACAAGGTAGTATTTTAGGGCCTTTATTGTTTTCTGTTTACACTGCAGACTTCTCTAGATATCTTCAACATTCTGATTCGCATCAATATGCAGATGATTATCAAAAAAAGTGTAAGAATAGCCATAGCGCTAAACTTCGCCCAGGATTGATTAATTGATAATTTGTTTTATTTGTTATCAATTCAATAAAAACGTTTTATTATTATTATTATTATTATTATTATTATAAATATTTTGCCATTTTTCTTTGCCAGATATTGAGCGAACTGTTAACAATATTAATTCTGACCTGGAAACTATTTCTTCTGTTTCTAATGCTCATGGGCTAATTTTAAATGAAGCCAAAACTGAACTACTAGTCTATGGTAAGCAAAGAGAATTAATTTTAAATGACCCAGTGTTTTCTATAACTCTCAATGGTAAGACCTTATCCCCCAGTGATTATTGTAAAAACCTAGGTATTTATCTTGACGTTAACCTTCGATTTCAAAAGCATGTCTCTAATATAATACAAAAATCTTTTGGTAAATTAAAAATACTATATTTTCATAAAGACATTCTTAGTACAGAGGTTAAATTGAGGTTATGTGATTCACTGATACTTAGTTATGTAGCTTATGGCGATTTGGTTTACTGGCCCGCTATATTAAATAAAGATAAAGAGAGCCTCCAGAAACTGCAGAACGCTTGCCTGAGATTCAGCTTCAATTTGAAAAAATTTGACCATATTTCCAGTAAATTTGCAGAATCTGAGTGGTTGAATCTGGAGGAACGTTTTGTGGTTCACATGGCGTCTCTTGTTTACAAGATCAATAAATTAGAAACACCGAAGTACTTACATAATAAAATATTGAAAGGGTGTAATAGACATGGACATACTACAAGACATCGTGATCTGTACACGGTACCTAGACACTGTTCTGCCCATTTTCAGAGATCTTTCAGCTATAATGCTGTGAAAATTTATAATAAGCTACCCTGCTCTATTAAATCTTCTCCGAACAGTAGTACTTTTAAAAAACAAGTTAAGACTCATCTTTTTGGCAAACAGATATGTGCATTTATCTAACTAGTCTCTATTGTCTCTATTGTTGGTATAGTCGTTCATTTTTATTTTTATTTATTTATTTTGTATTTTAAATTGAATGGTTAGGTGGTAGAGCAACCCTGTTGAACCTCGCCATTCCCATTGTATTTGTTAACTGTACTAATCTGGTTAAAACAATAATAAAGACACATTATTTTTTTTTTCCGTTTCCGGAAGAAATTGCTGGACAGTCTCCCTGTGGCCTCCGACACCACACAGAGAGAGCGCCAGCGAATAATCTACAGCAACTCCCCACATCCCGCAGGGTTAGTTACTGTAGATTCCAGACTCGTGTGCCCTAAGTAGACGAAGGGATCCCAGGATGACCGCTTTCTGCATTTGACCAGCCAACCATTCTGCCGATGTTTGGCAGGCAGGCATGGTCTTCAATGCGGAGAGCAGCGTGGGCTTCATACCTCCGAGTACACCGATTATCAGGACGACCATTTTGACAGAGTAGCCTGGGTATAGCACTTGGAGCTCGTACCGGAGATCTCTGTATTTAGTCCGTTTCTCCTCCTCCTTCAAGGCGATGTTTGTCTCAGCAGGTGCTGAGAACTCGATGACATACATCACCTTGGTCTGATGGTCGAGGAGGACTATGTCAGGCTTATTGGCGTGAATTCGCCAGACGGTCGGGAACGAGTAGTTCCAGTAAATCCGGCATTTCTCGTTCTCGACAACGGACTCGATATCTCCGGGGACGTAAGGCAGTACTGGTGTTTGGTCTATCTGATACGAGTGCCGTAGATGGTAGTATAGCACTCGTAAAGCCGCGTTATGTCGTTGGATGTAGACCGAAGTCGCATAAATCGGGCATGCAGATAATAAATGCATGAGCGACTCCGGCGCCTGACGGCAGGTCCTGCAGTTGATATCAGGTACCTCTACACCCATCACGCGACTGCGATAGACCAATGTGTTAATAACACCATCTTGGCAGGCCACAATGTATCCCTCGGTCTCCGACTTCAGCCCCGCTGACCTTAAAAATGCGAAGGTCAGCTCTGTCGATAAACCCAGTGCTTCTATGTTGTTATAGAAAACACCGTGCAGGGGTTTATCGACGTGCTGCCTGAACAGATTTCTCTGTTCGGCAGATTAGGCGGAAGCTCAGTGGCTGAGTCACCTCGCCGGCATTCTCGCCTGTAGTCGAACACGAGACCGAGTTCATCTGCGGCCCTCTGTGCTGCCCTAAACAATAAAGCGCCAACTCCCACAGCTTCATGATCTCTCACTAACTGTAGGAGTGGGTCCGAGCTCCTGATGACATTACATGCCATACTCAGTGCCACTCTGCCATGCATGCACTCCAGACTCAAGAGTCCTCGGCCCCCCCGTTGACGTGGAAGATACACACGAGGAACGGACGATCTAGGATGAATACTCCTATGAATATTCATCATCTTGCGGATATTCCTGTCCAATTGACGCAGCTCATCTACTCCCCATTTGACTACACCAAAGGAGTAGAGCAGAATCGGAACGGCAAGCATATTAGTGGCAGACACCTTGTTCTTCCCCGAAAGTTCTGATGACCAGATCTTTCGGAGTCGGTGTCTGTACTTGCCACGGAGAGAATCCTTTATTTGGTTCACATCCTGGATGTGGCGTTGTTCCACACCCAGGTATGTGTAGGTCTCTCCGGCATCCAAATGTCGTAGGATGCTTCCGTCTGCGAGCTGCGCATCTTCGTGGAATTCCCCGCATCGTCCTCTCTTGAGGTGGACGACTGCGCATTTGTCCAACCCAAACTCCATTCCAATTGCCCGCGTGTATTCCTCGACCACCCTGGGAGCATTTTGAAGTTCTCGCTCTCCGGAGGTATAGAGTTTAAGGTCATCCATATAAAATAGATGGGTGACCTTATGCCTCCGGTTGCTGGGTGGCCCACACTGATACCCGCGGGTTTGGCGGAGTCCAACAGATAGCGGCAGCAGTGAGATGCAGAAGAGGAGCGGACTCAAAGAGTCACCCTGAAACACTCCTCTCTTAAATGTCACCAACTCTGTCGAAACTCGCTCGGCACCGGATGTTATGGTGAAGCGAGTTCTCCAAAGCGGCAACAGTTGTTCGATGCATCTCACTAGTGGTGCTGGTACCGCAAGACGTCCGAGCAAGTGTAACAAAAGCTCGTGGAATGTTGTATCAAATGCCTTGCGATAATCAATCCAGGCCATTGACAGATTCCGCTTGTACTGCACAGAATCCTGTGTAATACAGCGGTCTATCAGCAGGTTTTCCTTGCAACCTGCCAGGCCCTTCTTGGCACCACGCTGTTCGTTTATCTGCTGGTAGACCGGATCAACAGACCTCAACATCCTGGTATACAAGATACGAGTAAATAACTTGTAGCAGGAGTTGAGGCAGGTAATCGGCCTATAATTTTTTGGGTCAGACAGATCCCCCTTTTTGGGGATTAGCACAGTTCGCCTCTCGACAAGCCAGTCCGGAATTTGCTGCCCCTCGTTCAACCATGAGTTGAAAACTCGGGCCAGATGGCGGTGGGTGGAAGGGAACTTCTTCCACCACCAGTTGTTTATACGATCTGGACCCGGGGCAGCGAAGTTCTTGGTTCCAACAAGTGCTTGTTGAACCTCTTCCGTACTGATTGCCGGGCACACTTCGTCTGGCTCTTCTAAGACACATTATTATTATTATTTATTTATTTTTTTTTTTTTTTTTTTTTTTTTTTTTTTTTTTTTTTTTTTTTTTCGGTTTCCCGAACCTACTGCTGGACAGTCTCCCTGTGGCCTCCGACACCACACAGAGAGAGCGCCAGCGAATAATCTACAGCAACTCCCCACATCCCGCAGGGTTAGTCACTGTAGATTCCAGACTCGTGTGCCCTAAGTAGACGGAGGGATCCCAGGATGACCGCTTTCTGCATTTGACCAGCCAACCATTCTGCCGATGTTTGGCAGGCAGGCATGGTCTTTAATGCGGAGAGCAGCGTGGGCTTCATACCTCCGAGTACACCGATTATCAGGACGACCATCTTGACAGAGTAGCCTGGGTATAGCACTTGGAGCTCGTACCGGAGATCTCTGTATTTAGTCCGTTTCTCCTCCTCCTTCAAGGCGATGTTTGTCTCAGCAGGTGCTGAGAACTCGATGACATACATCACCTTGGTCTGATGGTCGAGGAGGACTATGTCAGGCTTATTGGCTTGAATTCGCCTGACGGTCGGGAACGAGTAGTTCCAGTAAATCCGGCATTTCTCGTTCTCGACAACGGACTCGATATCTCCGGGGATATAAGGCAGCACTGGTGTTTGGTCTATCTTGTACGAGTGCCGAAGATGGTAGTATAGCACTCGTAAAGCCGCGTTATGTCGTTGGATGTAGGCCGAAGTCGCATAAATCGGACATGCAGATAATAGATGCATGAGCGACTCCGGCGCCTGACGGCAGGTCCTGCAGTTGATATCAGGAACCTCTACACCCATCACGCGACTCCGATAGACCAATGTGTTAATAACACCATCTTGGCAGGCCACAATGAATCCCTCGGTCTCCGACTTCAACCCCGCTGACCTTAAGAATGCGAAGGTCAGCTCTGTCGATAAACCCAGTGCTTCTATGTTGTTAAAGAAAACACCGTGCAGGGGCTTATCGACGTGCTGCCTGAACAGATTCCTCTGTTCGGCAGTTTTAATTTGGGCTGTCAGACGATTCGGCGGAAGCTCAGTAACTGATTCTGCATCAGCACCTCGCCTGTAGTCGAACACGAGACCGAGTTCATCTGCGGCCCTCTGTGCTGCCTTAAACAATAAAGCGCCAACTCCCACGGTTTCATGATCTCTCACTAACCGTAGGAGCGGATCCGAGCTCCTTAGGATGTTACATGCCATACTTAGTGCTACTCTGCCATGCATACACTCCAGACTCAAGAGTCCTCGGCCCCCCCGTTGACGTGGGAGGTATACACGAGGAACGGACGATCTAGGATGAATACTCCTATGGACATTCATCATTTTGCGGGTATCCCCGTCCAATTGGCGCAGCTCATCTACTCGCCATTTAACTACTCCAAAGGAGTAGAGCAGAATCGGAACGGCAAGCATATTAGTGGCAGACACCTTGTTCTTCCCAGAAAGTTCAGAAGACCAAATCTTTCGGAGTCGGTGTCTGTACTTGCCACGGAGAGAATCCTTTATTTGGTTCACATCCTGGATGTGACGTTGTTCCACACCCAGGTATGTGTAGGTCTCTCCGGCATCCAAATGTCGTAGGATGCTTCCGTCTGCGAGCTGCGCATCTTCGTGGAATTCCCCGCATCGTCCTCTCTTGAGGTGGACGACTGCGCATTTGTCCAACCCAAACTCCATTCCAATTGCCCGCGTGTATTCCTCGACCACCCTGAGAGCATTTTGAAGTTCTCGCTCTCCGGAGGTATAGAGTTTAAGGTCATCCATATAAAATAGATGGGTGACCTTATGCCTCCGGTTGCTGGGTGGCCCACACTGATACCCGCGGGTTTGGCGGAGTCCAACAGATAGCGGCAGCAGTGAGATGCAGAAGAGGAGCGGACTCAAAGAGTCACCCTGAAACACTCCTCTCTTAAATGTCACCAACTCTGTCGAAACTCGCTCGGCACCGGATGTTATGGTGAAGCGAGTTCTCCAAAGCGGTAACAGTTGTTCGATGCATCTCACTAGTGGTGCTGGTACCGCAAGACATCCGAGCAAGTGTAACAAAAGCTCGTGGGATGTTGTATCAAATGCCTTGCGATAATCAATCCAGGCCATTGACAGATTCCGCTTGTACTGCACAGAATCCTGTGTAATACAGCGGTCTATCAGCAGGTTTTCCTTGCAACCTGCCAGGCCCTTCTTGGCACCACGCTGTTCGTTTATCTGTTGGTAGACCGGATCAACAGACCTCAACATCCTGGTATACAAGATACGAGTAAATAACTTGTAGCAGGAGTTGAGGCAGGTAATCGGCCTATAATTTTTTGGGTCAGACAGATCCCCCTTTTTGGGGATTAGCACAGTTCGCCCCTCGACAAACCAGTCCGGAATTTGCTGCCCCTCGTTCAAAAATGAGTTGTAAACTCGGGCCAGATGGCGGTGGGTGGAAGGAAACTTCTTCCACCACCAGTTGTTTATACCATCTTTACCCGGGGCAGCGAAGTTCTTGGTTCCAACAAGTGCTTGTTGAACCTCTTCCGTACTGATTGCCGGGCACACTTCGTCTGGCTCTTCTAAGACTCTACGACAGAGAGCCTCGAAGTGTGCTATAGCTGGAGTGGCATTATCGAATGGACTCGCGACTTCGTAGATTCCTTTCCAGAAGGCTTCGACATTATCAACAGTTGGCGGATTTTCGACAACACGCTGTGGCTCTTGGAACAGGCGAGACGGGTTTGTTTGAAACAATTTGTTTTGTTCCAAACTCCGCATTCGCCTGACCAAAGTTTTCTTAATAGCCATAAGCGCTCGAATCCTATCTAGACAGTGCTGCTTGATGGTCTGCAGCACTGTGCGATTTAGAGTGTGGTGTTGGCGTCTCAGTCCGGCTGCCACTCGCCGGACCTTCGGTGTAAATGGTCTACCTGCGACTATATAATCCACCACACTCTGGATTCGAGAAGCGTGTTGCCTTGCTGATCGAATTTTAGCTTCGATCTTCTGTACGCGCCGCTTAGCTTTCTCGACCCTATCAACTGCGCTTGCCAGGCGCTGTTGTGGGACGAGTTGCTTGGCGGCAGCGTACACCGCGCTGTTGATCTGCCAGATGTTGGCATCTTCTGGAAGCTCCTCACTGATCAACGAGTCCATTCGTGCCAGGTCTTGTGGCTTAGGGTTAACCCTGGTGTTAAGGTTAACCCTCGTCCTGAAATCGACGTCGGTATACTCAAGAGGATGTCCCTCGTCAGCTGGTATTTGCCGCGGCGGAATTGCGGCTAGCAGTTCCTCACGCTGACGAGGTGCCCTTACAAAACCTGTTCTGCGCAGGAAGGATACTTGATCTCTCAGATGTTGTTGAGAGAAGGCGCGATACTCCGGGTGCATATCGCACCACAGCCGGTGTAGTCGCGCCATGTATCCCCTGCGCGCAGGTTCGCTGCTCTCATAGCAGTTAAGCAGGTCATCTCTTAGTTCCTCCGTCCACCTAAAGCGTCCATTTTCAAAGCGTTCATCATTGTTGAGACGGTCCGGTAAGGCCCCTCCCACCTGTCTCTGACCCCCATCCGGTTGGGGTCGATTGTGAGGGGCCCTTCTTCTGTTAATTGGTAGAACCAGAAGATTTGAGATTACAGGGTGGTTAGCCCTGTAATCCCACGTCCGACATTAGCCAGATTTCAACCAAATTTGGGTTACTATTAACGACGTTTGGTGTGATCTTCTTGAATTAAACAAAACTTATTTTTGTCAGTGGCGTGCATTTTTATTAAGAAAAACAGAAAAACGGTGTCAATTTTTTGAGAAGTCATATTAGGCATTTTTTACAGAAAAACGAATGCAATATTATTAATCAGCATGCTTTGGAACCCCCATGTTCAAAATTTTACTACACTTTGATTAAGGGTTTCCGAATAACAGGCCCAGTGAAAATGCATTTTTTCAGTCGTAAATAACGTGCCCAGTGAAAATGCATTTTTTCAGTCGTAAATAACTGATAACTTGAAAACGGTTTGTGTTACGAAAAGTAGTTTAATTTAATATCAGAGCAACCCTCGGAGCAACCTTTTATCTTTTGGTATAAAATTGATTTATTATCACATAAGATCATTTTTTATCTCTTAATGCCCAAATAATACAGGACCGGTTAAAATATTTTTTTATCGGCCAATGAAAAATGTTTGCTTGCAGCTTTTGAAACTTTTGAAGGCATGGGGAGATAGAGTAAATCAATTTAAATTGAAAATGAGGAAAGACTTTTTTTCAAAACGCAAACCGTTTTCAAGCAGTCAATTATTTACGATTAAAAAAATGTATTTTTACTGGCCCGTTATTCGGAAACCCTTAATCAAAATGTTGTAAAATTTTCGGCATGGGGGTTCTAAAGCATGCTAATTAATAATTTTGTATTAGTTTTTCTGTAAAAAAATGGCTAATATGACTTCTAGAAAAAGAGACCCCTTTTTTTCTTAATAAAAATGCACGCCACTGACAAAAATAAATTTTGTTTAATCCAAAAAGATCACACCAAAGGTCATTGACACCGATCCAAATTTGGTTAAAATTGGATAACTAATAACTGAGTTGTGAAGGGGGGGCCATTAAAAGTGGGACACGCTGTATATAGGTGAGTGTTGTAAAATATTGGTACGCGATGTAGGTAAGTAGAAAGTTCTATTATCACGAGATGCGGCTCTAGGAATATGAAAGTTTAACTGCTCAACAATATTCAAACAATCTATTTTGTTATTTAGGAGTTTAAACAGAAATACTTGACATTGATATTCACGTCTTAGCAGGAGACTTGTCATTGAATGCCTGTCCAGTAGCTCATTTTGCGGAAAACCAATGTGAGGATACACTCCTTCAGATTTGAAACTGAGCAATTTAAGAAATTTGCGTTGAATGGATTCGATAGTATCAATATGAACGTTGTAGTGGGGATACCACACAATCGCGGCGTATTTAAGTTTAGACCTTACAAAACAATTAAACAGAGTTTTAAGAGTGTTTAGATCGTTAAAATCTCTACTGCAGCGAGCTATAAATCCATAAGTTTTGGAAGCATTCGAAACAACGGAATAAATATGGCTAGAGAACGAAAGTTTTTTGTCAAAAATCACACCAAGACCCCGAAAAGTGTTTGGGCGATCTAAAGTAGTACCATCAAGTTTATAACCAAGTCAATACTGACGACTTTACGACATTACATTACACTTTTGTGGATTAAGGGATAGCTTATTTAACTGACACCAGTCTGAAATGATATTTAAATTGCGTTGAATATTCTCACAGTCTGCAACATATCTAATAACACCAAAGTTTTTTAAGTCATCTGCATATAGAAGACAATTCACGTCCAAGTGGTCGACAATATCTTCAATAAATATGTTAAATAACAGTGGTCCGAGAACAGACCCTTGAGGCACTCCTGATGTTGCAAGGTACTCCACAGACCTGAATCCATTAAATACTACAAACTGCTTTCTATGTTTTAAATACGGTGTTAATAACATATACGCAATGTGAATTAGAGACAAGTTTCATGCCCACTATATCTATAAGATGTAGTTGAATAAATTGCTTAGTGTTCAAATCTAAAGGAGACGACGTGAATGCATTGCTCACCGCTATTAGAACTCCACCACCTCTCTTACGCGCAGTAGATTCAAAATCTCTGTCCGAGCGATAAACACAAGGATAATTTGTAGTAAGTAATTCGCTGCTGTCAATTGAGGGATCAAGCCAGATTTCTGTAAGCGCGATAACCGAATAATCGTTTAGAGGTAGAGAATTTAAAAATGTGGTAGTTTTACGTCTTAGTCCACGAGTATTCTGATAATAAACCGTAAAGTTACTGTCTGCCTCGCGCAGAGTGGTGGTAGAGTTCTTGCAGGTGAGCGTGTGAAGAAGTGTCGTTGCTGCTAAATGACAAATCAACTGATTGCTATTCTGTGGCAAACAGAATGTTATTTTTAAGTTTGTCATGCGCTCGCTTATATGCCGCACAGTTAACTTTATCACAGACTGCATGGTTGGTAATGATATTTATATCATTTAATTTTAATTTAGTGCAATTGGAACAACACAGAACTTTAGACTTGCATTGTTTTAAATCATGGCCCTCACCACATAGTGGACACGACACTGATTTACTACATGCATTTGACGAGTGATGAAATTCGTTGCATTTATAACATCGATAGACTTCAATTGCATCGAAAACTTTACAGCTATCATAACCTATAAATAATTACCAGCCTTAATGACTCTGTCATACGAAATTCTATTTAATTGAAGTATAGCTTGAAATACATGTTTGTTTTTTTTAGTAGGGAACATTTTGATGATTCTACAATCTGAATTACTAAGAACTAAATCAGTGTTACATTTTGTTATGTAATTAAGCAACAGATCCTCACTGTAATTTTCTGACAAGCCGACAATACAACTCCATTAATCTCACAAATTTCATATGACTCTGAGAGTTTCTCTGTAACCAGTTTCTAAATTTTTCTTTATCCGCCTTGTTTTTGTACCCTACTAGAAATCCCCCATCTTTAACATTTTTTACCTTAGATATCTGGATATCAAATTCGATAGGATTGACATTACGCATAATTCCATCTTTGTTTGAGTAATAGGTTGCTCAATGTTTGTAGGCTTAATAATAATTGCTGGTTGGGTTTTATTTTTTAAAACATCAGCATATCGAGGTTGATTTGCAACAGGCAAATTTACTTTTGCTGCTGCAAAATTGATTAAATCAGATTTCAATGATAAGATTTTTTCATTAAGAATAGACAATGCATTTCCAACCTTAGTATCAAGTAACTCACATAATTCAGCTTGATTAATAACCATACAGTTATCCGCACATTCAGCGCACTTCCAAGATAATCCTTTAACAGTATTCAGCAGGTGAACTATATCAGCTGTCTATGTGACCCATGTAGCATGAACAATCTTTTTACAAACTGCACAAAAAACAGTCGGTTTATTTCTGCTTATCGTCCCACTACACGAACCACACACAGCCATGTTTGCATTTCACAAAGCAAATTTGACTGCAATGGAATGACAAAATTAAGTTTTTATTAACACCAGTGTTATAGAGAAACACAATGACTGATATGCACTAACTCACAATAATAAAGATCACAGAAAAACCAGAGAATTACATGAAAAATACACGACTCGATATATGGATTTACCATCCCTTAAAAGGAAATAAATAAGTTGATGTTCACCCTGTACATTGTTAGTTTGCTTAAGAATTGATTTTTATTTGTAGATTCATGCCGGAAATGCTTTTCGTTTATGACAGATGCCAATTTTGAAGGTACGTATAAGGACTGGTTTACAGCGGCCAGCCAGAGATTGAAGAAAATAAAGAAAACGAATTAATTACTTTATCGGTTTCAGGATATTAATCCTTTGTTTACATATGCAAAAGTAGGCTGGTAGACAAATCATAACTAAAGTTGTACAGTTATATTTAAAACTTGTACGGTAATAATATTACAAATACAGATCTGTCAATAACTGTCAACAGATGAAATAATAAATAATGAAACTATAATATAGGGCTATATTATTAATACAAACATACAGAAAACTCCAAACAATAATAATTAAGTACTGAAATCCAACTGAAATGTATTTTCAGGCAATCCAAGGTCCATTTTATGTAGCCGTTGTGACATTAAAAATGTAAACATTTATGTAATATGAAAAAGGTAACAAATAAAAACAAACAAAATAACTGTAACCATGGCGACAAATCAACCCATACAGACTTGACCAACTAATGAAATGAAAACTTTATTAATAAGAGAATATCGAAAGGTAATATCTATTAATAATGTCTTTATTTTCTGAAACCGATAAACTATTGAACATATCACGGATGTTATGAATCATAACAGCCTTAGATGTCTTAAAATCCTCGCTCTACGAGCTCGGATTTCAAACCGACATCTGCGGCAGTTATGATAGTCATAACATTCCTAGATATGTTAATAGCTATTATTGTACAATGGACAATAAATTGTTTTGAACATCTAATTAACTTTTCCCTTTATTTTATAGGACTCTTCCAAATAAATTAACAGTGAATATTAGGGATCAATGATTAATTTCGCCTAGATATAGAAAATAGCTTATCTTAAATGGGACGTTAGCCGCGTGGGTAAATGCGTTGATCCGTACTTACTCGGTTGCAAAGATCGATGGTTCGAATCCATCCTGGGGCAAATTAAAAATTTATTTCTGATTTGCTTCGGACTTTAGATGGATAGAGAATTATCGAAGCCCTAGATGTGGTTCGGACTCCACAACAAAATCCTAGGATTTTCCGGGGGTTACTTCCGTAACTTGAGAGGCGGTTAAGAAAACATTTTTTTTAAATGGATTTTTGGTTTATAAAGCTGAGAGATTGAGAAAGTGAATTTTGCTAAATATTGCAAAAGTCTTGATTTTAAAGATGGGTCTTGAAAAAGTAACGAGCCCCGCTGGCAAAATGTGTTGGCTGTCTTTGTCAAAGAAGAATTACTCGTCCAATAACAAACGAAGCCAGGTTTGATATACGTGAATAAATCCGCCCCCAGTCCCTGATCACGGACCTGCACCCTCCAGATAATTGAGTCTTTTTTGTTTTTAAATGTATTTAGTATAGTATTATACAGACTCTCCAAAAACATAACTGGCTCTATACTATGTTGTCCATCTTTGTCGAACAAAATACTTATTCACTGATAAGCAACTCTAGAAACAAAAAAGTTCCGAATTCTTTTTGGTTCTCGAGTTGTTCAAGAGTGAATAGGTAATAAGTGGTTCGGCAAAGATGGACAGCATGTATTGACAGGGTCTGCCATATTTTTGAGCGTCTGCAAAATGCTATTATATGCATTTAAAAAAAAACAAAAATATTCCAATGATCGGGAATGGGTAGGTGAGGGATTGTCAACAATTCAGTTAACCATTCGCTCGAAAATCAGGAATAGTTGTCATCTACAGTATTCGTATTAAGTCAATCAGCCGCTATCACAACCTCTGAACCAGCATCCGGCCATTGACTATCTGCGTAGGCCCGTGCAACTAATATAGGTAGATATATTTAGATATAAATATACGGAATTGTCGACAACGAATGTCTCCTCGTATACAGGTTTCGCAACTATCCTGAATAGATATTAGATTAGAACTCGTAATCCAAGCGATCAACGCAGATACTTCGATCCTTCTACCCTGCGATTATTCTGAAAAGAAAGCGGTTAAAACAATGAGACAAATTATATTATTATAGAACATTTATTGTTCCACTGATTAATCATAGAGTTATCACAACGCAAGATTAATCGCCATAGCCACGATATCCCCACAAAGGGTCAGCGACCGCAACAAGTGCAGCCCAATATGTAGTGATCGAATTTATGAAAGAGAATTTTTGTTATAACAGAGCCAAAGGGGAATTAATTATTGGGGAACGATTAATTAGGTAAAAACCTTTTGTGACAAATTTTGTGATTTCGCTCCGAAATAACATACATACAACTTCCGTAAAGTGTTTCTGAAAGATTTTTTATCGAATGTTCTTCACGAGGCGGTCATATGGTACTGATACCAAAATGCCCTGGTATCCTTTCAGGACGCCCATCAGTCGTTTCCTATCCGGATATTTGAATTTTCACTTCATTTCCTAAAATTTAAAACGGCTCTCCAAGACACGATCCCGGTAGAGAAGATGAATTATGGTAAGGCGAGGCCAGTTCAACCTTCCCATGAAGATATGGTCACGGACTCACAAAGAATTCCTGAACGCGAAGGTAGAGTGAACCTATTCTTCCGTAGACCAACGCAACCACGAAGGTGGATCAGTCTATGATGAGACGTGATCAAGAGACAATTGATCTACGTTAGATTCACTCTCGCGCCTATATGGAGTCTTCGCTCGTGATCCGTTAGACCGGCTTATGATAATAATTATTTGAGCAATAATTACAATTATAATTAAAAGCGCAGTCCGTCCATTGAGGAATCGGTACTGGCGGAGGATAGTCGCTATCCTTGGTCGTCTCTACATGCTGCATTGTGCCTGGATATGTTCGTTCAAGTGTTTATAAATGGCCGAAAATATAAATGGAATTTTGGGAAGTGTACTGAAATATAAAAAATCCTGATATGCTGTAACGGTTCACTTTTTCATGTCCCCCTGTATACATTACAAATGAGTCCATAAGGACAAATTAATAAGTTGCTGGGCCGAATAACATACACTCATAGCATATATTGGGTTGCCCAGTTTGCAAATATTGATATATTCATTGAACTTAATTCTGGGAATCACGCCAAATTCTAAAAAATAAATAGAAATAAGAAAATTGTCAAAATATGTCAAGATAAAAGTGTAGTATCAAAGGCAAACCTCAACAGTTTGCCCCAGAAAACCACTGTATATAGTTCTAAATGAATATAAATACAATATTGTTATCTAAAATTCGTATCAGTGGTTTTCTAGTGTTTTACACTAGAAAATATAACAAAATGTATATTATATAATATATAGATATATATATATATATATATATATATATATATATATATATATATTTATATGATATGTAAAAAACAATTATAAAACAATAACTTATCGTAACAGAACGTTTCGAACCAAAGTCTAGGTCCTTTTTCAACAATTTAGAACTATATACAGTGGTTTTCTGGGGCAAACTGTTGAGGTTTGCCTTTGATACTACACTTTTATCTTGACATATTTTGACAATTTTCTTATTTCTATTTATTTTTTTGAATTTGGCGTGATTCCCAGAATTAATTTCAATGAATATTAACTATCCGCCACAAATAAACTACAAAAAATATTGATATTATGATTCATTAAAATGGAATGATAAGGTGTAGAGAATAAAAAAAGTCGCGTTTTTTATATTCCGGGGTTATCTGAGGAATTCAGAGGAGTGAGGTGCCTGGTATAGAGTAATTAACATCTACCTGTGCAAAACATTAAATTTTTGTGTAAAATGGCAGTCCATTAAAGTTCATATATGCGAATGTGCATTTTTGTAAAAAAAAGGCGCCAAGTTATAAAACTGGTTTGGTTCTGAAAAAGTTTTGTTCTTCCCAGAAAGTGGTTTTTGTGCAGCTGATAATCTAAAAAGGCCTAATAAAAACTAAGGTAAACTTATTCGTAATTAATTCTTAAAAAAAAAAAACAAATTTTCAGTTGTTATATACGTCAATATATTTTTTAGGCCTTTAAGGGTTATTATTACCGTTTATTTTTAACCATATTATTATTGCAATTCCATTCAAATGGCAATATCAACACACTCGTCTCCTTGAGCCTGGATTTAAGATGGTCCTGGAAGTAAAAGCGATATTAGATGCTCTTTAACACAACTTCATGGTATTTTTGGTAAAACAATCTTGGTAATTTTCTTCATGCGACCGACAAGGTATTTATGCACTATTTCTCCTCTATTGGTGGTCCCAAACCCTTCCTGCAGTGGAGATATTTAGAAGTGATGCAAAAATAACTCAAGAGTGAATTTTATTGGATAAGTAACAAACATTTAGAATATCTTATAAGGAAAAACTATTCCTACAGAACACTTAATTAGACTGAAAAATTTCCCATCAGTGTAGAAAATAGTTGCTTAAATTTTATTAAAAATATCTACCATAGTAATAGTTATTTAAATAATAATAAATAATATTATTCTATAAATTAATAAGCAAAATTCTAATAATATCTTTATAACTCCATTTTGGTTTCGAAATTTGAGTTGCTATAGATATACCAATACCATACCAATTTGTAGGTATGGACTTTTTGTAAACCACCTAACAGCTGTTGAGTGAGGCTAGCCCATGTTTATTACGTCTTATATAATTTCAACTTCCTGTTGACGTAGTAATTGTTAATAATTATTAGTTTGACGAGCTGTTACCAATTGAATGATATAGGTATAAAACCAAGCAAAAACATAAGAGTATTTCGCCTTATTCATAGGGAGATTGACGAGTGTATCGTGTTGTTGTTAGTTTTTAATTTTGTGTTGTTAATTAAGTATCATTTTTATTCACTAGAGTTTCAAGTTTCAAATATTTTGGATTATTTTACATTTAGCAATCAAAAGGGGTACCTTTTTTTCCCCCTCTTTATATTAGTATTAAAATTAAATACATTTTGACAAGTGTGTAAACTTGTGTTGCAATTTCTTATTAAAATTAAGATTGTTTATTCTTTGTATTGATTTTGTTTGTCTATATTATTAACCCCTTCTGTCGATTTTATCGGCTGGCGCTCACATTTAGCTTATTTAAATCAACCATCATCTATTTGTTACATAAATAATAACAAAGGCAAATTGAACGTATCCATCATCCCAACTGAGCTACCGGTTTGTAGACGCTTACTGTTAAAAACTGGTAAGTACGCCACAATGCACGAAATCTCATATTTCGTGCATATCAGTCATAAATAGAATTTTGGGGTTTTGGAACTGATTAAGATACAAAATAAAATAATAAAAAGAAAATGGTGATATGGAATCTCATACTCCATATACACCATATCAAAACTGCTGGTTGTACTAATGTATAAAATTGATATCTAGCTTTATGCTAACACTTATGTTAACACTCCCCTCCGTTGGAAAATTTCTCTTTTGGGAATCGATTACTATTAAATTTACACTGCTTAATATTAAATTAGAATAATTATTTCCATCAGGAAATTAATAAAAGAAAGTATTTTTGATAATGCATTTATTACTAACTCTTTGTGGGGATATTAGTAGAGTTTGCTAGCCCGCAAAAGCCGTCTAGAAAAGATTTTCGTTTGCACTTTGTTGCTAAGAGACCCACTTTTTATCATTCCCACCCGTTAACAATGCAAAATCGAGAGGTCGTCAAAAAATCGTACTGTTGATAGGGGTGGTTTTTCAAATATTATGAAAATTTTTTTTTTGCATTTTTTACATCCATGCCACCTGGTCCATCATCTACTAATGTTTTATGCCAATATTTTAATCAGAAATATATTTTTTTAATTTTAAAATCGTCATGTACAATGCTTTCATATGGAGCGCCTTATTATATAAAGTCTCGCCCTGAAATACCACAATTATAATATCCTTTCTAACGTCCTAACTCGAAAACCTTTTGATCAATCAAAAAATTCATTTCTATATATGTTGTAGATCAAAAATCGAGGATTACATTACTTTTTTTAGATTGTAAATCCGATGGATAGTGTCGTTAAAAACTTGAAGATTGTAAAGCCATGTCGTGGCGGTAGCGGCCGACATTGGAGATGCTACGAAGGTTCACGTTACCGTGGCAGGCAGTCAAAAAACGACTCTAAGTTTCAGCGCGTTTGTAAAGTCGATATTCGCCTATTATCGTGCAATTCCTGTGTTTTAGAAGCATTTCTAAAACACAGGAATTTCTAAATATCTTGCGATATTATTTTATTAATAAATATTTAATTAAACAACTTCGATGTGATTTCTTTTAATGGTAATAAAATTTCTCTTTGGATTTTTTTTCAATAATGGTAAGTAATTTTAAATAGGTACACAAAAATATAGGCAGGTAGCCGGTATCTTACAGAAAAATATAGGGTAGGTAGTAAGGTACCTACATAAAAATAGTATAAAAGTTTTGTTGAATATATTAAGTTTCCAATAACAAAAGTAATGATAATAATTATTAATAATTATTGTACTACAAGTGTAACGAATTACAAACTTAAAAGGGAGCCATATATGTATAATAAATAGAGGTCCGATTACTCCGATTGGAAAATATTTATTGTTCTTGGTCATAAATTTTTTGTTGATTCATATACTACAAAAGAAAACATGAATTTATAATAAGTTAAACTATAAGGAGGGTATAGTTTTGTGATTTGTGATCTGTTTATATACTCATATTTACCCCAATCAATAGGTATACTACAGTTCATATTTCTTGAGCAGGAAAAAAATGCCGCATTTACAAAGCAGAACGCGGCCTCTTTAATGTTCGCAAAGACGCCGCCGCACGTGTTCCTTTGTCGCTAATTTTTTATCTGCGGAACAGCTCTGAAGTAGACTTTACTCTTACCTTGCAAAAGGTATAGGAAAGTTTATATTTGGGTACAATTGTTTATTTCGGAAGGTTTTTAAAATACCAAGTTTTCGACCTTGGGGGATGCCGCTTGCGCCGCCATATTGGTATTAGGGGCTGGAAAATCGCTTTTTCGCGATTATCTCGGTATCGGTGCGAGATACGGCGATTGAGGTCATGATAAAAAATGTGGAGCGTTTTCTATATTTTTTCGAAACTTTTATAAGGTTCATAGTTTTAGAGCTGCAGCGCGTAGAAAGTAAGCATTTTCGTCAATTTCTCGGAAAATTGTATCTTGGAACAAAATTTCCCGCTGTTTATTAATGTTTTACCTTTATTTGTTACTCCTTACCACACCACCACAGAGGTAGAGTAATATGGCGCGTTAATTTTAACGCGATATCCCCAGTATGCATAATCCACGAAGCACCATGTCGTTAAAGATGATTAATACTTTTTTGAACTTCTTGTATTCATTGCTGGGCTGGCTGTGGGAAGACAATAACAAACAAAATAAAGATATACCCGAAAATTTGCCGATACAAGATTTTAGTTCGTCAGAGATTATAAACTCTTCCTGTCCTTCCTGAGAATTTTCCTCGTGTTCTTCAGGAGTGAAAGTGATTTATTCTTCTGAAGCAGGTTAAAAAATGTAACTTTATCTTTATTATAGAGTCAAGACTTTTTGTCACTCAGTGATTTATTTAATTCAAATATTCAAAGATGAGAATGTTAACAGTTAAGATGTCATTTGTCCGGGGGGGGGTTGAACTTTACAGAATAAATAATGATAACGTCGTCACCTTAAATGACATTTTATTACATCTATTACAAAAAAATTAATGTACATTGGCCTCTTTGCCTCCTACAAGCGATTATGCACGAGATCATTCATTATACACCTACCATCAAGTTTAATTATGGTAAAACAAATCGAAAAATGCAGAATGCAGCTGATTGGGGTTGGAAGAGTAATAAATTTGGTCCTACTCCAATACTTATGATGAAAGATCCTGCACCTGAAATTTTATTAAAATAAATTTCATGTAAATGTTAAAAAGGATGTGGAACTATCAACGTTTAATAACTAAACTATTAAGGCTGTGTCAACGATTTAGCTAACCATTCGTTATAACCAGTGATAGGTGAAGGGAACGACCGATATTCGATTAAGTCAACCAACCGCTGTCACAACATCTGATTTAACTCTTGGCCGTTGAATTCAACGCAGGTCGTGACGAGCTTTTAATATATCGATATCTCCATATCGATAGATTAACCGTAGCCGTCGACAATGAATGCTTCCTCGTATACAGGTTTCGCAACTTCCTGAACTAAAGATACAACACTAGATAGACACTTTGCACAATACACAATTCACCTCAGGCTCCTGCCCAGACAGGTTTCGTTCGTTCACTCTTCTTTGGCTTCAGCCGAAGGGTCAAACCGACGCAATTGCGAGGGTCGTAAGCTATGGGGTCAACTCAAATATTAGACTAATACTAGAATGCAATAAAAGAAGACATAGGTAATAAATAAAGATATATATATATTAAATAATCATCATTATACACTTCGCACATAAATTATGGAATAGGTAAAAAAATTAGTCAAGTTTATACATTCATATTTTTGTTAATATTAAAGCAATTTCAATAATTTTTTTATCGCGGATAGGTCATTTCTTCTGCAGTTTAATACCGTATGTTCGATTTAACTACGAGTTTTGTTATACAGGGAAACGCGAAAAGTATGACGGCATGTAAATTCCATAAAATTTCAATTTGATCTGTGGCAATTAGGAGCCTATGAAAATTTATTTTTATAAGTGTTTCAGTTACGGCCTATCCTATTGTACTCACTGCGCCAAGCAATTTGCCATACGGTTCTTGGTAAATAAAAAAATGGCAATTTTTGAAAAATTTTCTGTTGCCTGTTAAGACTAATTTTGTTGGAAGCCTGGCAAAATGTCGATCAAATGTTCATTCGAGATTTAATTTTAAGTATGTCCAATCGATGCCAAACTGTAGTAAATGCCAGGGGAGGTAATACCCGTTATTAGTTTGCATTATTGCGTAGTTTTTTTGTTATTGTTATCGTTATTTTTCCTGTTAAATAAATTTATTAAGTTATTTCTATTCCAACTTGTATTTTTAACTTCGATATTGGTTTCATAACTCTTCAATGAGAGAAGAATGAAAAAAAATCCACTAAAATTATTGTTTTTTAACAGTTATTGGCAAAAGAACAATTTTCAAAGGATTGCCAATTTTTTATTTACCAAGAACCGTATGGCAAATTGCTTGGCGCAGTGAGTACAATAGGATAGACCGTAACTGAAACAGTTATAAAAATAAATTTTCACAGGCTCCTAATTGCCACAGATCAAATTGAAATTTTAGGGACTTTACATGCCCTCATACTTTTCGCGTTTCCCTGTATAACAAAACTCGTAGTTAAATTGAACAGACGGTATTAAACTGCAGAAGAAATGACCTATCCGCAATAAAAAAATTATTAAAATTGCTTCAATATTAACAAAAATATGAATGTATGAACTTGACTGATTTTTTCACCTATTCCATAATTTATGTGCGAAGTGTATATATAAAGCCTCACCTAGCAAGGTCTACCACCATAACCACGATACCCCCACAAGGGGTCAGTGACCGCGACGGCCGCGCTTAAAGGAAAGTGATCGATTGCCGAAAGAGAATTATATTACATGGACGGACGTGACTGGCAATTTAGTGAGTGGGATTTATGAATGAAATAGGTAAACACCTTTACTTAAAATTTATTGTAATATTCTCCAAAAGTTCAAATATACACCGTTAGACGTCCGTGGATGTTTCAGAAAGAAATTCTTTCGAATGTGATTTCACGAGGCGGTCACTTGGTAATAATGGGGGAATGCCCCGGTACCCGTGCGCACCGCACTGAGGCATATCCTAGTTTAATATTATCAAAAATACCCTATTTCTTATTTGCGAGATCATTGGGAGGTCTCCCCCTATATATATGAAAATGATCCGAGACCACTTCATGTCGCCACGTGGCATCGCAAAATTCCGCAATTTCACTTTGTGAGTCAGTTCCTAAAATTTCAAAATGGTGCTAGCAGACACGATCCCGGTAGAGACGTTGACCAATGGTAAGGCGAGGCCTGCTCAACCTTCCAATGAAGCCTTTGGACACGGACTCACGAGGAATTCCAGAACGCGAAGGTAGAGTGAACCTATTCTTCCGTAGACCAGCGCGACCACGAAGGTGGATCAGTCTATGATAGATCTGATCAAGAGCTACTGATCTACGGTAGATTCACTCTCGCGCCTATGTGGATTCTTCACTCGTGATCCGTTAGACCGGCTTGTGAAGATGATTACCTGCGCTGTAATCATCATAATTAAAACCCCAGTCCGTCCATTGAGGATTCGGCACTGGCAGAGGATAATGCATATCCTTGGTCGTCTCTACATGCTGCATCGTGCCTGGATGCGTTCGTTCAAAAGGGGATAATGCCCTAAAGGGATAAATGGAATTTTGGAAACTGTACTGAAAATCGTCTTGTGATTTATAAAAAATCCTGATATGCACGGAATCATGCATATCAGGTAAAAAGATGGAATTTTGGTGTTTAGGAATTAAAGTGAAAATTGAGACATTTTTGATAAAAAAATGGTGTATATGGAACAGATGTACACCATTCAAGCCTTAGCTTGTATGCTTATAACTAAAAAGGATCTTTGAACTTATAGCTACTTATACTGCTTCAGCTGCGTTCGTTAACAGAACCACATGTAGTTGTAGAAAGGCAGGCTTGAAATGTTCGATTATATTGCACAGGAATTTCATGTAACAATATTCCGAAAATAATCCCCGATTTCGACGATGAAGACGATGAACCACCTGAAATCAATCAATTTCTCGCTTTACAAATGCCAGATGTTAATGGTGATGGTGATGATCCTGAAGAACAAAAGGAAAATTTTCAGGAAGAGTCCATAATCTCTGACGAACTAAATTCTTCAACATTAATTGATCCAGAACAACCTGGTCCATCACAAGGAGTTCGAAAAAGTCAAAGTATTAATCATTTTCAACGACATGATGCTTCGTGGATTATACCTACTGGGGATAACACGTTAAAAACAACGCGCCCTATTACTCTACCATTCTACCTTTATGGTGGTGTGGAGAGGAGTAACAATTAACGGTAAAAAATTAATAAACAGCAATAAATAAAAAAATAAAATTTTCCGAGACATTGAGGAAAACGCTTACGTTCTACGCGCTGTAGCTCTAAAACTATGAACCTTAGAAAATAAAGTTTCGATAAAAAATGTAGAAAATCGTACGGTCTACATTTTTTATAATAATAATAATAATAATAATAATAATAATAATAATAATAATAAGAGAAGAGAAGACTAAGCGGCGAGTAGATAAAATCGAGGCAAAGATTAAAACGGCGAGACAACACGCTTCTCGAATCCAGAGTGTGGTGGAATGTATAATTGCAGGCAGGGCGTATACGCCCAAAGTTCGGCGTGTGGCAGCCGGACTGAGACGCCAACACCACACTCTCAATAGGACAGTGCTGCAGACCATCAAGCAGCATTGTCTAGATAGGATTCGAGCACTCATGGCAATAAAGAAGACCTTGGTCAGGCGAATGCGGAGTTTGGAACAGTACAAATTGTTTCAAACAAACCCGTCTCGCCTGTTCCAAGAGCCACAGCGTGTTGTCGAAAATCCGCCGACTGTTGATAATGTCGAAGCCTTCTGGAAAGGAATCTACGAAGTCGCGAGTCCATTCGATAATGACACTCCAGCTATAGCACACTTCGAGGCTCTCTGTCGTAGAGTCTTAGAAGAGCCAGACGAAGTGTGCCCGGCAATCAGTACGGAAGAGGTTCAACAAGCACTTGTTGGAACCAAGAACTTCGCTGCCCCGGGTCCAGATGGTATAAACAACTGGTGGTGGAAGAAGTTTCCTTCCACCCACCGCCATCTGGCCCGAGTTTTCAACTCATGGTTGAACGAGGGGCAACAAATTCCGGACTGGTTTGTCGAGGGGCGAACTGTGCTAATCCCCAAAAAGGGGGATCTGTCTGACCCAAAAAATTATAGACCGATTACCTGCCTCAACTCCTGCTACAAGTTATTTACTCATATCTTGTATACCAGGATGTTGAGGTCTGTTGATCCGGTCTACCAACAGATAAACGAACAGCGTGGTGCCAAGAAGGGCCTGGCAGGTTGCAAGGAAAACCTGCTGATAGACCGCTGTATTACACAGGATTCTGTGCAATACAAGCGGAATCTATCAATGGCCTGGATTGATTATCGCAAGGCATTTGATACAACATCCCATGAGCTTTTGTTACACTTGCTCGGATGTCTTGCGGTACCAGCACCACTAGTGAGATGCATGGAACAACTGTTGCCGCTCTGGAGAACTCGCTTCACCATAACATCCGGTGCCGAGCGAGTTTCGACAGAGTTGGTGACATTTAAGAGAGGAGTGTTTCAGGGTGACTCTTTGAGTCCGCTCCTCTTCTGCATCTCACTGCTGCCGCTGTCTGTTGGACTCCGCCAAACCCGCGGGTATCAGTGTGGGCCACCCAGCAACCGGAGGCATAAGGTCACCCATCTATTTTATATGGATGACCTTAAACTCTATACCTTAGGAGAGCGAGAACTTCAAAATGCTCTCAGGGTGGTCGAGGAATACACGCGGGCAATTGGAATGGAGTTTGGGTTGGACAAATGCGCAGTCGTCCACCTCAAGAGAGGACGATGCGGGGAATTCCACGAAGATGCGTAGCTCGCAGACGGAAGCATCCTACGACATTTGGATGCCGGAGAGACCTACACATACCTGGGTGCCAGACGAAGTGTGCCCGGCAATCAGTACGGAAGAGGTTCAACAAGCACTTGTTGGAACCAAGAACTTCGCTGCCCCGGGTCCAGATGGTATAAACAACTGGTGGTGGAAGAAGTTTCCTTCCACCCACCGCCATCTGGCCCGAGTTTTCAACTCATGGTTGAACGAGGGGCAACAAATTCCGGACTGGTTTGTCGAGGGGCGAACTGTGCTAATCCCCAAAAAGGGGGATCTGTCTGACCCAAAAAATTATAGACCGATTACCTGCCTCAACTCCTGCTACAAGTTATTTACTCGTATCTTGTATACCAGGATGTTGAGGTCTGTTGATCCGGTCTACCAACAGATAAACGAACAGCGTGGTGCCAAGAAGGGCCTGGCAGGTTGCAAGGAAAACCTGCTGATAGACCGCTGTATTACACAGGATTCTGTGCAATACAAGCGGAATCTATCAATGGCCTGGATTGATTATCGCAAGGCATTTAATACAACATCCCATGAGCTTTTGTTACACTTGCTCGGATGTCTTGCGGTACCAGCACCACTAGTGAGATGCATGGAACAACTGTTGCCGCTCTGGAGAACTCGCTTCACCATAACATCCGGTGCCGAGCGAGTTTCGACAGAGTTGGTGACATTTAAGAGAGGAGTGTTTCAGGGTGACTCTTTGAGTCCGCTCCTCTTCTGCATCTCACTGCTGCCGCTGTCTGTTGGACTCCGCCAAACCCGCGGGTATCAGTGTGGGCCACCCAGCAACCGGAGGCATAAGGTCACCCATCTATTTTATATGGATGACCTTAAACTCTATACCTTAGGAGAGCGAGAACTTCAAAATGCTCTCAGGGTGGTCGAGGAATACACGCGGGCAATTGGAATGGAGTTTGGGTTGGACAAATGCGCAGTCGTCCACCTCAAGAGAGGACGATGCGGGGAATTCCACGAAGATGCGTAGCTCGCAGACGGAAGCATCCTACGACATTTGGATGCCGGAGAGACCTACACATACCTGGGTGTGGAACAACGCCACATCCAGGATGTGAACCAAATAAAGGATTCTCTCCGTGGCAAGTACAGACACCGACTCCGAAAGATTTGGTCTTCTGAACTTTCGGGGAAGAACAAGGTGTCTGCCACTAATATGCTTGCCGTTCCGATTCTGCTCTACTCCTTTGGAGTAGTTAAATGGCGAGTAGATGAGCTGCGCCAATTGGACAGGGATACCCGCAAGATGATGAATATCCATAGGAGTATTCATCCTAGATCGTCCGTTCCTCGTGTGTACCTCCCACGTCAACGGGGGGGGGGGGGGGGCGAGGACTCTTGAGTCTGGAGTGTATGCATGGCAGAGTAGCATTAAGTATGGCATGTAACATCCTAAGGAGCTCGGATCCTCTCCTACGGTTAGTGAGAGATCTTGAAACCGTGGGAGTTGGCGCTTTATTGTTTAAGGCAGCACATAGGGCCGCAGATGAACTCGGTCTCGTGTTCGACTACAGGCGAGGAGGCAGGCGAGGTGCTGATGCAGAATCAGTTACTGAGCTTCCACCGAATCGTCTGACAGCCCAAATTAAAGCTGCCGAACAGAGGAATCTGTTCAGGCAGCACGTCGATAAACCCCTGCACGGTGTTTTCTTTAACAACATAGAAGCACTGGGTTTATCGACAGAGCTGACCTTCGCATTCTTAAGGTCAGCGGGGCTGAAGTCGGAGACCGAGGGATTGATTCATTGTGGCCTGCCAAGATGGTGTTATTAACACATTGGTCTATCGGAGTCGCGTGATGGGTGTAGAGGTTCCTGATATCAACTGCAGGACCTGCCGTCAGGCGCCGGAGTCGCTCATGCATCTATTATCTGCATGTCCGATTTATGCGACTTCGGCCTACATCCAACGACATAACGCGGCTTTACGAGTGCTATACTACCATCTTCGGCACTCGTACAAGATAGACAAAACATCAGTGCTGCCTTATATCCCCGGAGGTATCTAGTCCGTTGTCGAGAACGAGAAATGCCGGATTTACTGGAACTACTCGTTCCCGACCGTCAGGCGAATTCAAGCCAATAAGCCTGACATAGTCCTCCTCGACCATCAGACCAAGGTGATGTATGTTATCGAGTTCTCAGCACCTGCTGAGACAAACATCGCCTTGAAGGAGGAGGAGAAACGGACTAAATACAGAGATCTCCGGTACGAGCTCCAAGTGCTATACCCAGGCTACTCTGTCAAGATGGTCGTCCTGATAATCGGTGTACTAGGAGGCATGAAGCCCACGCTGCTCTCCGCATTGAAGACCATGCCTGCCTGCCAAACATCGGCAGAATGGTTGGCTGGTCAAATGCAGAAAGCGGTCATCCTGGGATCCCTTCGTCTACTTAGGGCACACGAGTCTGGAATCTACAGTGACTAACCCTGCGGGATGTGGGAAGTTGCTGTAGATTATTCGCTGGCGCTCTCTCTGTGTGGTGTCGGAGGCCACAGGGAGACTGCCCAGCACTTTCTTTCGAAAACGAAAAAAAAAAAAGATAATAATACGTTTATTATAATCGACGTATTTTGCACCGGTACCGAGATAATCGCAAAAAGCGATTTTCCACCCCCTAATACCAATATGGCGGCGCAAGCGGCATCCCCCAAGGTCGAAAACTTAGGATTTTAAATAACTTCCTAATTAAACAATCGTACCAAATATAAACATTCTGTAACGAAGTGAATTTTAGCACCGACGTATTATTAGTTTGTAAATAAAATATAATTTTTAAATGTATAAAACAGGCAGGTAAAATGTAACAAATATTAATTTACTTCAAATTAAGCATTTTGAACCGCGTCTTTTCCGTTTATGCATTTTTAAATTATGCCGCAACGAATGCAATAAACCAGAGATAGCTCCGACCACTCGGTATGCAAGATAATGCAAGGACTGCAGTACCAGCTACACCGCGTCTTAATAAGTGAGCGATGCTTGAAGTCAGTTTCGCGTTCAGTGCGCAAGTTGGGCCGTCAGAAGCCGGCTACAAAACTAACACATCCGCCGTTTAACGTTCAGTTGGCGATGCGCCCGATCCAGTCCAGACCACCAGTCCGAGAAGAAGTTCGCTGCTAGAAAGAGTAAGATATATTAGGTTATTTACTGTATTTGACCGGTGATTTTTATTCAATTATTTTTCTATGTTCGAATTATTTTTGGTACGACTCGCGATCAGTGTTAAGTTAATAAATCCGGCTCCGAGCAAATTGTGCTCCCGCGTATAACGTTTTGCTACCTTGCTGTCTTGTCGTGTTTAATCGCTCGCAGCAACAGTATCAGGACGTCGTTTAGATTTCTCGGTGCAAGAGCTCATTTGGGCTCACGTGTATAACGTTTTGATAGTTTGCTGTCTTGTCGTGTTTAATCGCTCGCAGCAACATTATCAGGGCGTCGCCGCTTTTCTTTTGTTCCGCTTGATTTATATCTATGACCGCGTAAAAGCGATGTTTTGGTAGTTTGCTGTCTTGACGTGTTTAATCGCTCGCAGCAATTTATCAGGGCGTCGCCGCTTTTGTTCCGCTCGATTTATATTGTTCAAGTCCGTGATCGCGCAAAAACGATGTTTTGGTAGCTTGCTGTCTTGACGTGTTTAATCGCTCGCAGCAACGTTATCAGGGCGTCGCCGCTTCGTATAGTTGTTTGTATTTATTTTATTAAAATAACCTGCCGTAAAATAATTCGAACATTTTTGCTGTAAATTATACTACCCTGTCTGGTCAAATACAGATTAACATCCGAGCCATATTGATATAGTTTTTTTTGCTTGCCGTACGCTTCTTAACCATCGCTTGCCGCTTTTAGCGATAAGCTTGAGGCTTGCCGTTTTTCCGCTTAATAACCGTAGTTTGCCGCTTTTAGTTTTGCCTAGCCTGCCTGCTTAAGTTTTGCTGTAAATATTTGTGCTGATATTTGTACTGTATTTTTACCGTAGTTATATTAAATTTATTGTATTAATTCCTGAATAAAACTTGTTCTGTTTGTAATTCGAAATTCTGAGTTTTCTTTATAGGTTAATTAGACCCCTGGCTTAACCGTATCTTCACTGAAGCTACCTGAAGCCTCTATTATCCTGCTAATAGAGTAAAGTGGTCTTTCTGCACTCTAAACAGAAAGTGGCGCCCGAGACACCGTCCTAAAAAGCACCGCCGCCCCTCAGGCGTCAAAGTAACCTCTTTCGAACTTCCATCATTAACGAAAGAAGGTTACAATTCCTATACTTTTTGCAAGGTAAAAGTACCTATTGATTGGGTTAAGTACCTATAAAAACAAGATGACAAATCACAAAACTATACCCTCCCTATAGTTTAACTTATTATAAATTCATGTTTTCTGTTGTATTATATGAATTAACAAAAAATGTATGACCAAAAATTAGTAAATATTTCCCAATCGGAACACGTCTTCTTATAGATGGCTCCCTTTTAAGGACGGTCTCAACGTTGACGACTCACGCAATGAACATGGACGCTTTAGGTGGACGGAGGGATTAAGGGATGACCTGCTTAACTGCTTTGAGAGTAGATATACTAGGTGCGTACGGGCTCAGTTTCAAGGCCACGCACTCTCGATGGACATGGGCCATCAGGAGAGCCCTTGGTTCTTGTAGTTACACTCTGGAGGTCATGCATGAGGTCTTAAGATGGCGTTTCTTCAGGCCTAATGCAAGAGGTTCAATGCTCTAACGCATCCTGCATCCTGCACCCTGGCCCTGGAACCTCTAAGAACTAGTTCAATGACCAGAAGGTTTAGTTCCAAAATTAGCCGCCGCATTTTACCGTGATGGCGCTGCAGACGATGACGTCATAGCGATAAGCTTGAGGCTAATGTAAACAAAGAGAGAGCATAGGCGTACCAGCTTGAAAAAGGGGTATAATTATATTAATTTTACTAGAGTACGCCTATGACAGAATAATTTATATATACCTACGTGCTGATAAGGTAAACAAACTCGATTTCTTGGAATGTTAATATAAACATTTGCACGTGTTCACATGTAGGCTTCACAGCTTGTAAGGCAAATTGAACAGTTATTTAATTATTTTTTATTCAATCTCAATGAGTAAGACAGAGATGGATAGATATGTTTCAAGGTTAAGTATTTTAGATGCTTGGTTATAAAACAAAGTTCTTTATGACATTTTTTTAAATAAAAAAAACAGATATTGTTACAGGATATTTATTCGCATATAAAATACATTTTTATTAAATATATTAAATTGCTCCTTCGTAATCGGGAAGTAGATTGAGAAGTTCATCACTTACAAGTCCAGACGGGTGTTCTTTTAATAAATCATGCAGCTCCAATTGGTTCATTGTAGCACAAAATTTATCCAATGTAATATAGCCCCAGATATAAAAATCACAATATTTTATACCCATTTTGTTGCGCCAGGTAGTGCGATCTTCTTTTTCAAGGTGGTGGTTAGAATATAGTTTCAGATTACACCTCAAAATAAAACGGACTGAATCAATTGCTTCTGCAATAGGATCTGGAGAGCTTTCTTTTTCTATTAAGTCAACCTCATCGTCACCAATATATTTATTATAGAGCACCTCATCAGTTATAAACTTGGAAACAGATTGTTTTAATTGTTCATGAAGACCGCATTTTACCATCGATTCACAAAAGTTATTCAGCGTAATATTATCGCCGATATAAAGTTCACAATAATATATGCCCAGGCTATATTTTTCTTTATGACATCCTTCACTTAGACTACATCTTAATGAAGTAAGCAGCAAATCGACAGCTTCTTTTAGCGATGCTGGTGATGGGGTACACATGATGTTTTTACGTATTTCTTAATTTAGCATAAATAGACACTTTCTGCGCTGAACAATTCTAATTATGCACTTGAGCAGTAAAATTGACGAGCAAACTGCTAGGTAGTAAAGCAAGACTTCAACTGAGACGTCTGAAGGCGACGGTGGAGGGCTTGAATATACCGAAGGTTCAGGTGGGGGTGAAGGGGGGAAAAGTGAGATCCAGTTAAATTCTTCTTCTTCGATGATGTCATCTTTAAATTTTATTTTTATCTTATAACCAGCCGTATTATTAGATATAAACGAGGAATAAGTAGCCAATTTATTATCGTTAATACAACTAGGAGTCATTTTTATCCACTGTGAAGGACATGAATCATTTTGTGGATTATCGAAGCACACAAAAGCGTCCGTAGAATTATATGGTCTATGTACGTAGAGTATATTTTGGAATATCGCATGTAGCAGAATAAATTGCGAACTATACATCATGACGTTCACATAAACACTAATGATTTAACCTCAAATAATGTTTATTTATAATGGTAATAGTTAATGAAATTTAAGGATTATTTTATACGAACTGTAGCATGCAAACGTATTCCACAGGTTACACATGTTTTCTGAGAAAAACTACAGTCTGCACATATTGCAATATGTCCACACGGTATGAATATCATATCGCGATCATTTTTATAGCAAACTTTACACTTTTTACGAATCTCACAAATTTTACAAAGACTGTTTATAGAATTAGCGATATGACCGCAAGATAAAAATACTGGAGACTGCATTTTTTAGAGAGCAATTCTTCGTGCTGCAGTAGCATGTAATTGTTTACCGCATCGTCTTCTATCGCTGAATACACCACTGTTAGTGATAACACTTAATTTTTGAAACTGCGAAAACATACGCTGTTTCTCCTGATAAAACTCAATCATTTCTTTTAACTTTTGTAATTTATGTAAATGATTTTCTAACAAGTAGTTAAAGGATGACATCTTGCTCATATTACGTTCAACCAGATACTAAAAGTACATAATGCTTGCATATAGGATAATATCAAAGAGGTGATGGTGGAGAGGGAGTGGGGAGGGTAAAGAAATTAAAAATCATTAATAAAATACACATTTATTTAGGTAAACTAGAATATAACCAATAATAAAGAGTGAAGACATTTCTTAAGCTACATACAATTTTTTTATTATTAATAGTAAAATGATTTAAACAATACGGTAAATCTTTATCGAACTTTGGAACCTCGACATCAACACTAAGCTGTTCGACATTAATGATAGATGGCACCGCTGACGAAGTTTGCGTCAAAGCATGTAATCTTTTTTCCAGAAATTCCTTTTTCTGATGACCTTTTACGTACACAAGGTTAGTAGCGCCATTAAGTAGATGATTACGTAATATTTCATTTAGGCCATTATCGTCGACGTAACCACTGCTGTACCTCAACCCATGATGATGTAATTCCAAGTAATTTATTTGTTTCTTCAAATCATTCCTGAAGAGGGGTTGGAACCTTTGGTGTAGAACTTACACTTGGAGTAGTTTTCCACACACACCAAAACACTTTTGCACACACTCGACGCGCGTTTCGCCAACCAAGTAAAACTTTTAAATCATCTCCCGATGATGCCAACTTGGTTGGCGAAACGCGCGTCGAGTGTGTGCAAAAGTGTTTTGGTGTGTGTGGAAAACTACTCCAAGTGTATCTTCAAATCATAACTTAACGAATCGTACGGTAAGAGAGGTTTAAGTAAATAATGGGCATGCTGATCTCCACTAATAAACGAGATTTCCTTAGGATAGAAATCGGGCAGGTTAAAACCTTGAATATCTACGACCATTATTTTCATGTTTACTCTTCGACAGTTCTTCACATACTAAGTTATCCCTTCTGTCTCTCTCTCTCTTTTGCATAATGGCTCTTATGACTCCACTAAGAGGCAAATACTCCAAAACGCGGTCGTGTACGAGAATGCAGTAGGCCTTGGTATTTGGGGGGAAGGGGGTCAAACTTTCAATTTCAATTTTTATGTCTACAATCGATGGTTTAATAGGAGCTCTTCTCTTCGAGCAGTCTATAACGAATAGCGTGTGATTCTTAAAAGCGTCAAAATCTAGCATAGGTTTATTATTTGAAGCAAACGACTTGCTAAAGTCGGTATACATATGATAGGCCTCAGAGTATTTTTTAGCCTTAAAGTTTAACCTCATATCTTCATAAGGATAACGATCATTGTTTAACAATAATTTTACATTAAATATATCAATATTATCGAATTGCGTGCAGTCTTTCGTCTTGGAATCTTTCTTATTGCTTTGAAGAGCAAGGATGGCAGCTTGAGGACTTTGAGTGCCATTTTTAAGAACTGAAATTTCTTTTGTAGCACCTGCCACCAGAGTGGGTATCTCATGAATTTCAAACTGTCTAAATGCTAGTAGGATTGGCGTATCAGCATTAACTTGAGCTAGAAAATTCATTTTTGGGATATCATTCAAATGGACATGTTTCACTTTTAATTCAATATTGGTGATGGTTAGTTCGCCATCTGTATCCTCTTTTGACGCTTTAAAACAATTATTATCGCTACGAGCTCGTATCAAACGTAGAACCTGTTTACCGAAAACGTATTTCTTATAATCGTAGAAGAATCCCAGTAAATGTTTCAAGGGTATTCTTAAGAAAAAGGTGGAATTTGTAGCGTCATATGTAATTAGGCTGCCAGCAGGATAATTCCAACCTGCGATGCTATGAGAAATATCATCTTTTTCATAACATATATAACTTTTTATTGTGCTCACAATTCCAGGGTCGCGTACTTTATCTATTTCCGAGCCATTTAATTCATAACTTACGGAATCAAATAAAAAGGCGCCAGTGTTATTGGTGAATTCAATGGTGCCCGTACCAGTGGCATTTTTCCTTAAAGTTCCCTCGATTGATAGCGCCCCCTCACTTATATCAATCAAAGCATCATGCTGATAAATAGCAATTTCGATTTCATCATTATTCTCATAGGCTTTAACGAATGGATGGTACGTTCGAACTTCAACTCGTTCAATTAAATCATCGAAGTGAGGGTCTTGAAATAGCTGTAGCTCTTCTAACATGATAGCCCAAAGACGATAAATATAAATAATTTGAATACGTTAACTTGGCAGGTCCTGATGATCGTGGTGGTGGTGGTGATGACCTTGCACTTGTACGATTAGATGCAGAATGAGGACGATGTAAGCTTCCTCCGTATATATTAGGTTTACTATGGTTAAATATTAATCGCATGTTTTTTAAGTTCTAACCTCACACTCAGCTCCTCACCTCGAAGATTAACAAGCTCAGAATCTTGATCTAGCAGTCTCAAAGTGATATTCCGTATCTCTCGAATGCTAGGGTTTACAGGTAGATAAGTTAAATTTCCAGGTACAATGTTTATAGCGTATCCAGGATCAACATTCAAACCGCATTCAAAAATCGTATGCGTAGGAGTATTATTGGAATATACTCCTACAGTAATGTTACAATCCACTTGAATCGTTATAACTCTGACTATATTAACAGGTAAATCAGACTCATATAATATATCTGGCTTTAATGTTCTGCTAGCACTGTAACCCAATAGGGTGGCCAACCTATCCTTGTGATTAAAGTTAATTTCGTGTTTACTTTTAATTTCACACTTGAGCGTATTATTGTTAGGTTTCAGAGAGAAGTATTCGTCAGCCTGCTGCTGTGATGTTACGCCGCTGCCGGCTAGTAATCTCTTTTGCAGATAGGATTCAATGTCAGTTATTTTATAAGATCCTGTAGGTATAGTTATGACGTTTTCTTTGAAGCTTCTATCACCCAGCTCCCAATAATAAAACTTGTTATTCACACCGTCCTCGGTGTTAGGTATGGTATTATAGGTGTCCAGACCAATTAACGCTATTGAATAATTGTATCGCGGATCTAGATCTATAGGATTAGGAAAAGTCACGGAGAGAACAGATTCGCAATCACTTAACTTGAAGGTGTTCGATGACATACTGATTACATATCACGTGTGTTTATTATTTTTATAGAGAAATTGTAAACATAAATGACCACAATTTACAGAGTTATATGTTTGATATGCGGTAGGATTATATTTAATTTTAAATTTCGCGCCAAAGTATCGAACTAATTCTATTGGTGGTTTCAGAGATCCAAAGCTGTCAAAATACACTACGGAATTGCCTGTTTTCTTATATGCTACCCAATGAGTTCCAGGCCCCTTTATGCTGTCCAAGTTAATGATGGCGCTCTCGTTTCCTTTAGGTGATGGCGGACGTGAAGGTAAAGAGTCTCGCATATAGACGCCTCTGAAATGGGGGATTTTTAACTTTTTAGCATACTTTAAGATGTCTAGGTCAGAGAGTGCTCTATTGGGTAGCTTCAATGGTAGTTTTTTTTTCAAGTATAATCCGTATCCTTTCTTATATGGTTTCATGTATAGCTACATCCTCCACGGCTCTATTGTGGCGGTGAGCTTCTTCCAAAGTTTTCCTAGCGTTCTTAGCGTCTATAACAGTTTTAGCGATAGCCGCAGAGCTCCAAGAGCTGAGAGACCTACAAAGATCGGTATCAGAGGTAAAAAGCCTCCGGTCTTTGGCAGCGGTAGAATCCGGGGGACATTGATTTTCTTCCTACCACCTGCTTTCTTGATGGCAATTCGCGCCGTTTTAACTCTCATAGCCATATCCTTTTTGACATCATGACTTGCATGCTTTTTCAGCGCTTTAGCAATGTTCGATATGATGGCCTTGCGGAAGGGAATTTTCTTTTTTCTCTTATTATTACAGCCTCCTGCAGCACCCATACCTAATTTACGTTTAACCTTCATAGCGTTAGTGACAGCCCAAGCTGCTGCTTTTCGCCTAATTTGGCGTCTTTAGATTTAACGCGTTCCCAAGCCCTCTGTTCTAGTAAGTAATCAGCTTTATGTCTGTCTTCCAAGTTTGCGTTTTCACTATAAGCAATATCGTGTTCGCGGCACGCTTGATCTAAAATGTTAACACCTGGATCCCCTCGAGCTAAACGTTTACATAACTTTGTACCTGGGCCGCAGTACTGATAACCAGGTAAATGCAGTTCGAAAGGTAGCTTATTGATAAGAGTGTTAACTACACCTCTGCCTGTTACACGACGATGTTTCCTCGACGTCATCTAAACTAGAACTGATGATGTACGAGATCGAAACTTCTATATATAGGAATGTACAGAGTGAAAAGTATAGAGTTCATGATGCGCATTCAAAGACAAAAGACGTCTCTCCCTGTAGAGAATTTAGATTTATTAACTTCTGATGGTTCTGTAGAAGAATGTGATAAACATGGAGAGTTATTTCCTAACGCTTTAAGAACGATTGTATGCGGACCTAGCGGAGCGGGGAAGACAAATATTCTACTAAGTCTATTATTCGACTCTAACGGTCTGTGGTTCGAGAATGTATACGTGTACTCCAAGTCTCTGTATCAACCTAAATATAAATTATTGGAAGATGTGCTGAAGAAGGTAAAAGGTGTAGGCTACTTTCCATACACCTCTAGCGAAAATATCATCGATCCATCCGAAGCTAAAACGAATTCCATATTTATATTTGATGACGTAGCATGCGACAAGCAGGATAAGATACGTGCTTTTTTCTCCATGGGGAGACATAAGCTTGTAGATTGTTTCTATCTCTGTCAGACATATACCCATATATCGAAACATCTCATTCGAGATAACTGTAACTGTCTAATATTATTTAAACAGGATAAAATGAATTTACGTCACGCGTTTGATGATCACGTAACACCTGATATGAGCTTTGAACAATTTGAACATTTATGCAGAGAATGCTGGAACGATAAATTCGGAGTGCTGGTTATCGTAAAAGATTTCGAATTACATAAAGGACGTTATAGAAAAGGCTTTGATCAGTATATAAGTATATGAGATTTCAATAACATCAAGTATTATAAGATAGACGCTCAGACTGTACAGACCTGTTTTGAAAAACCCTGTATCTGTTTACAGACCTGTTTAAAATACCTGTTACCTGTTTACAGACCTGTTTACCTGTTTACAGACCTGTTTAAAATACCTGTTACCTGTTTAACATACCTGTTTACCTGTTTAACAATGAAGGGTAATAAAAAATTTACTCTCGCGGAATATAAACCACCTAGGGAGAAGGTGTATAGCTTTGACCGAGATTTCGCACTTAAAAAGAGGATAAAAAAAGCTTCAGATTCCATTCGAAGAAAGTACTTGGCTTTAAAATTAGGTCGAGCTGAACAAGATCAAACAATTAGACGTTTATTGAAACCGGTCATTGATCCAATACGAGAACTCGGTGCGGTTAAGAATTTCCCCTGGCAGCAGACTCCAAAAGTAGAGAATGTCATTAAATCTGATATAAAGAAAAAAATAAAAGTGAAAAAAGAAGTGGAAGAAGAAGAAGAAGAAGAAGAAGAAGAAGAATAAGATGATGATGATGAAATGTTTGAAGATTCAAGTAGTAAGATTGACCCTGATGCTGCCGCTGAACAGTATCCTACGTTAGCTAAGCAATATTTAACAGGTCTCTATGATAAAAGTAGTAAGGATTACGATGAAACCTATGGCGTGAGATTTAATGCTGAAATGAATAAATTATACATCGGATCTATGGAACTAAATATCGGTTCTAATGCCGGCTTGAGTATTGGCAATAAAATGTTTACCGGAAGACAAGGCTTATATGAACTGCTATTTATGAAGAAGCCTCAAGGTTACAGCGAGCAGGACTTGGCTGATTACAAGGAAATTCTAGAAACCTCTAACGCACATAAACGAAATTATGATCCTGCTAGTCAATTAAATGTCACTCGATCTCATAAATATACTAAAGTGATAAAACCATTATTTAAAAACAATAGTGGTGATGGCACTCCTAAAACAAAACATACTCAGCCTCATAGCAGCGGACAGGGTATGAATATGGTTTACAATGAAAAACCGATAGAATACATCTTCTGGGACGATATCAATGAATTAGTGGACAGGTTAAGACTTTTAAATGCCTCCAAAGCTGCAGGAAATACGGATTCACATGATAACGAAATCTTAGCCATTTTAAATGAACTGAAAGAAGCGGGAATAATATATTAGTGTGTTACAGCTCCCTACACCCATCATATTCGCAATGAGTCTCGATAAGTTCGGTCGTTCAGCCCGAGGTGGCAGCGTTAGCAAGAACATCAGTCTATTACCGCAAGGTCGAGGTTTTAATTTCACCAAAGATGGAAACATTGATGTGGAAAAATTGAAATTGTGTAATGTTCAACCGCCCACTGAAGATGGCGATGCTGTCAATAAAAAGTACATGGATGATAATATGACCGCTATTGCTACGACTCTAGCGACGAACTTTAACAATTACCAAAAGGACGCGTCTACTCGTTTAGATAAACAGAGAGGTTCCATACAAGACCTCCGAAAATCTATAACAAAATTAAATGAAGTAATTGTTCTGATGCAAGCGAATCTCACCTCTCTGTCTAACACAGTGAAAAATATCGAGATGGAAGTTAATAAATTTAAAGCAGGCAAAAGAGTATAAATTATAAAAGTTTGACATATATGTTCATTTAATTTGATACCGTGCTATTTCCATCATCATCATCTTAGCTGTACGATGTCACATTCTAAAGAAAAAATTCAATTGGTTAATGAGCTGCATAAACCTGCACGTAGAAATATTAAGCGGCGCAGGCGCATAATAATAAAAGGAATAGATGACTTATGGCAGGCAGATTTAGCTGAGATGGGAAACTACTCCAAGGATAACAATAATTTTAGATACATTCTAGTGGTGATAGATTGTTTTTCTAAATTCGTATGGGCTAAAGCGATAAAAAATAAGAGCGGACCTGAAGTCACCCAGGCTATGGAGAACGTCTTCAAGGGGAGCAAGAGATCTTGTAATAATTTAAATACAGATCAGGGTACGGAATTTTATAATGTTCACTTTCAACGCTTGATGAAGCAATTTAAGGTTAACCACTACAGCACATTTACTGTTAAGAAAGCCGCCATAGTTGAACGTGTTATTAGAACGTTAAAGGAGCGTTTATACAAGTATTTCAGTTTAAAAGGCTCATACCGATGGCTGGAGGTGCTTCCGGACATTGTTAAAGATTATAATAACCGAAAACATAGGACCACCCAAGTAAAACCGGTAGATGTTAACGCTAAGAATGAAAAACAAATTTTACTCTCAGCTTACAATCACATAAAGATAGCAGCATCACGATGCTACAAGGCAGGCGATATAGTACGAGTCAGTAAGAGTAAGCATGTGTTTAGCAAAGGATACACGCCAAACTGGAGTACAGAGTTATTTAAAATATCCGAGGTTCGAATCACCAATCCTACCACCTATTTACTTGAAGATATGCAGGGTAGACCAATTAGAGGAGGATTCTACGAAGAGGAGCTACAAAAAACGAAAACACCCGATGTGTATCTCGTGAAAAAGGTGTTACGTAAGCGCGGTAATAAGTCTTACGTGAAATGGCTAGGTTTTGATTCTGCGCACAATAGCTGGATTGATTCAGATAACATTCTTTAACCTGCACGTGTGTTCATCGATTTGCATGCACTCTTATGAGAAAATGTGTTATACCCGGCATGAAATACGCAAAATTACATTATATCTTATGAGAGAATAGCACACATTTATGAAACTTGGAGGCCTTTTTAGAGAAAATAAAATTAGTACCCCCCTCCCTCCCTCTATCTAATTACATAAACAAGATAGATTATACCTTATACAGCTTAGTTGTCTGTTAGTCTTTGAATGTGATAGAATCAATAATAATAATGAAATCACCTGGTGCTAGTGCATCATTTTCTTCTGATGAAGATTCCGGTTACTGGAGTGAAATTGATCGTGTTAATGACATTTATCATGAGGCTATACTCGCTGAAGAACGATATATTTGTGAAAATGTATTTTACATTAAAGATTCTAATTATAAAATAATTACTGGACTTTCTCCTGCAAGAGGTTATGTTCCTGCTGTAAGAATATTGCTGAACGTGTCACATCCTGTATTCACGAAACCAGATAATATTTCATTCATAAGAGAAGATTGGGATGATTTTATTACTTACCTTCAGCAATTTACCTTAGATTATTTTAATAGTGAGATTAAAGAAGCGGGAGAAGAAGAAGAAGTGGAGGAGGAAATTCATTTCTCTGAATATGCACTAATAAAGGCTCCTTTTATCGGAAACAAGATGCTAAAATTGTCTGCCGCTGGAGTTTCAAGTTTATTTTATTTTTCAAGAAACACTGTTTACGAGATTATAAATATTAGCAAACTTGTATCATCACACATGGATTTACTGCATAGTTTAAGTTTTACTGAATTCTATGATAACTTTTTAAATGTTACAAATAACATATTAAGCGAATCGCAATACGAGTTATCTCCTAATAATGTACTATTTAAATTAAGTGAAATATATCCTTGTAACATTCACACATACTGTATACGTGAATGCTTAACTTATAATTTAGATAAAATACTGAATGATTTAGATAGAAAAATGTTTTTATTAAAAGCTTGAATAAAGAAAAAATTAATTAAACCTTTATGTGTGTGTTTTTTATTTCTAGGTTAGGTATATGGAATAAAAATATGATGTTTTAAATAATATATATTGAACTAAAAACAGAGTATATATGATAAATACAATTTTACAATAATAATATATAGGTAAATACAATATACAATAATAGTATGTGATTAAATATAATAATAAAATTAATTCAATTTTTACAATAAAATATAATAGACAGAGAGATTCTTTTAGTGGACATCATCATCATCCATAATTGAATAGTGACCCCAAGGCAAAGTGTCATATGAGTTAGGTAGAGTGTAACGTTTATCGTCGAATGGATTAAGAGCTATTTTCGTCTGCTCAACGCTGTACACACTATGTAATTTTGATTGTATACAGCGCTGTGTTTTGTGGAGTAAACATTCATCTTCCCGATGCTGTTTATTTGAGGCTTTCTCAAGGCAATTAAAATAATCCTCGTAAGTGATTTTGCTTCTCACCACATTAGTTTTTACGCCTTTAGCCTTCTTCACAACTTTACCTTGCGCAAGCTTATACGTGTACTGCTTCGATCGCAAACCAACAAAGCGAATCATCAGTACTCCGTTATTTTCATCTTTCATTAGGCCGGGAATTTTTTTATTCATTTGAGGTATATTCCAGCGATTATCTGAAGGATAGTCACTGGTGTCAAATCTATGAATGTCTTTCTTGATGACCTCTTCATATGCATCATTACACTGTACTTCATATGTTAGACTGTCAGTATCGGTATATAAAAGTTTACAATTGTCTACGGGGAATTTTTCCAGCATGTAATCATAGTGAAATTCGTAAACACATGTTTTAGAAATATCTAATATAGCCATTTCTATATACAAGGGTTTATCGAATATAATGCGAGATTTTTTCATTTCTATAGCCATAAGTGTTTCGCTGAAAATGGATCTATTTTGAAAATTTGGACTTGCTATTAAATTTTTAGCCCCGTAACGCCCCTCCCATTTTTTGATTAATTTAACGATTCTATGCTTACGAACATTCTGCATCGTCTTGCCGAATGTACTGTTATTCATTAATTTATAATTATTTTTCTCAAAATTAGACTCTGCTAGAGTCCTCAGTCTAGTGTTTAATTCTATGTAAGGTTTAAGCCAGGCAGACTGTTTAAATTTCAGCACTTTATGGATACGAACTAAGCGTAATCCGTGCTGCAAGACCTGTTTTAAACTTCTATAATGTAAAACATAATTTTGCTTAGGATGTAGAGTGGTCATTAATTTTTCAAATTTAGAATTTGGAGGAGCTCGATGCTCAGCGCAAAAAGGTAAATCTTTATGAAGATCGTGAAGATTTTCGGGATACTCAAGATCAACGTCAAGAATGTACCCAATTTCGGCATCATCAGGTACCTACCGAGGTGACGTCAATATTGGTATCATCTACCCATTGAAACCCTTCATATGGAAGAGGTTGATTCATGGCCCATCCGTAAAGGTTATTTACATCAAAATAAAGCAAGTATGTCGAGGGTTTGGTGCTATCATAGCTGTCTGAATGATTATTATTAGCCTCGCCATGTCTATTGCTGCATTGACTGATACCCCCTCGAATGCCGCGTTCAATGAACATTAACATATCTACGTCTTGGATGGTTTCTAGTTTACACCCTGTATATTTAGGCATATAGTCCCAAGTGTAACCTGGAATGGTGTAATAGTGAGCGGGGTCTAGGCCGTACGTCTTGTGACAAGTACATCGAAAAGTCTCAAACACACAAGTTAACAGCATGATGTCTGTTATCATGTACAGATCGCTGTAATCACCTAAATTTTGACAGTTAAATTTATCCCAAACTGTTTGCGCATGTCGGTAATTATTTTCGTTAATGTCTGAGTCATTTAATTTATTGTAAAAGTTTGTCTTGTCTGGTAATTGTGGTTCGTCAAGTCGTTCTAAACTGTTTATGTAATCGTAGGGTAATATTCCCTTTTTTTTTAATAATTTTAATTTTTCATCATTTAAATTCGGAAATTCTCGTTTTAAATTACTGAAATTAGCTTCCTTTAACGTGGAAGCAAGCTCCTCTAATGAACAGCCCATGAATCTGAATGAGTCTATAAATCGGAATTTTAAATTAGTTTCTTCATCGTAAATGGTGAAACTAATGTATTTTTCCTTATTTTCAGGTAATAATGTAATTTGATATCTCTCGGCAAGCTCTCTAATTGCAAAATGAGCGTCATACCCTCCCAAATTATGGAATACCACAAGAATTACGAAGGCATTTTTATAATTTAAATTACATCTATTGTGCGCAAACCCCCTGAAATTTCCAGTAAGATGGCAATGATCGCGAACAATTTTATCTTTTTCGTTGAAGTCATCCTCACATATATGACACGTTTTACTTGCATCCCGTAAACTAACTATAGTATTCAGGGGTTCCACATGTTTCAATTTTGAAAAGACAAATTTTGCAATATTACTTGATTGATAATTGATCCGCGAACCAAGACATGCAGTCCAAACTCCGTTCACTTTTATAATATGACCACTCATCATTATAATCACATTTAAAATAATATCCTGCACTGTATGCAGTATGCTTCTGATATCGGTTTGTTTTACAATGACTATCTTCATTGAGGGGCTCTAGCAGGGATTCAAAGTCCGCGTACATTATAAAAGGCACATTTTCCTTGTAAATGAAATTTTTAAACTTAACAAAAGGTTCACGCGAAAACTCTACTTTACAATCGTTAAATTTTTCGCACATGGTGGAATGTTCTTTTAATTTATCATCCGAACTAAAATAATTCAAACATCTATCACAGAAAAATTTTTTTTGATGTTTTGTAGATAGTTGACCACTTAACAGTCTAGATAAATCTTTAATTAAATCATAATGATATTTGATTTCCTCAGGTTCATCATCTTCTGGAATAGTCTCGAATTCTTTTAGTTTAGGATAATATTTATCTTGCACAATTAATAAATTTGCATGCTGAACCTGTTTATTTTTAGTTAAACGTATGGGAACTACTGAAAAATTCGCCCTATAATCCATTTCCAGCGCAAACACATTAACCGAAATGTTATTTTGTTTTTCAAATTTAGCTATTTGAGGTATAGTCATGGGAAACTGAATGTCTTTTAAATTTAGCACATCTGCGTAAAACGGATATGAAGTGATACGGTTTGAGTTTTTATTTGCAGGATAAAGACTGCTAACAATGCTCCAAGCGAAGCTCGCTTCATCGTACATATTTTCAATATTAATACACGCCTGCTTTTTAAAAATTTGTCCCGGTAATCTAATGTAAGATGAAACACCATTTCTCACCTCATATTTATTTAAATTTATTTCTAAACATAATATACGTGAAAGAGCCCAGCCCGAACCTGATTCGGAAAATTCTGAAATAGCGTGAAAAATATCGGCTTTTATGTTACTGTCAAACCATTCAGATAAATTTGTAGAAATGTCCACCTGTTTGTTTTTCGTACTGAAATATTTCCGCTCTGTTATTTCGATTTCTCCTGATTTCCTGATAAATTCAGCACAAAAGCAAGCGTTAATTTTCGGCATTGGTAATTTCTTTAAGGCATTTTTAACTCTAGCACTAAACAGATGTGAAGCATCATTAAAAAATTCCTCGATATGTTTATGAGCTAAATTAATTATCACTCCGGTACGAACGCGACTTTTAAAAGCAGTGGTTAAATCCTCCCACTTTACGCGGTTCCCTCGTATATGAGTTTTCACTACATTTCCAGCACCCACGGTATAATTTCGAATGATATGTTTAAATCTTTTTAAATGACCTAAATTGGTTTGCAATTTTCGCAGTACACCTACAGGTAAAGCTGCTGCATGAATGGCTTTATTGCACAGTCTAATGTGACAATTTATTTGCCTTACCCAAATGAGACGTTGCGTTGGAGTGCATCCTTCTTCTAAGAGAGCCTCCACTTCTTGAAATTTAGACGTAATTTGGGTGCTGAGGGCTGCTATTTCACTTGAGTTGATCGCCATGCTGGTGTACGTTTTGTCTGCACGAAAGACGTCTGTTAAATGAAGTAGGATTTGCTGCTCCGTCTATTATATTTTATAAAAAAAATTTTTCATCGCTAAAAAGATAAAAAACTTATTATTTTTAAAATATTAAATTAAAAAAATTATTTTTACTTACATTTTATTGTGATTCTAAGAATCTAAATCTGGATCCTAATGCCGGCTTTCCTTCCTCAATTAGGCCTTCGAATATTAGACTGTATTTCCCGTCAATAAATTCATCCAGGTTGTCTTTCATTACGGCTACCATACGTTTAGGCAAAAATAAATTTTTATCATGTAGTTCCACTAACACGCTATCACCGTATTTGGTTTTGATAATTTGTGCTCGATATATCGGGTGAGCCACATTAATTGGTAATTCGTAAATTTTAACGAATTCTTTGGTCTCTAAAAGGGATACTTGATTCAATTGAGTTAAGTCCATTTTTCTAAAAAATATCATACACATTACTAAGTCATACTTTAAAGAAATAATAAAAAACTTACGTTTTATCTACTATAACACGGCACGTTTGAATATTATTTAAAATTGGCAAAGCACACCAATGTAGATTTATAAAAACGTATTTTTTTAAATGTCTGTAAAATTAACTTCAGTCAGTTAATATTAATAAACACACAAAAGCACGCGATGAGATAACTGGTACGTAGTTATGATGAGAATCACGCCTGCGGTGACGTGTACGGCTTATTTATATTATCTGTGACGTCATCTTGATTACGTATACCCATCATACGAGGGGCTTTGTTCTACAATTGCAGCTGCGGGGCTTACGTCACGCTTTTTTCTAAGAAAAATACGTGCTAATTACTTATTTCCCATGGGTCGGCATTTAAAGCATAAAGGCGCTGATTTGTTTAATATTGACATGCATTAAGATAAATGACTTAAATTGTTTATATTAACCCAAAATTTTATTACACTCGAACTAAATTCCCGGAATATCGCCTACTGCCGTTATTGCTAAATGCGCATTTAAAATTTTTTCTCATGGTTCGGTTGGCCCTGAATTAAATCATTTATTTGCCACGTGTTTCGTATTTTGTTTTGCGACTCTGAGATATTGCGATTTCGTTCTAGAAACTTTTATTTTAGCTTATTCAGCATAATGTCTCTCTCCCCACACACCGTTTCTTTAACGATTTTCTAATCGTAGTTCAGTTTTGTTTCATCATTGTTACTGTATGTGCGCGCGTACCTAAGTTTAAAATGTTGAGCGAAGAGTTTTATCGTCTAAGTTCTTTAATTAATCGATATACTCCACCTAGGAACCTGGAGGAATATCTATTTGAAAAGTAAGTTGATATTTGTTCTTTTTTACATTTCTGTACTTACAATATATTTTTTATCGTGTTTAGCGAATTGAGCTTAAATGATGTTGTTGATTTTCCTCCAAGTCCATCTACTTCGTCTACATCCTCCGATTTCTTCAGCATGTCACCATCAGAAGTTGAGCTTGATTGGTCTAGCTTGCCAGATTTAAGAATGCCGTAAGTAAAAATATTAACGTTAATTTTTCCTGCTGCTTTTTTTTTCTCTAAGTAATAATATATACTTATATTTTCTTATTGTTACAGTGATACAAATGTCTACCCCCATCGATTCCCGTCACCAAATTTATTTCGTACATCAGAAGACGCTCATTTCTCGTCTACTAGTGTACCAGATTTAAGAATGACGTAAGTTTAAAATAATAGCGTTTTCATGCTTCTTTTTCTGTCTAAGTAATAATATATACTTCTATTTATTTCTTATTGTTACAGCGATACAAATATCTACTCCCCCAGTCAGTCACCAGATATATTCTGCATGTCCGAAGATACTACTTTAAGAATAACGTAAGTTTTTAAATAGCGTTCATTTTTCCTGCTTTTTTTTTTCTCCGTTAAGTAATAATATATACTTATATGTATTTCTTATTGTTGCAGAGATTTCGAACCACAGCCTCCGAAACTGATTCCTCTAAGTTTGTTCATGGAGCCTTCACCTCAGGTTCCCTCCCTCGAAGAAGAAGAAGAAGAAGCCTCCACAGTTGTAATTATTCACAGTGACGCTTGCGATGGGGATGTCGCTAACCTGGGTGACTTCATAGAAGAAGAACCCCGGCAGACAGTGATTTGTTGGGCGCATAAAAAATAGAATTTTTAAAAAACTCTGTTTTTAAAAATTAATATATATCCGCTTATTGTTATACCAATTGTTTTATTTCCACAGTGAAAATTAGCTAAAGAGTGTAACTTAAATTATTAATTAATAAGAAAATAAAATTTTTATTTGGTACACAGTGTAAAGTGGATTCTATAACGTAATTTGGTATAAAGCACGTATCGTTTTAGTCAGCGATAAAAATTCAATGTCATGTAGCTTCAATTGATTCATTGACAATATACTGACCTAGTTCTGTGTGTGTAATAAATATGTCTTGATTTCATTTGGCTTAGAAACGAAAGAATTCATTAAATAATAACTTAATAATGTATTATACTATGTGTACATTATTTTATCACTCTAAAATTTCGAGTTCAAATTTTTAATTCTAACTAAAGAGCATTTATTTTTTTAATTTAATTAACCTAAATATATTAGCCGATAATAAATGATCCATTCAAACTGAGTGAAGGCAATGTTTATATTAACATTCTCGGAAGTCGGGTTTGTTTACTTAAAAGACACGTATCTCAGAATACCTAAATAGCGTCATTGATTTTTTTTCTCTGCCATAGGCGTACCCTAGTAAAATTAATATAATTATACCCCCTTTTAAAGCAGGTACGCCTATGCTCTCTTCATATACAATACTCTTTGCTCAGGAGTACCAACTTAGAAACTAAAAAACCTTCTGGTCATTGAACTGTTCCTTCAGGGCCTCAGGGCCAGGGTGCAGGATGCAGGATGCATTAGAGCATTGATCCTCTTGCATTAGGCCTGAAGAAACGCCATCTTAAGACCTCTTGCATGACTTCCAGAGTGTAGCTACAAGAACCAAGGGCTCTCCTGATGGCCCATGTCCATCGAGAGTGCGTGGCCTTGAAACTGAGCCCGTACGCACCTAGTATATCTACTTATGAGAGCAGCGAACCTGGGCGCAGGTGATACATGGCGCGATTACACCGGTTGTGGTGCGATATGCACCCGGAGTATCGCGCCTTCTCTCAGCAACATCTGAGAGACGAAGTATCCTTTTTGCACCGAACAGGTTACGTAAGGGCACCTCGTCGGCGTGAGGAAGTACCAGCCGCACTTTCACCGCGGCAAATTCCAGCTGACGAAGAACTTCCGCTTGAGTACACCGACGTCGCTTTAAGGACGAGGGTTAACCTTAACACCAGGGTTAACCCAAAGCCACAAGACCTGGCACGAATGGATTCGTTGATCAGTGAGGAGCTTCCAGAAGATGCCAACATCTGGCAGATCAACAGCGCGGTGTACGCTGCCGCAAAGCAACTCGTCCCACAACAGCGCCTGGCAAGCGCAGTTGATAGGGTCGAGAAAGCTAAGCGGCGCGTACAGAAGATCGAAGTTAAAATTCGATCAGCAAGGCAACACGCTTCTCGAATCCAGAGTGTGGTGGATTATATAGTCGCAGGTAGACCATTTACACCGAAGGTCCGGCGAGTGGCAGCCGGACTGAGACGCCAACACCACACTCTAAATCGCACAGTGCTGCAGACCATCAAGCAGCACTGTCTAGATAGGATTCGAGCGCTTATGGCTATTAAGAAAACTTTGGTCAGGCGAATGCGGAGTTTGGAACAAAACAAATTGTTTCAAACAAACCCGTCTCGCCTGTTCCAAGAGCCACAGCGTGTTGTCGAGAATCCGCCAACTGTTGATAATGTCGAAGCCTTCTGGAAAGGAATCTACGAAGTCACGAGTCCATTCCATAACGACACTCCAGCTATAGCACACTTCGAGGCTCTCTGTCGTAGAGTCTTAGAAGAGCCAGACGAAGTGTGCCCGGCAATCAGTACGGAAGAGGTTCAACAAGCACTTGTTGGAACCAAGAACTTCGCTGCCCCGGGTCCAGATGGTATAAACAACTGGTGGTGGAAGAAGTTTCCTTCCACCCACCTCCATCTGGCCCGAGTTTTCAACTCATGGTTGAACGAGGGGCAACAAACTCCGGACTGGTTTGTCGAGGGGCGAACTGTGCTATTCCCCAAAAAGGGGGATCTGTCTGACCCAAAAAATTATAGGCCGATTACCTGCCTCAACTCCTGCTACAAGTTATTTACTCGTATCTTGTATACCAGGATGTTGAGGTCTGTTGATCCGGTCTACCAACAGATAAACGAACAGCGTGGTGCCAAGAAGGGCCTGGCAGGTTGCAAGGAAAACCTGCTGATAGACCACTGTATTACACAGGATTCTGTGCAGTACAAGCGGAATCTGTCAATGGCCTAGATTGATTATCGCAAGGCATTTGATACAACATCCCACGAGCTTTTGTTACACTTGCTCGGATGTCTTGCGGTACCAGCACCGCTAGTGAGATGCATCGAACAATTGTTGCCGCTTTGGAGAACTCGCTTCACCATAACATCCGGTGCCGAGCGAGTTTCGACAGAGTTGGTGACATTTAAGAGAGGAGTGTTTCAGGGTGACTCTTTGAGTCCGCTCCTCTTCTGCATCTCACTGCTGCCGCTATCTGTTGGACTCCGTCAAACCCGCGGGTATCAGTGTGGGCCACCCAGCAACCGGAGGCATAAGGTCACCCATCTATTTTATATGGATGACCTTAAACTCTATACCTCCGGAGAGCGAGAACTTCAAAATGCTCTCAGGGTGGTCGAGGAATACACGCGGGCAATTGGAATGGAGTTTGGGTTGGACAAATGCGCAGTCATCCACCTCAAGAGAGGACGATGCGGGGAATTCCACGAAGATGCGCAGCTCGCAGACGGAAGCATTCTACGACATTTGGATGCCGGAGAGACCTACACATACCTGGGCGTGGAGCAACGCCACATCCAGGATGTGAACCAAATAAAGGATTCTCTCCGTGGCAAGTACAGACACCGACTCCGAAAGATTTGGTCTTCTGAACTTTCGGGGAAGAACAAGGTGTCTGCCACTAATATGCTTGCCGTTCCGATTCTGCTCTACTCCTTTGGAGTAGTTAAATGGCGAGTAGATGAGCTGCGTCAATTGAACAGGGATACCCGCAAGATGATGAATATCCATAGGAGTATTCATCCTAGATCGTCCGTTCCTCGTGTGTACCTCCCACGTCAACGGGGGGGCCGAGGACTCTTGAGTCTGGAGTATATGCATGGCAGAGTAGCATTAAGTATGGCATGTAACATCCTAAGGAGCTCGGATCCGCTCCTACGGTTAGTGAGAGATCATGAAACCGTGGGAGTTGGCGCTTTATTGTTTAAGGCAGCACAGAGGGCCGCAGATGAACTCGGTCTCGTGTTCGACTACAGGCAAGGAGGCAGGCGAGGTGCTGATGCAGAATCAGTTACTGAGCTTCCGCCGAATCGTCTGACAGCCCAAATTAAAGCTGCCGAACAGAGGAATCTGTTCAGGCAGCACGTCGATAAACCCCTGCACGGTGTTTTCTTTAACAACATAGAAGCACTGGGTTTATCGACAGAGCTGACCTTCGCATTCTTAAGGTCAGCGGGGCTGAAGTCGGAGAACGAGGGATTCATTGTGGCCTGCCAAGATGGTGTTATTAATACTTTGGTCTATCGGAGTCGCGTGATGGGTGTAGAGGTTCCTGATATCAACTGCAGGACCTGCCGTCAGGCGCCGGAGTCGCTCATGCATCTATTATCTGCATGTCCGATTTATGCAACTGCGGCCTACATCCAACGACATAACGCGGCTTTACGAGTGCTATACTACCATCTATGGCACTAGTACCAGATAGACCAAACACCAGTGCTGCCTTATATCCGCGGAGATATCGAGTCCGTTGTCGAGAACGAGAAATGCCGGATTTACTGGAACTACTCGTTCCCGACCGTCAGGCGAATTCAAGCCAATAAGCCTGACATAGTCCTCCTCGACCATCAGACCAAGGTGATGTATGTCATCGAGTTCTCAGCACCTGCTGAGACAAACATCGCCTTGAAGGAGGAGGAGAAACGGACTAAATACAGAGATCTCCGGTACGAGCTCCAAGTGCTATATCTAGGCTACTCTGTCAAAATGGTCGTCCTGATAATCGGTGTACTCGGAGGTATGAAGCCCACGCTGCTCTCCGCATTGAAGACCATGCCTGCCTGCCAAACATCGGCAGAATGGTTGGCTGGTCAAATGCAGAAAGCGGTCATCCTGGGATCCCTTCGTCTACTTAGGGCACACGAGTCTGGAATCTACAGTGACTAACCCTGCGGGATGTGGGGAGTTGCTGTAGATTATTCGCTGGCGCTCTCTCTGTGTGGTGTCGGAGGCCACAGGGAGACTGTCCAGCATTTGATTCGAGAAAGCAATAAAAAAAAAAACAATAATAATAATAATAATAATACGTTAAAAGTACCTATTGATTGGGTTAAGTACCTATAAAAACAAGATGACAAATCACAAAACTATACCCTCCCTATAGTTTAACTTATTATAAATTCATGTTTTCTGTTGTATTATATGAATTAACAAAAAATGTATGACCAAAAATTAGTAAATATTTCTCAATCGGAACACGTCTTCTTATAGATGGCTCGCTTTTAAGGGTTTGTAATTCGTTACACTTGTATTACAATTATTATTAATTATCATTACTTTTATTATTGTAAACTTAATATATTCAACAAAACTTTTACACTATTTTGATGTAGGTACCTTACTACCTACCCTATATTTTTGTGTAAGATACCGGCTATCTGTCTATATTTTTGTGTACCTATTAGTAGAAGGGAAATGAGAGAGCTGAGGGAGCAGTGATCATGATCATGATGAGTGATCAAGGTCATACCCCATCGGGTTACATACACGTGTTACATATAGGGTTACACATCCGGTATTAATGAACAGGTGTCACATATCGTGTTTCCGGCGGTGTCTAATTAATGTGCTCGGGTTACATAGGTCAATGACACATCCGGTGGTATCATATTAATGCACATATAGGGTTACATAGGCCATACTCCCACCCCCCTCAAAAACCACTACTCAAAAAACCACCCCCTTTAAAACTACCCCTCAAATACCACCCCCTCAAAAACTACCCCCTTAAAAACCACCCCCTCAACAAACCACCTCTCGAAAACTACTGCACATATAGGGTTACACATCTGGCGGGGTCAAATTAATGTGCTCGGGTTACATAGGTCAATATCCGGCGGTGTCAAATTAATGCACATATAGGACTACACATCCGGCGGTGTCAAATTAATGTGCTCGGGTTACATAGGTCAATGACACATACACGTGTCACATATCGGGTTACACAGGTCAATAACTCATATCGGGTTACATACACATGTCACATATTGGGTTACAACTTGTCGGGACAAGTTTGTATACATGTCTAGACAACATCCGGTTTATGCACGAAGATGAATGACCTTTACAATGAATCAGCATATAATTAACATCCTGTAATTCATCCGGCGGTATCAAATTATTGCATACGTGTGGGGTCAATGTATACATGTGTAGACGACATCCGGTTTATGCACAAAGATGAATGACCTTTGCAATGTATCAGCATAAAATTAATATTCTGTAATTCATCCGGTGGTGTCAAATTAATGTACACGTGTGAGGTCAATGTATTCATGTCTAGACGACATCCGGTTTATGCACGAAGATGATCACGTGTGTACTCCCCACCACGATGAATGTGCGATATATTTTACACAGCGATAAGATACATTCTTTTGTCTATGTTTAAACTTTATACAACAATGAAGTGTGAACATTGTGGAAACGGTTTCTCATGTCAAAGTAATTTAGTTCGGCATATTCGACAATATTGTTCAGTTCTTCATGATAACAAAAAACGGAAGGCTGATAGTATGCCTTCTACAAGTGGTCTTAATAGAAACATTTGTGAACATTGTGGAAACGATTTTTCATTTGAAAGCAATTTAGTTCGACATATTCGCCAATATTGTTCCGTTCTTTATAACAATAAACGAAAGAGCGACAGTGTACCATTAAATGACCAAAACAAAAAACAGAAGACTGATTGTGTGCCTTCTACAAATGGTGGAAATTCTAATAGTGTCAGTGGTGGTAACAAAAACATTTGTGAACATTGCGGAAAAATCTTTTCATCACCTTTCAACTTATTACGACATATTAATAAAAACTGTTCCACTTTAAATAATTCAATTTCTTCTGGTAATAAAAAAATTCATCGGCCAGTTGTTCAAAATGTGGGGAATGGTGTGGAGAAACTGCATCACGCATTTAAGAACAGGAGAGCTAGTTACCGCTTTACTAGCCCTAAGACCCATATCGATTACTCTGATTTTCTGGAAGAGGTGAAGCAAAAGGTACTTGGAATAATTAATGAATACCTGGAGAAATTCAACACCCTTAAAATTAATTTCGAAGTGTTTGGGCTGTATGTCATACCTGAAAAGGAGATATCTGACATAAAGTCATTTAATACCAAAAATAAAATAATCACTGTTTCATCAGACCTTCAAAATATTTTTGAGGTTTTCGGGGAAGAGATGAAGCTGCAAGCATCTGAATTTCAAGGAAGGGACTCTGGTTGGACATTAAAACATATAATGTTTCTTGATGTGAACATAAATAAATATACACCAATGTCTGCTTCATCATATATTAAGTTACCCAAAGCCATAGAAGTAAAGAAAGCGGTTTTAAACATACAAAACACAGATAATGCATGTTTTGCTTGGTCAATTAACGCAGCAATCTCCCCTGCAGAAGGTGATCCAGTGAAACCAAGTGCGTACCCAAATTATAATACTTTACTAAATTTTAATGGACGTCCTTTAGTTTCCTATGAAACTAAAGGACGTCTCTAAATTTGAAGAAATGAACAACATGTCCGTTAATGTGTTTGGTATTGAAACAGAATTCAAGGATGGAAAAACAATTACAGAGGTGGTAGGACCATTACATTTTACTTCATGTCCTCAAGCTATTTAGTTAGTATCCAGAATGATCTTGTCTGGTGCTGTTCATTTCTTTGTACTCCTTTGTCCTAAGTAAATGCTAGGATGATTGTAGTTTGTAGCGCATTCCATATTAGTCTAATCAAGTTTTCAGTAAACTGAAATTTTAGAAGCATTTCATATTACTTTTGAGCAAATGGTCTTTTCCCACTATTTCGACCCCGCTTAAACCGAAAATGCCGGTTGCCAAAGCGAAATCTCAACCGGAAGTGAGATATTCAAGATGGCGGCTAAAATAGCGCCAAAACCCGAAATCGGCGCTATGAAGCTCCCATACGACTTAAGGGGCCCACAAACTGCGTTTTTGTTCGACGGTTTTGTTCGACGAACACGTGTCTTCGAACAAAAGCAACTCAAAACCGAAGTGTTTGGTATTATTCGCTGGCGTACAAAACTGATGAAAAGAATCAAGTTCAAACTGATTTTATTCGTCGGTGTTGTTCGATAAACACGCAAGTCTGCAGTGTGTAGCGTATACATTTTTAAAAAACGACGGTTTTTGCAGTAGCGTAGCTACAACTGCAACAGTGTATTCTTTGTAGTTTGTAGTGCCCATTTACGGAGAGAGCAAGGAGGTATTGTTAAGTTGTACAATATGACTATGTTAATAAATTAACATGAGAAAACTGACTTCTCTTCAAAAGCCAGTCTTTCACCCACTTCCTCCGTTTCTTTTTATTTTTTAATTTTATGGCTAATGCCACCGCCACTGCACGGTCTTCATATTAAAAACTCAGTATTGTCTATGTTGACGCTGCTAGAACAAAACTGAGGTGTGTGTGCAACTGTACGTTGCCGGTTATGTTCGAAGAGATTTGTTCGTCGAACAAAATCGTCGATCAAAAACGCAGTTTGTGGGCCCCTTTAGGAACACGTCCAAAATGTCTAATTATATGTTTTTGAGCATGAGAAATTCAAAAATATTGTGTACAATTATTTTTGTGAAGTTTTTAACAAGATGGCGGCCAAGATGTTGCCGCCAGTACTCTCAAGTTTGTCGTTAGCGCAGAAAAGAGTGTGACATACTGATGTATACGCACGAGTAAGCTGTGTTTGAGAGAGCTCCTGTGAATTTTTAAATTATAGTGGTTTATTTAAATAATTAATTATCTAGGAAAGCCTTATGTGTTTCTTATAGTCTTTGAGTAATAGTTGATCATTAGTTTTTTTACTTTCGACGGTGTTTTAGTGCAGTTTTTTTAGTTTTGTGCTATCATAATTTAGTATTCTCTGTCTGACCACCTTGATAAAGTCATGTCAATGCAGACTAGAGGAGATCTAAAATGGATACTGAAGGTCTTATTAAAAAAGTCTGCAACACAGTTGTTGCAAAACTACAGTCGGAAATGGACACTAAATTAACAAGAATGAAGAAAAATATTAATGAACAACTAAATAAATTGGACAAACTGGATGAAATGAATAATCAACTTGCTAACGTCACAGACTTATTTAACTCACTTAGTACTACTGTTACTGAAAATCAAAACTCGATTAGGGACATTAATAAGAAACATAATTTATTCGCACAATATGACAAAAGAAACTCTCTACGTTTTTATGGTTTTAATGAAAATGAGAATGAAAATGTTGTCGAACTAGCGTCTGATTTTATCAGTAACATTCTGAAAATCCCATGTTCAACCCAGGACATTGATTGTGCATTTAGAATTGGGCAATTTAATGAGAGTATAGGTAAACCACGTCCAGTTTTAGTCAGTTTTGTCAATAACTGGAAACGATCCCAGGTATTTAACGCCAAGAAACACGTGAAGAAATCTGGAACTAATGTATCTATATTTGAGGATCTTACCAAAGAACAATATGTAATGTTGCTGGCTGCCAAGAAAAAGTATGGGAAAAATTCTGCTTGGTCCTCAAGCGGTAAAATATATTTTTCACACGGAGGCAAGAAATCGATTTATATGAATGAAACCGCATGACTTAATTGGTATGGTACTACAAATTTATGTATTTATTTCCTTTACTATTTCAATAATGTTTATAGTTGTTCTTTTGTAGCGTTACTTTTTTTGTGAAATAATTCTCATTTCCTTATCTACTTACTAAGTTCTTTTTATTGAGTTAATGATACTTTAATTTTTGACTTACTGGCTATCTAATTATAACTGTTCAAATTATTTCTTTGTTATTATTTGATAATTAAACTCTTTGTAATTTTACCATACAATATTAGATTATCTACTGGAGCTCTGATGGCTTTTTTATGCATAATAATACATGGTTTAGTTTTTCACATTTTAATATTCGCTCTGTTTGTAGAGGGTTTGATTTGTTTTCTAAACTGGTTTTGAAAGAAAAATTTAGCATTATTGGGTTGTCTGAAACATGGTTGGATAGTAAGATTGCTGATAATAATATATCAATTAATGGTTATACTTTAATTAGAAAGGATCGTGAAGGAAGAGGAGGCGGCGTCGCTTTTTATATCAATAGGTCAATTAAATTTAAAATCCTTGATGTTCCGAATAATGGTTCAATCGAACAACTCTGGATATCTATAAAACTTGAAGGTAAGAACATTTGCTTGGGTATATTATACAGGCCTCCCAATGTTAATTCTGCGCAGTATCTGAATGAATTGGAAAACACCTTGGTAAATTTTATACCTGATTTTGATTTAGTCTTATTCGGTGGTGATTTAAATGTTGATATGTCAAATCATAACAGTTATTCTTGTATAGCACTTAGTAACATTTTTGATAAATATGGTTTACATCAACTTGTTAGCTTGCCAACTCGTGTTACTAATAACACACAAACTTTAATCGACCTTCTTGTTTTGTCTTGTTCTGATTATTTATTAAAAACTGAGGTAATAAATATGGATGATATCTCTGATCATCGTTTGGTAACTTGTAATCTAAAAATAAATAAATCTACACAGCCTTTGTTATACAGAACGTTTCGTGATTTTTCTAGTTTTGATTATGACTTATTTATTCACGATCTTCATTTAATGGATTTTGATCATTTGTACAATATTGATGATGTTGATGAAATGATGGAATATTGGAATAAAAATATTTTACTTCTATTTGATAAACATGTTCCATTTAAAACAGTGAGAATCACGAAACCTCCTGCACCCTGGCTTACTGAAACTCTCAAAGCAATGATGAAGTTACGTGACCGTGCTTACGCTAAATACAAAAAAACGAAAGCAGAGGCTGATTGGATATATTATAAAGAAATCAGGAATGTGGCAAATATGGCGGTCAAGTCAGAAAAGAAAGGTTACTTACAGTATATGTTTAAAACTGACCCCAAAAATTTTTGGAAAACGTTAAGGTCGCTTAATATTCATTCCAATAACTCCCACAGTCCTATGGATATAGCCAAACCTGATGATTTTAATGACTTTTTTATTAACAAGTTACCACAGGCAAGTGTTGATACTAACTTTATTAAAAATTACTATGCTGATAAGAAATTTCCAGGTGTTACTGAAGAATTTATTTTTGAACTTGTTTCTGCTGAAAAAATTGAAAAATGCTTACGTACTATTAAATCAAATGCAATTTTAGCACACAAAATTGATTTGAAAATGTTAACTTTAGTAACACCGCACTTAATTAATCATATTAATTTTATAATTAATAAATGTCTTTTATCAGGCACTTTTCCAAAAATTTGGAAAATTGCAAATGTCATCCCTGTGCCTAAAAACACCAGTCCCACGGAAATATCACACTTTCGTCCTATTTGCATTTTACCCACTTTATCCAAAATATTGGAAAAAATATTATATGAACAACTTGTAGCATTTTTGGAGAAATTTAATATTTTGCCGCCTACTCAATCTGGCTTTCGAAGTAATTATAGTACCGCCATGGCTCTATTACATGTAACAGACGAGTTATTTAGAACATGTGACAATAATGAGAATGCTTGCCTCATGCTGTTAGATTTTAGTAAGGCGTTTGATACTATTGATCATTCTACCCTGTGCTTAAAGTTAAAATATTTCGGAGTTGGTCCTAATTTGATTAATTTTTTTTCTAATTATTTATCTAATAGGCGTCAAAAAGTTGTGCTTAATGGTATTTCATCAAATTGTAATGGTGTTAGTAAAGGTGTGCCACAAGGTAGCGTATTAGGTCCTTTACTATTTTCTGTCTATACTGCCGATTTTTCGAAATATGCTGACGACTTTCAATTAATTTTTCGATTTTTTATTTAATGATATTGGAACAGCAGTAGAAAATATGAATATAGATTTAGCATGCATTTCACAGATATCCCGCTACCATGGTCTAGTTTTAAATGAAACAAAGACTGAATTACTGGTTGTTGGTAGGCACAGAGAACAGGTTGTTAATCATCCTGACTTCATACTGATGGTTAATCATAAAGTAATAATGCCTAGTGAGTATTGCAAGGACTTAGGGATTTATATCGATGTTAACCTTAGATTTTCCAAACATGTGAGCAGCCTTATACAAAAATCATACGGTAAATTAAAATCTTTATATATTCATAAGGATTTTCTTAGTCAAGAAGTGAAATTGAAATTGTGTGATTCTTTGATACTCAGTCATATAGCGTACTGTGACACAGTTTACTGGCCAGCTATTTTAAATAAAGACAAAGAAAGTCTTCAAAGAATTCAAAACGCCTGCTTAAGGTTCAGCTATGGTTTAAGAAAGTTTGACCATATTTCGCCTAAGTTTATCGAATCTAATTGGCTGAACCTGGATGAGCGTTTTCTGCTTCACTTAGCTTGTCTTGTGTACAAAATTAATAAACTGAATACACCTAAATATTTATATGACAAGCTGGTGAAAGGTAGTTCTACTCATGAACGTGTCACTCGTTATAGGGAACTGTATACTGTGCCCAAGCATAACTCCGCTCTATATCAGAGAAGTTTCACGTATAATGCAGTTACGCTGTTCAATAAACTGCCTATTCACATTAAAGCCTCCCCATCTATTATCTCGTTCAGAAAACATTTCAAATCCTTCCTCTTTGCTAACAGATATAACATGTAATTGTAAGTTTCATGCGTATTAACTTAGTATTTGTAATATTTTGTATTATTTGTATTAATAGTATCATATTAGTATTAGTATTATAATTATTATCCTATATTTGTTGATTTATTGGAATGGTTAGGTGTAAGAGCAACTAGGTTGAACCTCGCCATTCCTATATAAATAATTTGTTTTTTGTTTATTTGTTAAATTCTAATAAAGACATATTATTATTATTATTATTATTATTATTATTATTACATGTCGTGACATATGTTTTGCAGCATGAGGATTTCAAAAATAAACTCTAAAACCACTTCGGACTAAAATTTAATCCAAATACAATGAAAAATAAACTTGTGAGTTTTCCCACTACGAAAAACAGATCGTACAAAACACTACAACACTACTGTGTCTCTCAGGAGGTCTATTCTTGAAACTAGGGAATGTGTTCCTGTTATGTGCCCACTGAGGATTAAATTATTACAGCCACATCATGGTGGGGGGGTGTACTAGACCCCCATACAAAAATTTTAAACAAAAAGTACAGGAGACTTCAGTTATAGGGATTTTAAGAAAAATTTTATTTAATTTTTATCACGTGACAGGGGCCTTTTGAAATTATTTACGTTTAAAACCTTCTAGAACAAATTTTCGTTCTGACTTTTACTATAAAAGAAAAACCAAATTTTGGGAATATTGAGTCCCCGCCGAGCATTCATAACATCAACGTCGGTTCTTCTCCCGAAACTAACTCGTCACCAGTAAGCGTCGGCGTAGTAGTTCCGAAACTTCATACGTGTGTCATCCATCGCGAGTGCCTACCTTGTGCGTGTGTGTCTGCTGTGAAGTGTTTCTAATCTTAATCAAATACAACTCATACGTGTAATAACCAACGCGAGTGCTAACCTTGTGCGTGTGTGTTCGCTGTGAACTGCTTCTTACAAACTCGTCACCATTAAGCGTCGGCGTCGTTTAGCTTTGAACATTCATACGTGTATCATCATCTCGAGTGCTTACCTTGTGCTTGTGTGTTCGCTGTGAAGGGTATACAACATAACCCTACTTTAACTCATTCGTGTGTAAACCATCGCGAGTGTGAGGTGTTTATAACCTACCACTACACTTTACGAACCTTTCTATATATATACTCGTATTGACCGTGTGTGTCCGTAGTCAGGAATTTTTCTACAAATACTCGTATTGACCGTGTGTGTCCGTAGTCAGGAATTTTTCTACATATACGCGTATTGACCGTGTGTGTCCGTAGTCAAGACTTTTTCAATAAATACTCGTATTGGACGTGTGTGTCCGCTGCCGAGGATTTTTTAGAACTTTTAACAAATACTACTGTGTATCTAGTGCGTGCTTCTTTAAACCAATACTTATGTCGTGTTAAGCCCTAGTGAGTCTTCTGTAACGCTCAGGATTATCAAAGCGAGACGTAACCTTACTCCAAGAGGGTAAGAGAACTATTTATTGGCTATTGAATTAGAACATTGACATTGCCGCCTGGCATAAACTGTATCGCGATCGACTGATACTATTACATTGGCTACTCATAGAATCATAGAGCATTTATTTTATATTGTTAATGACTTATTGTATTAAACTGTTTATGTTGATGTGATGTGTAACTGAAGTAACCCGTCCAACTTTCAGGTGGTCAAGGCCAAATATACTAACATCTAACAGAGCTAGGAATTTATTCCAATATTTTTTACTAGTCCAGTCATTAATGGTGAACCCTTCCGGTTACACCGGTTGCAATTCATATAAAGCTCAAGTGCCAGTGCTATTATTTTTTAAGTTCACCTTAGACCTTCATTATAAGGTAAGTGCAAGTACTATAACTCCTTTGTTGATTAAGCAACACACCCTGAGATCAATCACATCAAGTACGACCCGGGATCGAGATCTAGTTAACACGCTGCCACTGGCGCCCAACAACTTTTTTTTAATATACAAATTTGTGGTGGTCACTTAACTAACCCCAGCCAGTATCCAGGCACCTTCGGGGAATTTTTCCAAACACTTTCAAATCTCGTACCCCTAAGGCGTTGTCATGGCGAGCCCAACTAGGGGCCTTGCTGAATAAAGAGTTATTCAACGAATCAAAAGCTACAACAAAAAAGAGTTACTTGCACTTTTAACTTCAAAGACTAAAACTCGACTGTCAAACGTTACGGTGCGCGTAGAACGTGTGCGTCAACCCGAAGAAGCGGTGCGTCGGCCGATTAGGAATGACTGATCCCACGTATCGACCAATCAGCGGTGACCAACTTTTTATGAGCGATACTTCAACGAGCAGTTCCGAGTGTTCAACGATTACTTATTTTGACGATAAACAAACAACGAACGTCGGCCACATCCACGGACCATCTCGTGTCAGCTGGGACGCCGATTATATCAACTGTATACAACCTACACATCCCAACACGGACAACATGGATTTATCTTGTATTTCTGTGTGCCCTCCGAGTCCAGGGATGACGCCCATCGTTCCAGAACGTCTTATCGACCGGCTGGATACAGAACCAATGCAAAATATTATGACGCAACATGTGCGTTCACTGGTGGAAGATGTACCAAACGTCAATCCTGATCAAAATAATGCGGTACCAACACCGATAATACGTCCCCGAGCTCAGGAAGTACCCATCATGGATGCGCCTGTGCCGCAATTTGAAGCCTTTTTCCGGCAAATGGCCGAAACAATGGCAAATACATTCAAGCAAACAATGGCAAATGCTGCACAACCAGTCAACCGACATGACCGTCTGTTAAGCGCCCCAACTTTTTCAGGACTGGACCACGAAGACCCAGAAGGGTTTATTCAACAAACAGAGGAATATTTTGCTCGGCAAAATATAAAAGAAGATCGCGACAAGCTGGCAGTAATCTCGGATTTACTACGTGGCGCGGCTAAAAAATGGCACGAGCCTTACAAAACCATTTTACCCAGTTTTCGCGCCTTTGAGGAAAGGTTCTTGAATAATTTCAATTCAGTATCGCGTATCACACGCGTAATGACGGTACTGTACGGTTCGAAGCAGACTAAGGATGAACCCGTAGGCGTGTTCATTACAAAAAAAGCCAATTTGTTTCAACGAGTCGACCCCTACAAGCCTGAGGTATTACAGCTCGAAGTCATTTTGGATCAGCTGCTTCCAGACATTCGTTCGCGTCTGCGTGGGCATCAACTGCGCAGTCTGGACGAATTAACCAGCATAGCCACATTGATTGAAGCTGACCTCAGCGAAGTGGATGTCACTAAGACATTCCGCTCAACAAAACCAGCGACAGATCCCCCAGCTAGAAATATGGTCACCAATAGGAACACTACTGGACCCCCATCTCCGTGCAGGTATTGCCCCGGAGAACAGTGGCATTTCTACAAGGACTGTCCTACAAGGCAACAACGCTATTCCCAAGGGAATCAGCGCAATGCTAATCAAAATTACAAGGTATCGGGAAACTCCGAAGGGGCCCGGGGAGCCACAGCCTCCTTACCTCCCCCAAACGGCCCGAACACAGCTCCCAGTCAGCACTGAACGAGTCTTCCCCCCTTGGGAGGGAGAACTCGGAACCAGTTGGATCCACACACCCTTTGCTCGGATCGCCAGCCACTAGGGAAACGCTCTACGTCGAACCTGCGATGATTCATCAATGCGGAATGGAGTCAGCAACCCAGCCACTGCCTAAGCAGTCAGTTGCACCCATCTACCCGTTGTTAGGATTGCCAGCTACTAGAGACACACTCTACGTCGGACCTGTGACGACTCCACAAGGCGGAATGGACTCAACTTCCACAATTACTAGCTTGGACCCTGTTGCTTTAACTCACCCGTTGTTAGGATTGCCAGCCAATGAAGACACACTCCACGTCGGACCAACGGCGATTCCACGATGCGGAATGGACACAGCAACCCAGCCACTGCCTAAGCAGTCCGTTGCATCCATTTACCCGTTGCTCGGAATACCCGCCACTGGAGAAACGCTTCATATGGAACCTGCGATGATTCAGCAATGCGGAGGGGAATACGCAACTAGGCCACTGCCTAGATTAACCATAAGTATTGCTGGCCATGAGTGTCAAGCACTCATCGACACCGGCGCTACTGGTAATATAATCCGATCAAGTCTAGTGAACATGGTCATTAATGACAGGGCTCATCCGACTATCACACTAGCAAACGGAGACAAAATATTATCAGTAGGAGAAACGGAGCTAGCAGTAACGATACAAGGTGTTTCTACAACACATAAGTTTTTCGCACTACCCAATCTAAGCGAGGAGGTCATGCTTGGCGGCCCATTTTTACAGCAGGAAAATGTCATCATTGACTATGCTCGACAATGTATATATTTTGGACGACAACAACGACTGACCGCGTATTGGAATCAGGCTGTGCCAAAAACCGAATTACCACAAGAACTACATCCCGAATTGGAGATCCCAGCCGAATACGCCAGTGAACTAAAACCATTATTTCACGAATTCGCAGATCTATTCGCGGAAGTTCCCACTCAAGCTACAACTATCACGACCACACATCGGATAGTTCTCAGGGGCAACGCTCCCATTATAAATATTCGTCCATATCCGATGTCGCCGGAAAAGAAGCGCATTCTATACGACCAGGTGCAAGAGATGCTCCAGGCCGGAGTGATTGTGCCTTCCACATCGGCATACTCATCGCCACCAGTTTTGATCGAACGGCCGGGAAAGAAGCCGCGCTTCTGTATTGACTTCCGTCGTTTGAACGAAATCACACTTGATGAATCTTCTGTCCTGCCAAAAATCCACGAGGCCTTGAAGAATCTTGGAGAGGCAAGGATCTTCACGGTTTTGGACTTGCGAAGTGGTTACTGGCAAATACCGATGGAGGAGGAGTCAAGAAAATATACCGCGTTTTCAACACCGGACGGAGCAGCTTATGAATTCAGGGTGATGCCTTTTGGGCTCAAAACGGCACCATCAACTTTTCAAAAGCTGATGACAAAAGATGTGCTTACTGGATACCTTCACCATTTTTGCCAGGTGTACCTAGACGACATTTTGGTTTATAGTAACAATTTGGAGGAACATGTATGCCATCTGAAACTTGTGTTTGAGAGGCTAAGAATCCATACCTTACAAGTCTCGCCAGAGAAGTGCCAGATCGCGAAACCGGAACTGGACTACTTGGGACATCGTATAGTAAATTGGACAACCACGCCTCAAGTCAAACATGTATTAGCCATTAAAGACTATCCGGCTCCAACAACAAAACGTCAACTCCAGTCATTTTTGGGACTGTGTAATTGGGTACGAGAGTACGTCCCAAATGTTGCACAGATTACACAGCCATTAACCCACTTATTGACTAAGGATACTCGTTTCATATGGACGCCTGAAACTGATGACGCTTTCGAGAAATTAAAGACAGCCATAGGACAACCGCTCTCCTTGCACCGACCCGATTTTAAGAGAAGGTTCATACTCCAAACCGATGCCTCCATGTTAGGCCTTGCAGGAGTCTTATATCAAATTGGTGATCAAGGCGAGAAGAGGATCATCTCCTATTCGAGTTCGTCATTAACGAAAGCTGAATCACGTTATCACGTAAATGAGCTTGAATGCCTCAGCGTGATGACCTACTTAAAAAAATATAGTCTATACTTAATAGATCAGCCATTTACTATCGTCACAGATAGCCGCGCGCTATTATGGCTCAGCCGGTTTAAGGACACCAAGGCTAAACTAACTCGGTGGGCCTTATTACTTCAAGAATATGCCTACACGGTAGAGCACTGCGCCGGTAAAGAAAATTTATTAGCTGACTATTTGAGTCGCCATCCACAAGATGACGAAATACGAGAACCACCCGATGAAGATCGGCTACTTATGCCCAAATTCACACCAACTCTAAAGGTGAATGCTGTAACTCACGCAGCCTTAATGCAAGATGTATCCCGTGCACAAGGGCGTTCACGGCAGATACGATCCAATCTTGACAGATGGGAGCGGATTCGAGATGCAGAGCAAGAACCCGAAGAGGAGGAAGAGCAAGCGTTTTACGCTCATTATCTGGTACAAGACGACCTATTATGGAGGACAACTAACGAGGGAAAACGCCTTGTAGTCCCCAAAAATGCCATAACAGAAGTCATTAACCACTACCATGTTCGTGAAGCAGCTGCTCATCCAGGCATAACAGAAACACTTAGACAAATCAAGCGGGGTTATTATTGGAAGGGCATGGATAACCATGTCCGGAAACAACTCCGGGAATGCTTGGTCTGTAAGACCGTAAAGGGAAGGCAATTACAGCCGCATGCCCCTTTCAGAGCAACATCGCCGCAACATACATTCGAAGTACTCAGTATCGACATTCTGGGGCCCTACCAGGAAACCCATCAACGAAAAAACCGTTATGTCATCATGGTGGAAGACATATTGACTCGGTGGACAGAAGCCTCTGTATACCCCGCAGTTAACGGACCAACGGTGGTCGGATTCTTGGAGAACTTAACAGCACGATATGGTACCCCCAGAAAGATTTTATCCGATAATGGTGGTCATTTTAAAAGCAGAAAATATGTACTCTGGTGTGCCGAACAGGGAATCCGCATACAGTACGTAGCTGCTTACCATCAACGGGCAAATCCTGTTGAACGCAAAGTACAAGATCTGAAAAAGGTGATGAAAACTTTGTTATTAAATAAACCTCCCAACACTTGGGACTTGTACGTGGCACCGGCCCTAAAAGTGATTAGGAACCGGCAAAATGCCGCTACAAAACAGACACCAGCTTGCCTGATGTTTGGCTTCGAACCCCCAGCGCCTGGCGACTGGGATACACCAGCATACTTAGCCGAGCGCGAACGTTTAGCTGGAATCTCCCCACAGGATCGCCTGGAACAGGCTCGACGAACCCAAACAGGCTATCAAGAGCGATATGCCCCACGAGACAAAGCGACCCCAATTCAATTTCGAGAACATGACCAAGTCATGGTGAAAAACCTTCGACCTCACAAAAACACTTTTGAGCCAGCGTGGCAAGGGCCGCACCCAGTCGTTCGTAAAGTCTCTGACGAGATTTACACAGTGCAAAAGGGACGACATCGCACCGATGTACATGTGGACCACTTGAGACCTGCACCAAAGGTTCCAGAGAGGGATATTCATCATGAGACTGAAACCAGCTCCCCAGACACATCGTCTGATGAGGATCTTCCGTTACCGGAACCTCCTCCAAGCCCAATTCCAACATTGGCATCCCCCATTACAAGCCCAATTCCAACATTGGCATCCCCCATTACAAGCCCAATTCCAACATTGGCATCCCCCATTACAAGCCCAATTCCAACATTGGCATCCCCCATTACAAGCCCAATTCTAACATTGGCATCCCCCATTACAAGCCCAATTCCAACATTGGCATCCCCCATTACAAGCCCAATTTCAAAATTGGCATTACCCCTTAGAAAACCTCGCCTAGACCGAGTAACAACACGACCTGGCTCAAACTCAGAGTCAGGAACCGTAGAGTCACAATCAGAGTCATTTCGTCCACTACTAAGTGAAGTAGCGCGATGTCGTCCTCAACCACAATCCGCGAGCCAAACACTTAAGTCTGGTTCGTCGGCACCTAGTCAGCCACAATCCGAGAGCCAAACACATATGTCTGGTTCGTCGGCACCTAGTCAGCCACAATCCGAAAGCCAATCGCTTAAGCCTGGTTTGTCGGCAACTAGTCAGCAACAGATGTCAGTTCCAGCACGAATGCCTATTCGGCGAAAACGACGTACTAGGATTGTCATCAAATCATCGGACTCCGAATAGTCCCCATATAATGTCGGTTACACTAATGTCCAAATGAAATAACCGCGAGTTCTCATATTTAGTAGGGCTGACATTCTTATCTAATCATTATATAGTTAGTTCACATATTTAGTAGGGTTTAAAATTTTTTAGATCCGACCTAGAATAAGCTAATCTTAAGTTTTTCATATATTACTTTTTAAGCTCATCGATTTCTATCCAACAGCCAAGGATAGCAAACGCCATCGCCAAAAGCCAATCTCGGTGGGGGGGTGTTATGTGCCCACTGAGGATTAAATTATTACAGCCACATCATGGTGGGGGGGTGTACTAGACCCCCATACAAAAATTTTAAACAAAAAGTACAGGAGACTTCAGTTATAGGGATTTTAAGAAAAATTTTATTTAATTTTTATCACGTGACAGGGGCCTTTTGAAATTATTTACGTTTAAAACCTTCTAGAACAAATTTTCGTTCTGACTTTTACTATAAAAGAAAAACCAAATTTTGGGAATATTGAGTCCCCGCCGAGCATTCATAACATCAACGTCGGTTCTTCTCCCGAAACTAACTCGTCACCAGTAAGCGTCGGCGTAGTAGTTCCGAAACTTCATACGTGTGTCATCCATCGCGAGTGCCTACCTTGTGCGTGTGTGTCTGCTGTGAAGTGTTTCTAATCTTAATCAAATACAACTCATACGTGTAATAACCAACGCGAGTGCTAACCTTGTGCGTGTGTGTTCGCTGTGAACTGCTTCTTACAAACTCGTCACCATTAAGCGTCGGCGTCGTTTAGCTTTGAACATTCATACGTGTATCATCATCTCGAGTGCTTACCTTGTGCTTGTGTGTTCGCTGTGAAGGGTATACAACATAACCCTACTTTAACTCATTCGTGTGTAAACCATCGCGAGTGTGAGGTGTTTATAACCTACCACTACACTTTACGAACCTTTCTATATATATACTCGTATTGACCGTGTGTGTCCGTAGTCAGGAATTTTTCTACAAATACTCGTATTGACCGTGTGTGTCCGTAGTCAGGAATTTTTCTACATATACGCGTATTGACCGTGTGTGTCCGTAGTCAAGACTTTTTCAATAAATACTCGTATTGGACGTGTGTGTCCGCTGCCGAGGATTTTTTAGAACTTTTAACAAATACTACTGTGTATCTAGTGCGTGCTTCTTTAAACCAATACTTATGTCGTGTTAAGCCCTAGTGAGTCTTCTGTAACGCTCAGGATTATCAAAGCGAGACGTAACCTTACTCCAAGAGGGTAAGAGAACTATTTATTGGCTATTGAATTAGAACATTGACATTGCCGCCTGGCATAAACTGTATCGCGATCGACTGATACTATTACATTGGCTACTCATAGAATCATAGAGCATTTATTTTATATTGTTAATGACTTATTGTATTAAACTGTTTATGTTGATGTGATGTGTAACTGAAGTAACCCGTCCAACTTTCAGGTGGTCAAGGCCAAATATACTAACATCTAACAGAGCTAGGAATTTATTCCAATATTTTTTACTAGTCCAGTCATTAATGGTGAACCCTTCCGGTTACACCGGTTGCAATTCATATAAAGCTCAAGTGCCAGTGCTATTATTTTTTAAGTTCACCTTAGACCTTCATTATAAGGTAAGTGCAAGTACTATAACTCCTTTGTTGATTAAGCAACACACCCTGAGATCAATCACATCAAGTACGACCCGGGATCGAGATCTAGTTAACACGCTGCCACTGGCGCCCAACAACTTTTTTTTAATATACAAATTTGTGGTGGTCACTTAACTAACCCCAGCCAGTATCCAGGCACCTTCGGGGAATTTTTCCAAACACTTTCAAATCTCGTACCCCTAAGGCGTTGTCATTCCCATGAAGGAATGACGTCATTTTCTATCTATAATAGTAAGTCAATCAATAGTAAATGTCAATTTACGTCATATTGGCGTCATTCCCTTATGGGAGCCCATCCCCGAGTTTCAAGAATAGACCCCTAGAATTTAGACAAGTACCTACGTTTGCAGGGGGTGCACAACTTCAAGTATGGTACAGTTGCTTTTCTGCAACTGCAGTTTTTAGTATTACACAGTCCCTTGCAGTGACAAATAATGATTTCAGGGCACGTCTTAGGGATAGGGTCTAAGCTCATGAATCTTGGAACTAGTTTTTCCCCGGCAATGGTCCAGCCGCAATCTTCAAGCAACGGAAGTGATGGTTTTGGGAGATGAACATTCTCCCAAACACATACCTGCCAATTTAGATATTGTTTAAAGAACGTTTTAATGGTCTAATATTGTTCTATTTTTTCGTGTTTCAGGTCTACTCACTTGGTAGTGACATCTCTTAATGTGGAGCATCCGATGTAGGTGGGAGGAACTCGGGCTTTTTTGCAGCGCCAAACAAAACAGCGCAAGCATCATCTGCACAACTGACGCCAGGATCAACCTGTATGAAAAATAAAAGTGTATGAATAGCTTATTGAAGAGCAATAAACTCAAGAAACGTTAATGCGCCTTATACAACTTAACGACGAAAGCCTCAACGTTCCTGAGTACGTCCTGACCGAGTGGCTAACACCCAAGTCCTCTCAAGAGATCGCAGTTTTTACCAGGTGCCGACCTTCGTTATAGATGCAAGTTTGGATGTCGAATCACCACAACCAGTGACAGCATGGAAAGCCAAGAGATTTGCAACTTGCTCCAATGAAAGCGTTTTGCAGATCTCGTGCACTGAAATGTATGTTTTATCCCAAGCAGTTTCTCTTATAATCCACAGTTGGGAACACTTTGCTGTCCACAGTACTGCTGCCAATGTTGTTATGATGACCAGGGACACTGATTTTGTACTTCTTCTTGCACACCATTTTGGCAAAATGAAGTGTTCCCAACTGTGGGTTATGAGTGGAACTGCTAGGGATAAAGCATACATTCCAGTGCACGAGATCTGCAAAACGTTTTCATTGGAGCAAGTTGCAAATCTTTTGGCTTGTTGTGAATCAACGTCCAAACTTGCATCTATAACGAAGGTCGGCACCTGGAAGGCATTCTATGGTAAAAACTGCGATCTCTTGCTACGGGCTCTGAAAATAAAAAAAACAATTCAAAAAAATATCTTTAATCACAAAATTCCAAAAATATCCGGTGTTTGGACCGCAGAAATAGTCCGTAACAAAAGTGCCGAAAGACTAGCTCAATTACAGTCGGCGAGTTGGGGTAGGTTCATTTCTTCTACCAAAAAAAGATATTATGAAATAGGCGCCACTAGCAAAATAATCTGCAACCTTGCTAGAAGCTCCCCAGGTTGTCAAGGGTGTCCAAACACTATTATACTTTTAATGATAACAAAAAAAAAGATTAAATATATACCAAATCTACTGAAATTTATCAAAATCACAAATAAGGCAAGTTGCCTAGAACGTAATAATTATGTACACAAATATAATGATAATATGCTTAAATTTGTACCTAGGTACATACGGAGAATGTGATCACGTGACCATTATGTTCACAATTATCTGTTTTAAAATATAAGATAGAAAATGTACATGTTATATCAACCAAACTAAAATTAAAACATATACAAAGCATGCAACAGGTCTTATCTGTGTTCTCCCAGTGCAACGATGCACAGTAGGCAAAGGAATGTTGAGATTACTCTTCTTCGCAGTGTTTGAATTCCAGTGACAAGTATGTTCGTGCAGTTACACAGATATTCCCTTGCTTCTACAAGACAACGTGATCCAAATTATGATCCAGACAGCCAAACGCCATATTTATAGAATCTCCATATGTCTCCTTCGCTTCCAACGACAAGAGTTCTCAGGTACAAAACAGCATCCAGTTAAGACAAATTACACAGAGAAGATAATACAGGAACAAGATTGCATCAAAAAATTACTGGGTGAAACTAGTGGTAGAACTAGTCACAATAGTAGTCCTAGGACTAGCCTTAGGAGTGCTAGTAGGAGTACTCGTAGGAAGGAGCCCTGCAGGGGAAAATTACATTCATAACAAACCATTCTGTATGTGAAATTAACCTCGTCAACATACCTTAGATGTAGTGTGGGCTTAAAGTAAACGTTGCAAAGTAATTGTAGATGGTTTTTCTCCACGTGGTTGCAGTGATAAAAATCCGAGATCAACGTTCGATAAGTTTGAAGCATCCAAAATATACCATTAAAGCATCAAACTAATTATGCAATTCCCATCAATCCCAAACAAGGTATTAAATCCACTAAGGATCCAAAATTATAAGGAAAATATGCAATTTCTCACCGACAAAATTCACCAACGTGCTTCTACACCACCATCAATTTTAAAAAGGAAGTTAAAAAAAAACGGTATTTCAACGTCACTTCAAGCATACAGAATTCGGTACGGAATTAAGCAAATTTTCACCAGACTCTCCTTGAGCTAATAAGTAACCGAGAGTACGGTTAATACATTTACCCACGGCATTTTCAAAGATAGGAATACAGAAGTTGATCAAGTATGCTGGTAGTCCCCAATAAACAATAAATAACATTATTCGAAGAATAGTACTCCACAACAAAAGTACTATGTAGCTATTACCATTGTTTATAAAGTATTATAGTTATTCAACCTGATTTCTAAGTATGTGCTGCCAACTTGTGAGTAATTTACATACTAGACAGTTTCTATGACTACGTTTACAGTTTTTTGACTTTTGTTTTTAAAATATTTTATCATTAAAAAAATATACATTTCACGATACATTACACATTGCGGCCATTGCGCAGCCGGATGTGACGTCGAGCTCGAGAAAAATATAAATCTGTCGTGTACGTGACATCGCAACTAACCTCAAATATATGATTTGCACGTCATCAAATGACGCGTTTAGTTGAAAAAGTAATACCAGCGCACAAATATGTAAAGTCACCATTTCGACATACATTTTTTAAGATTTTCATATATTAAGCTGCTTTTATCAAAATCTGTGCTTGGTTCCTGTACTATCAATTAAAATCTTCTTCAGTGCATTACTAATGAAGTTTTGATCATATTATAATGGATTCAAGCTGAAACTACAAAAATTAAAATCGAAAATAAATTAAAAATAACTCTAAATTCATTTTTAATGATCTACGACGTACAATATTGAAACTTTATATATCTACTGTCTGAGAGAGTTTTTAAGATATGGATCTAAGCTGTAACTACAAAATTATGATTAAAGTTGAAAATAAATTTACAAAAACTAAAAATTTGAGGTTATGATCATTTACTCTTTGCCCATTATATTGATGCACATGGTCTATATGTATATGTGATTTCTGACATTCTAGGTGAACATCCTGAACATCCAGATCAGTAAAAACTAGGTTTCAAATACAATATACATAACATGTTCCACTTGCCATTTTTCAAATTTATTTTATCTTTTCTGTAGCCAAGCTATTGGTCAATTCCAAATTTTAATGTGAAATGAACCAATAGCAACACGTTTCTCATTTCGCTTTTCACAACTTCGCGATTATGAAAATCAGGCTTTACAACTAACCTCAAAAATATGCACTTTTTAAAATTTTTGAATATTATGTAATTTTTATCAAAATTTCTGCTTGGTTCCTGAACTATCATCTAAAATCTTGTTCGGTGCATTACTCATGAAGTTTTAAATGTCCTAATCTAATGAAATAGGATGCTCTTTGTTGACTGGAAATCCAACCTATAAATAGCAATTCATTTTTAATAATCTACGTAGGTACAATATTGAAACTTTATATATCTACTGCATAGATAAAACCCTCTAGATAGGAAACTTGATTGTTAAGTCCCCACTTAAATATAGTTTCTGGATCAACCAAATGCGACGCTATTATCGCCAAACAATCAGCTCGATGGATAAAGTAGGCAAGGCTGATACCAGCTCTGTGTAAAGTAGGGGCATCTGTCATTTGTCATTTGTGTCGCGTGCCATTTTGAATTTTGATTTTATGTCTGATGTGAGTATTTGTGAGTTCTAAAGCTGCGTTATTGTTCTTTATACTTTATTAATTCTTAAGTGATACTAATCCAGTGATTTTTACATGCTTTGTGACAACGAAACGTATATAAAACTAAAAAGTGTTATGTTCCTGATTGTGAGGATAGGACGAGTAAAAGGCACCGCTTTCCTCTAAAAGACAAAAACAGTTTTAACGCTTCGGCGAATGTAATAAAACATCCAAAGTTTACTACCCTAATTTCGCGCAAGACATATATAAAAATTATTATGTATGTAGAATGAAATAGAAATGAATTTAAAACGGCATCGATGTCCTAGTTATTGATATTTTAATTTTATATTTCATATTTTGATTAAACAGTACAGAGCATTCACAAAAATAATAAACACATTTCAAAATACTTCACTTCATTTTATGGTTTAATATTGGTGTGTTCAAGAGTTTTCCAAAAAGAATGTTGAAATTGACACAATGTTTCTCTTATTCATTAAAGGTAGAAGTATTTATTATAGACCTGTAGATGGAATATTCTCAAATGTTATTGTGTATTTACTTTGAACTGTTTAATAAAAAAATTAAATATAAAATATCTGCAGTAAACCATAGAGGGTCGCACTATCGCATAAGGCGATCAATTTGCATGTAAGGATTTGTTGCTTAAATATCTCACCGATACCAACCAGTGTTACAGATGGATAGATATAAATATACATTTTATTTTCAGGTGCCTCGCAATAAATTGTGGATGAAAATAATTTAAAAATAATTTATTTTCATATCTACCTACCTGTAACAGTCTGGCTAACATTTGTGACAATTAAGCAAAAAAATCCTTGTGGTGCAGCGAAAATTCAGCTGAACTTGATTCAAAATTTAAGGATACCATTCTTGCAACAATCGGCATCCTTGAATTTTGAACCGAGTTCAGTTGAACTTTCACTTAATCACTTTTATACAACTGGTCCTAAATGAGCATGTCATTTTAAATTTCCCGCATTTTGTCCGTAGTTTGCAGATCAACCACTTCAGGCGCCACATTTTCATGACTGCTTAATACAGTAAGTTTCCTATCTAGAGGGTTTTATCTATGATCTACTGTCTTATTAGAGAGTTTTTAAATGTTATTATGGATCCAAGCTGAAGCTACAAAATTATAATTAAAGTAAAAATAAATTTACAAAAACTAAACATTTTAGGTTATGTTAGCCATATGATGTATTAATGATTCATTTTAGAACAAAAAATCCAATAGTTTAATAAAAATAGAAAACTGACAAACTGTCAAAAGTTATTAATACAGTCAAGTTTCGATCTATGACTTTAGTTCCTCGTCGAATGTCATGTGACGTAGATGCACCGGATAGCACCGGATGTACGAAATTCGTGCATGCGTCGTAGCAGTTTATAATAAACAATGGTCGTAACGTAAACGACACCGGGGGCTACGGTCGTAATAATGGGCACACATCATCCAGCACGCCATCTACCAATGATCCACCGGTACTAACAAGAGGTTGAATAACTATATACTTTATAAACAATGCTATTACTCACTTGAATGTCGGTATAACCGTAACGACCGATCCACCGCAGTAATATGTGGTGTGGCGAAAACAGACCTAAGCAGCAAATGACAGTCCGACATTCTGTCGACGATTTATTTACATAATGCATCAATAGGAAACCCAACCTAATATTATAACCGATAATAAGGAAACAAATCATAAGGTAAGTAGTCATATTCCTGAACTAAATTACTCCTTTTAACACGAGTCAAACTAAGTTATGATATGGGAGCTGGTACAATAAGATTACAAACTATTCTCTCCTTTTTTTTTAGGTTAAATCAACTCACAAAACATCTAGTAAACTCATGCCAAATACAGAAATAACTTAACTGGAATAACCAAGGATATAATATTAGATAGATACCCAACAATGCCAAGATTATGTTACGAAAGATAAAACGACAATAATATGGACTGCATACACCCACCGATGGCGTAGATGAATACTACTCGTATGTGTGATATACTTAACAGGTAGCTACCAAGCCTTTGAAATCCAGCACCTTAGTAAACATACGAATAACTACCAATTGTTAACCCAAGTGAAGCTGACATTTAAGTAAATATGTTTAATTTGATTTCAGGTTCGGACTTCTCGAAGGTCAAGAATCAATAACGTTACGACATATCAGCAATCAAGTATACAATATATAACTGTCTTTTAGTTGGCAAATAAATAAGCAAAGCTACACATAATATTTATTTACTCTCCGTATAAAATGGTAAAATGATTAAAAGTACCAGCATTACATGAAACCGTAAAGGGGCCCACAAACTGCGTTTTTGTTCGACGGTTTTGTTCGACGAACACGTGTCTTCGAACAAAAACGACTCAAAACCGAAGTGTATGGTATTATTCGCTGGCGTACAAAACCGATGAAAAGAATCAAGTTCAACCTGATTTTATTCGTCGGTGTTGTTCGATAAACACGCAAGTCTGCAGTGTGTGGCGTATACATTTTTAAAAAACGACGGTTTTTGCAGTAGCGTAGCTACAACTGTAACAGTGTATTCTTTGTAGTTTGTAGTGCCCATTTACGGAGAGAGCAAGGAGGTATTGTTAAGTTGTACAATATAACTATGTTAATAAATTAACATGAGAAAACTGACCTCTTCAAAAGCCAGTCTTTCACCCACTTCCTCCGTTTCTTTTTATTTTTTAATTTTATGGCTAATGCCACCGCCACTGCACGGTCTTCATGTTAAAAACTCAGTATTGTCTACGTTGACGCTGCTGGAACAAAACTGAGGTGTGTGTGCAACTGTACGTTGCCGGTTATGTTCGAAGAGATTTGTTCGTCGAACAAAATTGTCGATCAAAAACGCAGTTTGTGGGCCCCTTAACACTCTTCAGAGGACTTGGTTGCTGGCTACTCGGTCAGGACGTACTCAGGAACGTTGAGGCTTTCGTCGTCAAGTTGTATAGGGGCGCTAACGTTTCTTGAGTTTATTGCTCTTTAATAAGCCATTCATACACTTTTATTTTCCATACAGGTTGATCTTGGCGTCAGTTATGCAGATGATGCTCGCGTTGTTTTGTTTGGCGCTGCAAAAAAGAGGTCCTCCCACCTACATCGGATGCACTTCAGCTCCACTTTAAGAGATGTCACTACCAAGTAAGTAGACCTGAAACACGAAAAAATAGAACAATATATATCAGACCATTAAACCGTTCTTTAAACAATATCTAAATTGGCAGGTATGTGTTTGGGAGCGTGCTCACCTCCCAAGACAATCACTTCCGTTGCTTGAAGATTACGGCTGGACCATTGCCGGGGAAAAACTAGTTCCAAGATTCATGAACTTAGACCCTATCCCTAAGACGTGCCCTGAAATCATTATTTGTCACTGCAAGGGACTGTGTAATACTAAAAACTGCAGTTGCAGAAAAGCAACTGTACCATGCTTGAAGTTGTGCACCCCCTAAATGTACTTCTGGAGAAACACAGTGTAGTGTTTTGTACGATCTGTTTTTCGTAGTAAGAAAAGTCACAAGTTTATTTTTCATTGTATTTGAATTAAATTTTAGGCCTAAGTATTTTTTGAGTATATTTTTGAAATCCTTATGCTGCAAACATATATATACATGTCACACTCATTTTTAGGCTAACGACAAACTTGAGAGTACTGGCGGCGACGTCTTGGCCGCCATCTTGTTAAAAACTTCACAAAACTAATTTTACACAATATTTTTGAATTTCTCATGCTCAAAAACTTATAATTAGATATTTTGGACGTGTTCCTAAGTCGTATGGGGCTTCATAGCGCCGATTTCTGGTTTTGGCGCTATTTTGGCCGCCATCTTGGATATCTCACTTCCGGTTGAGATTTCGCTTTGGCAACCGGCATTTTCGGTTTCAGCGGGGTCGAAATAGGGGGAAAAGACCGTTTGCTCAAAAGTAATATGAAATGCTTCTAAAAATGTTACGGAGAGAGAGCCTTTTTCAATATTTTGACCTGTCTATATTATTAATGTTGCCTAACGTACAGATCATAATTTTATATAAAGAACTTCGATTTCTTGGTAAATAAAGTATTCCAACTTTTGTCTCGTTTCAAAATATAATTCAATCTTTTCCATGGTATATATTATGTGTAGCTATCCACTCAGTATAAAACTTTTGCATATCTAAAAAAATTTAATTTAATGTTATGTTAGCACCTCATTTTATAGTATATTACGTAATAAGAGTTGTAAATAGCGTATTACGCACGAATGGAAAAATTATGTGATAATTCCATGAGTGCGTAATTGCTTTACAACTCGAATTATGTACTATACTTTACCTACGACCGTATTTATTGAAAGTTTGAATTTCATTTTTATTATTTATCGCTTATGTCAGTTTTGACAGCGTCAGAAAATTAAGTATTGCACTTGTCATTTTTAATAATTTTTAGAGAATAAGTTTGTTTGTATTGACCGTTGCTAGGCGGTTGCTAGGAAAACTGTACGAACTGTGCGATTTTTTTTCCAAGTTGTGCGATTTTTTTACCGTGCGTAATAGGAATCTTACATTGATCGCAGACAGTGTGTTTTTAAGTACTTACAGTAGTGGTCGTAGGTAAAAGTATTTACCTACGATCACTAACGTAAATAGCTGAAAACGCACTCTCCGCCACCTACGTAAATTGAACCTTACACACCGTAAACAAATCGCACGCTCAGCCGCTGAGGTGCAATGCAATGTGACCACGTGACCTACTTTACACAACACTTGTAGTTCATATTTCTGACACCAGGCTAAAATTATTAGAAATGGCAGGTGCAAAACTTAATTTTCTAGCTCTGTCAAAACTGACATAAGCAACAAATAATACAAAATTGTGTTTTAATTTCAATAAATACGATCGTAGGTAAAGTATAGTACATAATTCGAGTTGTAAAGCAATTACGCACTCATGGAATTGCCACACTCGCCGCTACGCGGCATCGTGCGCAATTTTTCCATTCGTGCGTAATATGCTATTTACAACTCTCATTACGTAATATACTATTAGTAAATCAAGCAGAACAGGAATGTTGTATTTTACGTACCTGGGTACGGTAATAATCCTTTTAAGTGCATATGCAATAGTTCTTTTTATTTCAAGTGCAATAATTATTGTTTATAAAAAAGCTTTGTTTGTCATCAAAGTGTAGTGCAGAAAAGTGTAGGTTTAAAAGTGTACAAAATGTTAACTAGTGCAGATGTGTATTTCTATAACAAACAACTTTAGAGTGTACTACTCTTGTCAGAAAATCAACATAACCTATAAATAATAGCAATAATAGATTCACTACCAGTATCTTCACTCTCATCATTAAATAACTGTGACAAAATCACATTATTTCAATTCATACCTCTGTCAGACAACCCGTTTCAGTAAATCTCAAACTTCAAACCACAGAACAGCTTCAAACTTCAACGCAGGTGCCTGCTCTGCACTATCGACACTCGTTACACCTCCTCAGGAGTCAGTGTCAAAAGTGCAAGAAAGTGTACACTATACTGGTATACCAAACGGCTAGCACTGTCTGCACTAATTTATAACAAACGACTTATTTGCAAAAAGTGTAAAAAAGTGTACACTAGTGGCTGATGACAAACAAAGCTATTATTTGTTATTCTTTAGAACTTGATTTTTCTCTATCTTTATTTCTCTATCGGTCTCTCTCTTGCGACCTGGCGCCCGCCTGAACCTCACCCCTGTAGCCGACTTAAAGAACTCATAACCTAAAAAAAACTTCCAACGCTAGCCGTGGTAATGCGAAGATGGTTTCACTTTAAGGGCCACGTTTAACACCAAGTGAGATTGGTTTTCGGGAACCCATATTTTGAATTGTGCGTTAAGCTTTAATAACACTCTGTAGCAAGGGCATTGAACTAACGTCACATATTCAAAAGGGATCTTAGCGATATCAATTTCATTTCGTTTTTTTATAACCACCTTGTCGCAGTAAATAGTTATTTCATTAACACCAAACATTTTAAAAATGGAAAATCGTATTATCAGTATTTTTATTTGGAAATAAAAATAAAAGGTATTTTATTAACATTTTCACAATTAAAATAAAATAGTATTATACAAATTTATTTCACTAACAAACACTTTTAATGTTAAAACTAAAATAATTTTAAATAATTTCGTGAAGATGAAAAGTGATTTGTTGTGACGTCACGACCCCCACTTCTACTGTCACAATTATGTTTTTTTTTTAAATTCCGGCAGTCAAATTGTCATCTGTCACTGAAGTGGGAGATTTGAAGCAGGGCAGCCAACTGTTCGGCGCATATTACTAACTGGGACGGACTTTCACAACTTTAAATAAATTATGGAATAAATAGATTTTCAGAAACCTTTTAGATTATTAATACTTTATTTACATTTAAATAGCATTAATGGGCAATATTATTATAAATTTAACAACTCTATAATATTGACTGACTAATTTGACGAGTGGCGACATCTGTGTGGAGTTGGTTGAACTCTTACTGAACTCTCGTAGGATATTTGCAGTAGGTTCTCTTTTTGGTTTCGATATTCGCTAAGGCGGTCTTTTTTCTTTAGAGGATTTTTGAATTCTTATGAGGGAATCTGATAATAGCTGACAAATTTCACATTTTTTTTTCGACGTGCTAGTGGTAAGGGTCGCACTAAAGATTTACGAATTTTTATTCATCCGTCCAGGGATTAGCTTTTGTGCGAATCTATTTATTATTTTCATTGTGAGAGGAATAGATTATTGGATATTCCTGAGTATTTAATGAAAATATATCTCGTTCGAGGAGTAATTTGCCATTTAACGTCGACCACGTGTTGTCACGATTTTCGTGAGTTTTCCATCCAACTGTTATCAGTGATCGACCAAAAACCCTTCTCAAGGTATGTGTCTTTGTTTATCGTTAGATTTAAGTGGTAATTTGTCTTTCTATATATGTTATAGGGTTTTATTTTTTGGGGTGATAATCTTTCATCCACCAGCCATTACTTTTCTCTGTGGAGCCTATTGTTTTGTGGAACGGTACACTTTTCCTGTACGTTGTTGGGGGCAAGAGGCCTACGCTGGTCCTTTACGCTGCTGTGACAAGAGATCCGTTGCGATTCGTTCAGTCCACTTGGAGGTATTTGTGACGTTCTAATTTACACCTTAACTAACCGGGAAAAAAAACATATAATATAATAAACAACTTTATTAGACTAGGAAAATGGTAGTACCACTTATAGGTTTTCCCTGTAGCAACGCGCTGTGATATTCCTTGCTAGTCTCGAAGCCCCTCTTGTTAGGTTCGTCAGTTTCCTTGTGTCCAGTTACCTAAAGAGTAATCGATTATGTTGTAGAGTTCTGTAGGTAGTAATTATAGGATGTAGGCAGTAGTGTGTAAGCAAGGAGTGTAAATAGTTAGTGTAATTGGGGCTGTGTGTGTGTGTACATGGGTGTATTTCAGATAATAAGTGTACTAACCTTTTCCCAACGTTAAAGTAGGTGTCGGCTCCTAGTCATAGAGGGACTCGTGGCTGACAAACAGGCTCTTGGAACCACGGACAGGGGCAGTTTGCTCCGTTCCTACAAAATATTCTTAGCTAACCATCAAGCTATTCGTAGAAAATTAGGGCTAAAAGAAAAGGAAAATAAACATTACTTACCTTCGACGTTCCTATACCCATATGGCTCCTACTACTAAAGGGTATTATTAATACTAAACGGTCCATTATCCACATCTCTTGTTTACTTTTCTGAAAATCAACTGTCGACTGTCAATTATCTACTGACAGCTAGCACCGGACCACAGATTAGATTCCTTCTATCTCGCCTGTGACCGAACCGTTAGCTGTTCTGAGTCCTGAGTTACGTTTAATGTCCTTCAGTGTTATTCTGTAAGCCATTGAAAAGTATTCAATATTGGATATTTTCCAATAATTGGAAAGATTCCAATGACTTTGTCATTTTCGTATTCTGTAACCACAATGCATTCAATATATTTAATCAATATCTTGAAAATCTTAACAATCGATTTTTGCTCTTGTTATTAAGTTTCCAATAATAATAATAATAATAATTTTATTTAACCATTTAAGATACAAAGTATATATGGCAAGTCAATGGCAATAGAACATAACCTCAAACGTTTATTTTGAATTTGTGCAACGATAGAAGGCGTTTGTAATTCATAATGAATAGACAATTTATTTTCATTATAAATGCAATCGAAAATATAATTGAAGTGTGAGTATTCAAAACAAAGTGATAAACTAAAAATGAAAAAAATCAATAAATATTTTAGCAATGAGTTTCGGTTACACAGAAGACAGTTAAGAGATTCCAGTAACCCACTCTCTCTGCCTGAAGAATCGTTTCGGTCAATTTATAGACTGTCACGGGAATTAGCCACAAATCTAATTGAAATTGTAATAAATTTTATGCCAGATGGGAACAGATCTACATGCATTCCAAAATATATAACAGTAAATAGGAGAAAGTTATATACCTACCTATGTGCCTTATTAAACAAGAATTTTTATTTTTAGATATTTGTAGCACTTAATTTTTTTGTTCAGGGCAGCTACCAGAAAGCCGTGGGCCAGGATTTTTTTCTAGCCGTTAGCCAGTCCACTGTAAGCAGATGCATAGCAGAAGTAAATTCAGCTTTAGAAAATTTGCGCTATATGATTAAATTTCCCAACTCTGATGAAGAATTAAATGCCGAAAAACGAAGGTAAGTTAAGTATACATGCATACTGTCACGAAGGGCAAATTTAATTATTTATTCCAAACTTTATTTACTGGAACGCCCAGTACTTGCTTACATTTAGTTGGAATCAGGTCATTGCATTAGAGTTGCGTTATAAAAGATGATAAACAAATTAATTCAATTCAGCACGTAGGTACGAACAGGGAAACGAACTGAAGAAAAAGCTTGGGAAGCTATTATTATGTCATTAATGGATATAAATATTGGAAATAAACACGTATAAGTTTATCGAGTAGATTTAACTAGACATATTATGGTTCACTTCTTTGTAGGAGGTAAGTGGTATGCACAGAGATGCATAATGACGATCGAATTCGTCACATTTCAAGTAAAATTGGAGGATCTAATCAAGTCTGCATTAGGAAAAATAGTTAAAAAAAAACCGCTTCTGGGAAGGGCATTATAGGTATTATTATTTAAGACACTGTCAAAATGTTTTAATTTATTTTTGTTAAACAACTTATTGTACTTGAAACTTTGTTTTCTCTTTGTTGTTCTAGTTTACTTAACCATAAGTAGTAGTACTAAAATGTATACGTATGTAAGAAATTAATTGGGTTTTGGATTTTTTTCCATATAAAACACATTACCATGAGCCTAACACACAGACAGCACTGAGATGTCCCTCTACTCCAGGACCGGACGCACCTACTCGGGACCAATGATATGGTCATATCAGCAGGGATCGAAAACACAACCAAATGGAAGCCGACAATTTTCCAAACCATTTTTAGAAATGGTTATGGCAGCCTTCGAAACGAGCTCCACTATCTGTCAAGTCAAACCAAAGGGGGACATATTTCGTAAGGCAATTTCCCAAACCCATATTAATGGTGGGTAATTCACACTTTTGTTGTGGATATCTGTCGTTAGCTTCTTGGGTAATTCCCGAACTGATTGGTTAACAATCTCATATCCTATATTATGGAGGAGATGATGGAATTCTACGGCAGAAGGAACTTGGTTGTTATTAGGAATGTCACGACAGACATGGGAAGCCATCCTGCTTGATGTTTGGATATTTGAAACTAGTCCGTGGAAAAGACAATGGTGTAAGTGTGGACGAACAGTAAGAACGGTGTTCTAAAACAATTTTGTGTCTACGATTCTTGAGTGTGAGACAATCAGCCCAAATGATTTTTTTTGCTTTTATTTTTAAATATTTCACGTGTAAGGTCGTCATAATGTTTTCCACTGCAGTTTGTTTTTATTTTGGTTACAAATATAGGTCATATATCTATATTTGAAGTAAGTTCACCCTGTAGTGCTAAAATTATGAACAACTATTTTACCTTAATTGTAACTATATAAACAATTCTTACTTCGTTTTTATTTTTTTGGGAAAATTTTTAAATGCATTTATGACGTTAGGCATAGAATGCCCAGTAGATAATTTCCCATTGCAGACATCAAGTTTAAGTTTAAAAAAGTAGTATTAACTCATTAATTAATAATCATTTTACTTTGAAAGATCGTAGAATTTTTTTTTGATATTTCTTTTTTACTTTACTAGTAACAGGAATTGGGTAGGTGTATTATGTTGTGAAATTTTTTTATTTTTTATTTTATATTACCTATTGTTTTATTACCTCATTTTTAAAGCTGGGGGCCAGCTTTCCTAGGCGGGGGAGATATGTCACGAAAGGCAAATTTAATTATTTATTCCAAACTTTATTTACTGCAACGCCCAATACATACTTACATTTAGTTGGAATCAGGTCATTGCATTAGAGATTAGAGTTGCGTTATAAAAGATGATAAACAAATTAATTCAATTCAGCACGTAGGTACGGACAGGGAAACGAACTCAAGAAAAAGCTTGGGAAGCTATTTTTTCGATGATGCAAAACTGATGTCACCAACGGAGGGGATAGTAGGAACTATTATAGTTAGTTGTTTTTTTTTGGGTTTATGAAGGCAAGACGCCTCAAGGGTTACCCCTTCAGGGCCCCTCAGGTTTAAGTGCATATCTCCTCAGGCTACTCTGACCCCCGTTTTAAGTAATAATATATTTTGTATTAATTGTGTTTATATTTCGTGTGCTTCTTTATATTTATTAAATATCGTTATTGTTGGAACCTTATCAACATGTTTTAATTTACTAAATACCACCCTTATAAATAGAACCCTCTCGTGTGCCAAGCGAATCATTCATATTAAAGTATTGTAAACTTCTTAATATAACTTGTGCCAAGCGAGTCTACAATTTAGTAAAATAACTAACTTAGAGTGTAGTAGTAGTATTTATCTCATTAAAATCAACCCCTAACGTAACATATGGTAGAAGTGTTTAACCCCCAACGTAACATAGTTAGAACATACCGTAACAATACTATCATGTATAGTATCATATCAAATTAAACATAGTTAATTAAAATTTGCTTCTAGATTCATGGACATGCCAAACGGCTTTCCTGGCATCATAGGTGCTATCGATTGCACTCATGTAGCAATCGTTGCACCTGCAACAGAAAATGAAAATTATCCTGCCATTGTGTTTTTAAATAGGAAGGGATATTATAGCATAAATGTACAGATTGTAAGTGCAATTTTTTCTGATCTAAACTACATTCAGTTTAATAATAGAATTTAAAAACGATGATAATTAAAGGATTATCATTGGTTAAAATGCCATAAACAATGGATTTGTCACGTGATTTATGTTGTAATTTGCCACTGGACAATTGGTTGTTTTAAGTTCAAATTTGGTGTGCAATATTTAATCATATTTAATTTCAAAGTTCCATATAATCGCTCCGATAAATAAATTGAATCCTAAAATGTCATAAATTAATAAAATTTTTACAACAAATTTTTGAATTATCTTGATGTAGGTACAACAGTCGGCGCCATCCAAATGTGAACGGCAAAATTGTATAGTGTAACTTACACTTTAAATCATAGTCGCCGTAAAATTTGAAAATAGTTGTCAAATATATTTGTCATAATTTGTCAAAAGTAAAAGTAAAGATAACTTAACTACGCCAGACATTTAACTGAAGCGCAAAAAGCGAGGGCTATAGCTAAATTGGAAGAAAATAATTAAGCCTTTGAGTGAAGAGGCTGCTGATTTAAATGTTGGTAAAAGTTGTATACTTTATATTAAAAAAAAGCGTTGGAAAGAAGATCAAACACTGCAAAGATCTATAAGGCAAGGGATAGGGAAGGTCTCCAATGAGAATAAAGACAATGCTCTGGTCGAATTTATCCATCAGAATCCTTTCGAAACCGCTGTCAAAACTCAAGAAGAAACATTATTCCCAGGGTCTTTCAGAATAGCACAAAGACGTCTTAAGCTAACTGGCCTGACGAATTGCTGATTTTTAAATATAGCTAGGTAGAGATTAGTTTTTACCATTTTGATTTTATTAATGTTTTTCTGAATTATAAATTATTAGGTATGTGTTGAAATATATTAATTATTGTTAATACGCTTAGTTTGTGTCATTTTATTTCTCACAATCGTTAAACATAAATGAATTTAAGAAATAATTTATTAACCTTCTTCCACTAACATGTAGGTAATATTAGTTAATTATTTTGCTAACTTCTTTTATATTATTAGTGTCGGCCTTCGTCCTTCCAATTATTATTATGGTAACAGAAAATAATAAAAGTAATATTATTTTCTGTCAATATATCCCCTCTGTGTTACGCCACTAAACAAAGTCTGACTTACTACAATGAAATTCAGAAGAAAATTCCAGACAACCAAAATGCATTCACATTTGGGTGGCGCCGACTGTACATTATGTATTATATTTAGTGAAAAAATAATTAACAAATCAAGAGGAATCTGCTTGATAATGAGAAATTGTTTTTTTTTTTTAGATTTGTAATGCAGATTTAAAAATTTTAGCCATTAATGCAAGATTTCCGGGATCTGTTCACGATTCAGCTATTTGGGAGAGCAGTTTAATTAAGCAGGAATTGAGGAGAATTCATGATAGAGGTCATAGTAATTGTTGGCTTATAGGTGGATAGTCTGATGTACATAATATATAAAATCAATATTATATAATGATTATTTAAGGCGATTCTGGTTACCCTTCTCAGCCTTGGTTACTAACTCCATTTATTGGCAATATGACCGAGACACAAAGAAGGTACAATAACTCTCATAAAAGTACCAGAAATGTAATAGAGAGATTGAATGGGGTGTTTAAAGGAAGGTTTAGATGTCTCGGCAAACATAGAGTCCTACACTATAGTCCACCTACAGCTGCTGGGATTATTAATAGTTGTGCCATTCTGCACAATTTCTGTGTAAATGCAGGAGAAGTAGATGTGGAACCTGAAGAATATGTTGATAATGGTAATTTGGAAAATATTCAAGCGTATATTCAATCTTAAGTTCCTTTTTTTTTAAGATAATTATGGTGAACCACAGTGTGGCAATCAGGGAAGGGCTGTGAGAGACAGAATAGTGGCATTATATTTTACATAAATTCAGTTTTATAAAATTTGTCGTTTATTCCCAGTAAACATTTTTGGTTATATAATAGTAATGGTAAATTTGCCATCATCAAACATAAATAACTTTAATTGATACAATATAGTAACAGAAATATTTCTGTTACCCTTATGAAACCATTAAAGCACTTAAAAATGAAGCAGATTATAAAGGTTGCCAACACTTTGCTTAAGTAACAGTACATAATTTTAAAGTTTGTAACCAATAGCATTTCGTTATCATTATATAACTTATTATATAACCATGTTGCCTTTGATGATAAAACGCAGTTATATAAGCATTTCAGTTACCCATATAAACTTTGCATACAAAGGTGTTGGTAATATTTCTGTTACCAAATTACTATTACTTATTTTGTGTCTATCTCTGTAATGCAAATATATGTTTTCTCTCTTGGGCACATTATATTAATACTCTCTCTTTCTCACATGGAAATTGACTCGTCATTTCATGCAGTGAAGTAAAAATGGAAGCATAATACAATTATTATAGCCATTTAATTTGTAAAGTTTTTGCATATGCATAGACCAAAATTTAATTACAGTAATTTTATAAAGCTGTAATAAACCTTGCTGACTATGGGTAACTGCCAGCACCTTTCTTATATACCTCAGTTACCTTTATATATTCATTATATAATAAGGTGTTACCATTAGTATCAAAAAATGTTTATTGGGTTAATTTAACAAAACACGAAATTTTACTTTATAAATTAATGTTCTTTAATAAATTTATTAAACGAATTATGCTTTTAATTACAACCCCCAATGCTTCTAGTAGATGTTTTAGACATTTTTGTTGTTGCGTAGTAATTTCTTTATATTTTGTTATTATTATGTCCATGCTTCTTTTTTTCCATGAAAATAATTTAAGTATTAAGTAATGAAAATTTAGTTGGGTTTATAAATTGTTTAAACCGTTAATTTATTTCAATTTAATATAAAAAAAAGATTCTATGCTGAGACGGAGAAACCATATAACCCATTAAAAATTTTATAACTTTGAAACATATTATGGTCAAAACGTTGCACACGTTAGCTAGTGTCACCAATACTTACTATTCCTCTTGATGATATTCGTTTTTTTCGTTTTTTCCCGTCTGTACGAATGTGTAGTTCGTGTTTTTTTACAATTCAACTCTAGACCCATTTCTGGAATTGGTAAACCAATAATTATAACCTTAGTGATTAATGATAGTAACTTTTCTTCAATGTCATTAATTGTATCAACAATTGGTCTGCCGCCCCCTGTTTGTTGACTATGGTTAAAAATATTTCTGGCCTTTTTTTTTGTCCTGGCTATCCATTCTCTAAACACCTTTATGTAGAAAACCAAGCTATTATATATTATTTAAATTAAAACAATATAAAATTACGTACCTGCCTCCACTGTAATACTTCTTTTTTGGGTCCTGAACAGGAATTTAGTTCCTTACAGAGATTGCGAAAGATATCCTCGGGTATATCTGGCATATATTTATAGTTTTCCAGGCATTCTATATATAGTTGGAATTGCTCTAAAGTTGTTTTTTGGGACCTTTTTTTTACTTCAAAAAATTAAAATTAGTAATAAATTAGTTTTAATGAGAACAAATAAGAAAATATAACATTAACATCAAAATAAAACATTTTCATTTTCAAAATAAATTAAAAACAATTCTGAATAAAAATACTCAAATCTAAAACAGTTCTAAAGAGTGAACTTTTTTTCTAAAATGTCACAAAGGCGATTAACACCTGTAGCAATTTCTGTGAGGCTATTTGCTATCGCATTCAAGCCGGCTCCTTGCTGACGACCATCTTCCACGTATACCTCCAATAGAACATTAGTTTGTGTTCTATTTTTTCCTACAACAAAAAATAAACTCTACATGGAATATTAATATTTATTATACAAGTGGCAAATAATTTTAATTTGTTTTTCATATGCAATATTACTAGATTAATCAATTTTCTATAATAATAGCAATTTATGTATCAAGTCCATAATGCAAGGCTTTATTGAACGAGTCCGGGGCGAGCGAGCGTAGCGAGTAAGGCCATAAGAGGGTGAGTTCAATAAAGCCTTATTATGGACGATTTGCATACAAAGCTTTATGTCCGACAGCTAAATTTGGCTTATTAACAAAAAAACTTATTTTAATGACATTTTTATGCCAGTTGTATATATTAATTTGATGTCAAAATCTGACAACCGTAAAATAAAGCAACTTTATTTTACTAGTACAATAAAAAGGTACTTTATAACAGCAAAACTACTCATAAACAGTCCTGTATAACGTGGTCAGACATAAATTATATTCTGTTTTATTTTGCCATGATTCATTGATATACTTCAACTTATTAAAAATGAACAATAAATCATATGATAGGAAAATTATTTGTCTTATTATTAGTAATAAATTTGCTAACACTCACGAAATTGAAGTATAATAATAAATTAAATACAAAGTAGGTACATACGCTTTCTATTAATTATTGGTCTGACACTAGGCACTTCGTTTGGTGGTGTCTCATTAACATCTATATTGTCATCTGGGACACCTTGATCCAAGACTTGATCACCTTCCGCTACCTATAGAAAATTTATGAGTACAAAAGACAAGCTTGTTATTTATTTTAATTTTGCTTACAATTACAATTTCCTCTGATAAGGGTCCAATTTCAGGAATTTCCATTCCCTCTACAACTACCCTTCCTGTTAAGTTTAACACTTCATTTTCTATATTGGACAGCTGTTTACTTTCTCTAAATTTTCTTCTCACGAAACACTTCCATTCTGTAAATACCTTAAATAAAATATATCTAAATTAATCAAACAATAAATACTTCAAATGCACGAAAATTGTAACATTTACCCGACTTACTTTTTTCCATTGGTCTACTTCCCGGATGGGGCCTTCTCCTGAAGCATTCAGGTCGCTTACCAAGTCGCCCCAAATTATTTTCAATTCCTCTGGGCCAACCAAAGGCGTGAATTTGCCCGTTCGTAGAACAGGATAATCTTTTAAATAACGTACATATATGGAAAATTGTTGTGGACTTGTTCTTTTAGGGGCCATATCACCAAATTTCCAGCACAATCACAATTCAAAATTCAAACAAAATACACCGCAAAACGGCGCAAAGACAACAAAAGTGAGGTTAATCTTCTTCTTCTTTCAAATTTATTACCCACTATTTGTCAATAATTGTACTAACCGTTTTAAATTTACTGACTAAGATTGAATGTTCTCAATATGGTTTACAGAATTGCAAAATTTCTCAATATTGGAAACACCCTTGGAAATGTGATTGAAACATAAATTGGAATCTATTCAATATTGGAAACTTTTCAATGGCTTACAGAATAACACTGCTTACCTGGTCCAAGAACTTCATTTCTGTAATTAATTAAAAAAATGATTATTAATAAACAGTGTTATTCTGTAAGCCATTGAAAAGTTCCCAATATTGAATAGATTCCAATTTATGTTTCAATCACATTTCCAAGGGTGTTTCCAATATTGAGAAATTTTGCAATTCTGTGAACCATATTCGGAACATTCAATCTTAGTCACTAAATTTAAAACGGTTAGTACAATTATTGACAAATAGTGCGTAATAAATTTGAAAGAAGAAGAAGATTAACCTCACTTTTGTTGTTTTTGCGCTATTCTGCGGTGTATTTTGAATTGTGATTTGTAGTCGCGAAAAAGAACAAGTCCACAGCAATTTGCCATATATGTTCGTTATTTAAAACAGTATCCTCTTCTATGAACGGGCAAATTCACGTCTTTGGTTGGCCCAGATGAATTAAAAATAATTTGGGGCGACAATTACAATTATCGTGCATTTGAAGTATTTATTGTTTGATTAATTTAGAAATATTTTATTTTTAATTTATCACATTGTTTTGAATACTCACACTTCAATTATATTTTCGACTGCATTTATAATGAAAATAAATTGTCTATTCATTATGAATTACAAACGCCTTCTATCGTTGCACAAATCAGTTATTCAAAATAAACGTTTGAGGTTATGTTCTATTGGAAACTTAATAACAAGAGCAAAAATCGATTGTTAAGATTTTCAAGATATTGATTCAATAAATTGAATTCATTGTGGTTACAGAATACGAAAATGACAAGGTCATTGGAATCTTTCCAATTATTGGGAAATATCCAATATTGAATACTTTTCAATGGCTTACAGAATAACACTGAATGGCGATGATTTCAGTCCTAAGTAATCAATTTATTTAATTCAGCGTAATTCGGTAATAGCCATCTATCGGTCGGGAACCCAACCAGGAGACTCTGTCTGATTTCGGCGGAAGGTCGCTGTTAGGAACCGCAGCAATATACTTTATTGTTAAGAACGGAAATGCATCCTTATATAACAGTTTCACAGGATAAGACGATGAGATATTTGCCTTTAATCATTTTCATCAGTAACGATATTTTTCGGAAGTCGATAAATGAGCTTTTGGTCGAAGGATCGCGACATCTGTCGGAACCTATGTGAATGGGTCTATTGGAAGTTTTTTTGAAAAATGGAAAAAAAACCGAAAGACTGCCGGTGATAGCAGTTATCAGTTTTACAAGGATTATAGTTGATAGTGGTAGAGAAAAATTATTGATCTGCGATCATCCGTTTCGGGATTCGTTCTCTAACTATCTAAAAAGTGATTTTCGAAGTGGTTCGTAGTACCATTGTGATATTTGGTGAAAGTTGTATGAAAATCACTCCATTTTTGGGATTATTATCTAATCTTGTAAGTACCACGTACAATTCTTTTGGGTTCACATTTTGATTCGTTTTTCTTTTTATCTAGTGAAATACCTTCCTTATTCGTGCCATCACACCGAGGGTGCGAGAGAATTTGCCATTTTTATTGGTGAGAAAAACCCTTTTGAGGAAAAGGTAATATATTTTTTTCTCTATGTACAGTCGGCGCCACCCAAATGTGAACGCATTTTGGTTGTCATGGAATTTTCTTCTGAATTTCATTGTAGTAAGTCAGACTTTGTTTAGTGGCGTAACACAGAGAGGATATATTGACAGAAAATAATATTACTTTATTATTTTCTGTTACCATAATAGTAATTGGAAGGACGGAAGCCGACACGAATAATATAAAAGAAGTTAGCAAAATAATTAACTAATATGACCTACATGTTAGTGGAAGAAGGTTAATATTAATTATTCCTTTAATTCATTCATGTTTAACGATTGTGAGAAATAAAATGACACAAACTATTAACAATAATTAATATATTTCAACACATACCTAATAATTTATAATTCAGAAAAACATTAATAAAATAAAAATGGTAAAAACTAATCTCTATATTTAAAAATCAGCAATTCGTCAGGCCAGATAGCTTAAGATGTCTTTGTGCTATTCTGAAAGACCCTGGGAATAATATTTCTTCTTGAGTTTTGACAGCGGTTTCGAAAGAATTCTGATGGATAAATTCGACCAGAGCATTGTCTTTATTCTCATTGGAGACCTTCCCTATACCTTGTATTAACAACACCTCACAATTATGAAGTAATTTATTAATTAGTTATTAAATAGTTTTTATTACAATCAAAATTGAACTTTAATTAACTATATGCCAATTATGACATTAACATAAGTGTCGTTCCTCCTTTTGTCCACACCCACTAAGATCATCCATCGCCTCATAGTCACATGCCTGGCAAACGATATATACCGACGCTCACACTCGGCCCTCCTGACTGGATGATCCTCGATCTTAACCTGGAAACAATACATTACATTAAATACTGTTGGATATCACATTGATAGGCACAGGGGAACTTGCGTTTCCCGACGGCCAAAACACAAGCACAGGGAATTATCCCGACGGCTTTAATACAAGCACAGGGAAATCTCTTTCCCGACGGCATATCTCAAGCACAGGGAAGTATCCTTCCCGACGGCATAACACAAGCACAGGGAAATTTCTTTCCCGACGGCATAACTCAAGCACAGAGAAATCTCTTTCTCGACGGCATAACTCAAGCACAGAGAAATCTCTTTCTCGACGGTATAACACAAGCACAGGGAAATCTCTTTCCCGACGGCATAACTTAAGCACAGGGAAATCACTTTCCCGACGGCATATCTCAAGCACAGGGAAGTATCCTTCCCGACGGCATAACACAAGCACAGGGAAATTTCTTTCCCGACGGCATAACTCAAGCACAGAGAAATCTCTTTCTCGACGGCATAACTACATACCTGCCTTTTCCTACTCATCGCTAAATGTGACCCAGCGTTTGATATGCTCTACTGCATAAACACCGCTATAGGGAATCCTCGATCTCCTTGACCCGGGTATATCAACTACTTCGTAACGATCATTTTCTAAGACTTTGGACACCTTGAAAGGACCCTTCCACTTCGGTACTAGTTTGCGACTCGTTCCTGTGCTCACTATGGATGATATTTTTACGAGTACTAGTTCACCCACACTAAGGTTTAGTGATTTTGCTCGGTGTAAATCAAACTGTGTCTTTTGTTGTAACTGATCTGTTGCTATCTGATCACTAATGTTCTTTCGAAGCTTTTTAACATCGATATGATCCTCGTCATGCTCAACGGAATCAAAATTGTGTGGACCTGTTCGATATCCTAATAGTGCCTCTGACGGAGTAGTGGTTATTGCCCTGTTCAGAGTATTATTAAGGCCTAATTGAATGTTCATAACATTTTCGTCCCATTCATCGTCGCTTTTATCAGCCCCCATGGTGGATAGCGAATCCAAAATGGTTTTATTGTACCTCTCTACTTGCCCGTTCCCACGAGGCATTCCTACTGCATTCAAATGATGTCTAATATTTCTTTCGTCATTAAAGTCTTTAAACCTTTTAGAAGTGAATGATCTACCTCTATCAGTAATGATTCGTTTAGGCGCTCCAAAAACTTTTATGATTTCATTAAGTTCCTGTACCACATACTTCGTTTTTGTATTCTTGACAGCCTTGACAAAACAGAACTTGGTAAATGCATCAACAGTTACTAGGACGTGGGTGTTGTTTTGTTTGCTTTTACAGAAAGGGCCTAAATGGTCAACATGTATTGTATGGAATGGCCGTGGGATTTTTGGTATAGGATGCAAATATCCAGGTTTCTTTCCCGATGGTGCCTTATGATACATACAGTTAATGCAGGACTTAACATATTTTTTTATAAACTTCCTCATCTTTGGGAACCAAAACTTGCTGGCAATCCTTTCGAACGTTTTGTCTAGTGAAAAGTGACCAATATCATCATGGTTGAAACGTAAGACCTGCCACCTGCAAGCTTTTGGGAGCATGATTCTATTTCCATGGTCAGTACGACGATACACCTTACCTCTTCGGAGATCATAGTTGTTGAAAATGTCTTTATTATTGTTTTGATCACCAGATAATAGAATAATCCGTATGCTACTTATTTCCGAGTCAGCTTCCTGCACAGTAAGTAACCAGTCATCTTCTGAGAGCACGGAAGCATATACCCCATGGTGATTTTCTATTGTAGGATTTCGGCTCAATGCATCTACATGTGCCATTCGAGGCCCAGGTCGATGTAATACTTCAAAGTCGTACTCCTGCAATTCCAGAATCCACCTGCCAATTCTATGATTTAGATCCTTTTTGTTCATAGCACTTCGCACAGCTGCACAATCAGTATATATTTTGAATTTAATTCCTACCAAATATTGTCTAAATCGTCTAACTGATTTTAAAATTGCCATAGCTTCCAATTCAAATGAATGATATCTTTGTTCTGTGGGAGATGTCGCTTTACTATAGTAACCAATCACCTTTTCTATTCCTGCGTCTAACTGTACTAGCATTCCTGCTATCCCCAACCGACTGGCATCTGTATAAAGCGTTGTTTCTTTATTACAGTCAAACAATGTCAAAATTGGGGCTGTTACTAGAGACTCTTTCAGAGTCTTGAAAGAATTTTCTTGTTCTGGTTGCCATATCCACGGTTGTCCTTTCTTTAATAGTTTAGTCAGTGGTTTTGATTTATGTGCGAAGTCTGGTACGAATTTTCGAAAATGACCAACCAGACCTAAAAATTGTCTAACGTGATGAATATTTTTAGGATCAGGAAACTCATTAATAGCTGTTAATTTTGATGTACTAGGTTGTACATTCCCTCCACGAATATTATAGCCAAGATATTCAATTTCTTCAGCCAGAAAAATGCATTTTGCGATGTTCAAACACACACCATTATCCTGTAATCGACGCAGAACTTGTTTGAGATTTTTAATGCCTTCATCTAAGTTTTTGGACGGAATTAAAATATCATCCAGATACACTATGGCTTTATTAAATCGAAGATCGTCTAGAATACTATCCACAGCTCGTTGGAACACATATGGTGCATTCGTCAATCCAAATGGAACCCTTACATATTCATATTTTCCTTCAGGTGTTATAAAAGCTGTGATTGGAATTGAGTCTTCTGCTAAACTGATTTGGTGATACCCTGCACGGAAATCAAGAACTGTGAAATATTTTTGTCCCGAGAGTCTGTCAATTAGGTCCTCTATTATAGGTAGGGGATAGTTTTCCTTTATGGTCTCCTTATTTACCAGTCTATAATCCACACATAACCTAGTTTTGCCATTTTTCTTTCTCACCATAACAACAGGGCTGGCGTATGGTGAATGTGACGGTCGAATCGCACCATTGCTTAAAAGTTCGTTGATCAAGTCGCGCAATTTACATTTTTCAGCCTCAGACAAACGATATGGGTGTCTCAGATTTTAACCTTATTTTCATTTCTGCACCGATGATAGTTCCCAGTGTTGTAGGATCATTTGGAAAACAACTTGAAAAATTTTGTATAACTTCTAGTACACGTGATTGAATTTCTTTGTCTTCAATACCGATTTTTATATCTTGGGTATTTGTAATTTCTATTGCGTTCACCTCCAAACCATAACTAAATAATAATGCAGAGCCTACGCGCTGATATTTTATGCGGGGGTCTTCCGTAAAGTTTTGTCCCACGACTATGTCTACACCAGGTATGCATTTTTCAACAACTAGCAAATCTATGGACAGCTTCACTTCATCTATGGTGACATTGCATGTCACCTTCCTAGATACAGGTATTTCTGAACCTCCGAAAACTGTGAGTATGATGTCATTTGAAAGTTCTGTCAAATTTAATTTTAAACGTTTAGCAAGTTCGTAGGTAATCAGTGAACACTCACTACCGAAATCTATAAAGCAACGTTCTGTATTTTTATCAATTAACAGCGACTTGTAAAACTTATTTTTCTCACCACATTTTGATACCAAAAAGACTCGCTTGTTGCCTTTTAATTCAGTATTGTTACTTGGAGCTTGCGCCCTATCATCATTTCTTTTATTTTTTTTAAAACAATTTCCAATATGATGTCCCTTTCGACGGCAATAATTACAATATGCTTGTTTGTCACCTTGATTGGAATGTTGAGGACAATTAATTTGTTTATGTCCCGGTTGATGACACATGAAACATAAAATAGCATCCCTATTTCGTTGCCGATACCCATCACCGCTTTGGCTATGTCTATTTTTAGAATAAGTAGTATTAGTTACTAGATTCTTCTCTCTTTTGGCATCCATGGCACCCACCACCGACGTCAGTGGTTCAAAGGCCTTTAAGTATGCTGCTAACTTGGACGGATCGTCAATATTAGCTGCCTTAACTGCAAACTTTATGGCATGATTGTTTAATCCCCCTACAATAAGGTTTACCTCATCTGAACCGTTTAAATTTAATTTCATTTTCCTAATTACAGCCAGCTTCTCGAAGCAGTATTCAAAAAGACTTTGATTTGGTTTAGGACATAGAGCAAGCATTTCTGCCATTAAGGTATGTAAATCTCTAGTTGAAGGAAATATATTTGTTAACAGCAATTTCCACTCTGACCATGTTTTTGGAATAGATGGTAAACTTTTGTACCAGGTTTCGGCAGGTCCTTTTAATTTATTAATTGCTAAATGACATGTATGCAAGTCATCCCACATATATATACCTGCATGTTCATCTATTTTTGCTAGCCATTCATTTATGTCATCATTTAATGGGTTGAATTCGGTGATATCTGCATCTTTAACTGACATCCCCATTTTAGGTCTTTGTTCACGCCTCAAAGTATTAATAAATTCTATCATACCTGTGTTATCCGAAATTATAGATGGTTGTAATTCAGGTGTAAATGATCGATTACCATCTTGTGACGTTTCATGTTTTCGTTTTTTGTTTACACTATCAGTGCAATCGCCTTCACTGCTTGAAGTACTGCTACTAGGACTAGGACTACGTTGTCTACGTCGTCGATTGCCCATTATACGGTCTAACAAACACCCAAAACCTCACTAAATGTTTATAATCACCACTTCTGATATTAACAACACCTCACAATTATGAAGTAATTTATTAATTAGTTATTAAATAGTTTTTATTACAATCAAAATTGAACTTTAATTAACTATATGCCAATTATGACATTAACATAAGTGTCGTTCCTCCTTTTGTCCACACCCACTAAGATCATCCATCGCCTCATAGTCACATGCCTGGCAAACGATATATACCGACGCTCACACTTGCCTTATAGATCTTTGCAGTCTTTGTTCTTCCTGCCAGCGCTTTTTTTTATATAAAGTATACAACTTTTACCAACATTTAAATCAGCAGCCACTTCACTCAAAGACTTATTTTCTTCCAATTTAGCTATAGCCCTCGATTTTTGCGCTTCAGTTAAATGTCTTGGCATAGTTATCTTTACTTTTACTTTTGACAAATTATGACAAATATATTTGACAACTATTTTCAAATTTTACGGCGACTATGATTTAAAGTGTAAATTACACTATACAATTTTGCCGTTCACATTTGGGTGGCGCCGACTGTACATCCAGTGTTTGAGAGTTTTAGAAATTATTCTGAATGTCCTAAATGTTGTTTTGTTCATTTCTGTTGGTAATTTGGGCAACCGGTTGATTTTTTTGTAATTATTTAGGGTTTTTCTGGGGGACTAGAAATCTACCACCGACGCCGACGCCGACGTCGCCAACGCACGGTGTGGAGTTCATAGTTACTTGGGATTATTTCCATTGTCGCCTCGTCGAGGGAATTGGATTTGGATTGGAGTTCGGAGTTCTACGCCTGATTATTTTCTTGAGGGATTTTCCATTTTTCCGATCAACACCTACCCCTTGGGTGGAGGTTATTTCCAGGGGACATAGCCACGCAAGTTGCAAAAACCTTTTACATGTTTTATCGGAGAAAAATTCTCGTTGAATATCTACAATATAATAAATTAATTGTGCTAAAATTTCGTTTACAATTATTACGATTATAAGTATAACAATTAGTAATTTTTTTTGATACTTACTTTTTTTTAAAATCGGTCTTGGTACAATAGACTCGAACATAAATATTCTGAGGAAACAAAACTGCACAATCCTGTAAATCTAATATCGGCACCTACTTGGTAATTTGTTTTTTTTAACTTAAAAAGTATTATAGTAGATTGATAGGAAATAGATTAGTGAAATAACAATACGTAGCACCCTATATATTTTATTCACTTTTAGGTATGCATAAGTAGACCTCAGTTACGGAAAATCGTAATTTGATTAGCGGATGATATTTTTTGAAAACAGCAAAAACTGTATTTCTTTATCATTGTTTTTTTTGAATGCGCTTAAGCTTGAGCTAATCGATAAAACTGCAGTGGTATCGTTTGTCTCCATTTATTTTATAAAATAAATTTACGGAACTTCCGTGAGGGATATACGGGGTGTTATTTTGATTTCGTCCCTTATATAATTAGGTACGTACTAAAATAGTACCCTCAGCCTATATTTGCATTTTGTTTTACTCAGGAAATATTGCTAAGTGAATCTTGTGTACAGGTTGTCCCATACAAAAATACCTGTGATAATTTTGGCATGTTTATTTATTTTAATTTTTTTTGTAATTAAGAATAAGTACCTAGTACGAATAGGTAGGCAAAATTTCGGGCATCGTCTAATTTCCTCGTGGGTCACATTTTTTTGTTTTTTTTTTAGGTAAATAAAAGACAATAATTGTTTTCTTTAGTTTGGATTATTCTCATAGAGAATAATTATCTCATTTAGCGATTAAGAGTTACATGTTATTGACATTAATGTATAATAAGGTCAATTGTTTTTTTTTTGTGCAGACTTACACCAGATAGGTCTCTTAATTATTCATTTAACTCAGAATTATTTTTTTTTTAAACATCTAAAGTAGGGGTAATTTTTTTATAGTGTTATTATTGTATATTTTTATTGCGGTTACTGTTATTGAAAATCTTTATTGCATTTTTGAATATTTTTTCTGTGCATATTCTTATTGAATAATTTAGGTTGCATATTTGCATATTGTTTTTGGATACTTTTATTGCGCATACTATATTATATTCTTGTTTTATTGCATATATTATTGTTGAATACTATTGTGAACGCTGTAGTAAGTATTATTGCTAATACTATTGTTGAATACTATTGTTAAACACTTTTGGTTATTTACTCATTTGTTGATTATTGTTGGGAATAATTGTAGTAATAGACGACTATCGAGTTTAAAGTGGACTTGTCTTTTTTTTAAATGATAATCCTTGTTTAGTAAATTGGTGGAAATTATATGTGACTGAAGGATATTTGGTTAGTATCGAAATTTACTTGGCGCCCATACTCAACACCTTTTATAAGAACTACGCCCGTCTTCGCTGTTGTTTGGCCGGCGAATACCCAATTGTCTATCTGACAGTTGCTTTTTGTTGCTTGCGCTTAAAGGTAGGTGACATATTGCGGTTATCTACGTTATCCAACTGATTGTGTGGGGTGATCTAGGCTGTCCTTCTCAAGGTATCCGAACATCCAGGACATTCCTCCACCGTAGCTGTTGGTAGCCAAGGATTCACGCAAGTGTGATAACTTAACTATCTTATTTTATCTTAGGCTATTGCTTCTAACGTTTATAATAATTAAGGATAAAACTAAAAGGTCATTCTTTGTAAATAAAATCAAACTATAATTCCTTAAAACTACCAGAAAATTAAAAGTATAATTCTTGAAAAACATAAAAATAAAATAGTTTTCTATAAGGATCAAATTAAAATAAAATTCTAGAAAATAACTGAGCGATAATTCTTAAGGACCTTAATAAATACTAATTTTATTATAATACATATATACAGGGGGTCTCACATCTGGTAACACATCTCAAGGGTTAAAGTTAAGTCATATTTTATTAGTTGTAATAGTGACCTAGTTAGGAGCTTGGTGAAAAGTATTAATTGCATTTGATATTATTTTATTTAATTATACAGGGTGTACTGCGAATAGTCAAGTACCAATACGGTTGCGCTTAAGCTTAAGCCCCGCCACTATATTTATTTAGAGCCTACGATAAAACCATACATTTTAGGTGATCAATTTCCACGTTTTATTTTTTTTATTGCGCTCTTTTTTTTGTTGCTCTAACTAAGTCACAGGTTTTATATATTTTTTTATCATATATAAATATGTATATAGGGAGTGTATTTATTTGGATTGGGGTCGTTTACCCTAATCACTCATTTATTAGACTGAATATATATATAGATATATAGTATATAATTAGAATAACTCAGGCAACTACTACTCTTGCATTGTACACTGAATATTTGTAATAAACATAGGAAATAAACTAGTTTGTCGTTATTTCTGTACAGCTCTTTTGGTAAGTTTTGGAGTTGTGCAAATTGCTGCGTATTTGGGTAACTGTTTTGGTAAATTTACCTGGCGCTAAGGATATACAGGGTGTCCCAGATTTAAACGGACAGAGTGAAATGGGAGATAGGGCACACTTTGCTGAGTTCAAAACACCCCCACACTTACCCTTGAAAGTGAATGGTTTTCGAGATACGGGGTGTTTTATGGTTCTTGGCCAATTATTCATACCGCCATATTTTCGGAATGGCCGCACATATCGGGATAAAATTTGGTACAAATATTATAATAATTTCTCATATATATGGGGGTGAGGGTGTATATATATGTTTATTTAATTTGGTGCGAAAATAGCTAGCACTTGCTTTTGGCGAGTCTATTTTTTTCTAATGCACACCAAAGAGAATAGCCGCTATTAGCTTTATAAAGGGTAGCGTTTTTGCTGCCACCAGGTCAAGACACTTATATTCCGCTTGACCTCGGAATTTTTGTGCTGAAAAATATACCTAAATCTGCAAGCAAGAAAATAGATATTTCTCCGGCAACTGGTTGAGAAGACTCTTCGGACGCCTGAATTCGGCCGCGGCTTAATGTGATATGCACGGTCTTTATGTAGGTATAATAGGAGATAATAAACAAAATCAACAAACTACTCCGTGAATAAAATCAGATTTTATTACCACGAAAACAAAGCTTACAAAACAATTATCTATAGGAAAATTTTGTCAGTGACGTAATGAACAAATAACGCAAATAACAAATCTATAGGATCTCAATTTTTAAATCTAAGATGGGGTGGCTCTTTTCGCTTTACTATCAAAATGTAACACCCGCCAAGATAGACGTTTTTTTTTTTGTATTTACGACAATTTACGTTGCCTTAAACTACGGTGAACTAAATTTAGATGAAGTCGCCCCCGACCTCAGATTTGTTTGTATCTCTTACAAACACTATGGTTAGGACCTTTAAGCCTTAAATTATATAATATATAAAACTAAACACCACAAAACATACAAAATATCAACACGAAAATTTTTAACCTCAACCAGTGGCTATTTCAAATTTACTCAATGCGCCTTTTTTAATAGGGGTTAGTGTAAATGTTTTTCAAACTACACTTACCACGTCCCTGGACTTTGTAACTGAATTACTCCCAAACGTAATTATTACACTTGTGCACTTTAATTTGTTTTCCACCTAGAACCCAATTTTGTCAACTGATTTGTAACGTTCAATAAACCTCTGATTTACTCGCCGTCACGAGATTCACCCGTCGACCCGACTTAACTATATCTTTATCTCCCCCCTTGAGAAACTTAAAAACTACCGTTCACGTTTTCTTCTCCCAAGAAGAAACACAATTTAGACGTTAAACGACAGCCCTGCTGTACGTCTATAAGTAAGGCACTCCACGCCCAATTAAACTTAAAAAGGTCTCCAAAACCCCAACGAATATTTCACTTTACAATTCTTCGAACGCCCCGACACTACACCGTCCCGTAGGTGTGCTTGCGCTTTTTCGCCGACGCCGATGTGCACCTCTTGCTAATTACCGACCCGAAGTCAACTCTTGACTCCTCGCGACGTCGAAGTGTAGATTTATTTCTCGCTGACCGAAACTACCCGTTTCGTGAGTCTAATCGTGACTCTTGCCCGGCCCGAAGCGTCGTCCGCGATCTTCCTAATTTTGTGTGCTCCTCCAAAATGCAACATTGGCAGTTTTTCTCCCTCACTTCCTCGACTTCCATCAAATAGCGGCTAAAGTCCGGCGTACCTAGGAGAACCCTTCTTAGCGATTGGTTAGTTATTCTCCCTGCCCTGCGGTGATTTTTATGCTTAATTAGCCCAATTTTATATGTGAGAAATATTCCGGCGTATCGGTCTCACCAATTTTGATGTGTTAGCATTGATAAAACTGTTAAAATTCTACAACTTATTTCCGTTTACATAGATAGCGAATATAGTCTAAACAAAGATCTACTCAAATTATTTCATCATTAAATACGCAGCAACTTATTTTATTAAATTTGAAGTCGAACATTTAATTCCCTTGAAATTTATGGTTCATAATTCTTATTCTAAGCTCTATGTTATTTTTATTCTACAGGGTGTCCTAACAATGACTCTGAGTTTTACTCTACCACTAATACGAAAATAATTTTTAGTCCCTTTTATTTTCTATTATTTTATCAGATCCCTTATTAAACTTCAAACTAACAAATCCCGATTTGTTACAATACTTCCCCCTTTAAAAAAGTTCGTGGCCTTATCCTGGCCCTAAGTTTTAAACTTCATGTTGATATTTTTATATTACCCTGTAATTTCAATTCAAGATATTTCGTTAACCTCTACCCTAAATAACATCTTTCCCTAGAAAGCTGCAAGTCCCCTTATGGACAAGTGAAAGAAGGGTTTATCCTTAAACTAGGCCAGAGCCTTACGAAAATCTTTAAAATAATCTACATGTAACACGCAACAGACAATGTCCAATTGCAATATCCTTAAAATTAAGCATACAAAAGTTCCCGACATTCTAAATTTCGCACTTCACACCACGCACAATCACTACGCGTTGTTGTGAGAGCTAGTCTCTGTCACCTCCGGTCCTCCTCATGGCCTATCGTTGTTGTGGTTCTGAAGTGTGTAGGGTATAATTACATGGAACTATGCGAATGTTTTTAACTCTGACTGACGTTAACACTGTCCTTACGTTTTTCGTTCTCGGTCCAATGACCGACCGGTTGTAGACTCGGATAGATATTCGGAACCACGTTTCCTAAATTGTTTATAGGCGCGTTACTTGGATTGGTTTCGATAGTTCCTAACTGTTCATCGTGCCCGGCACTACCCGTCTCATTGTCTTTTGATTTAGTCAACTCGTTCACATAATAACGATGTATCACCCACATCGTTAGCTGGTTCCACAAACATGCCAACATAGCAATTCCACCTCCTATGGTGCGGTACAAATGGAAGGCATTTATAATAACTCCGAAAGCATATTTGATGATTCTGAATATGAAAAAGAATCCAATTAGTCCACTCATAAAAATGCCCGAGTCGGAAAACCATTCCCACATCTGTCTCATAGTAGAATGGGCTAGGTCTTTTAGTTCCTCGGAATTAAACATACCCAAAGTGGAAAATCCTTGTCCCCCGGCTTCCATGCCAACTACTCGTCTGGTTATAATATTCTCCACGACCTTTCGAATGTGAACAGGTTTTGCACCTTTCCGATTTCTTCTGGCGTATACAATCCTCTGGACCCTACTGGTTGGATCGGATGAAATTCGATACTGGGGCTTTTTTTTACTTCTAACTCTCTGGGTGCTGTCCTAACCGTAGGATAAGGTATAAGTCCCATCCATTTTCCCTCAATATGAAATAACGGTGGTGTTAGACTATTACAATCAATCTCCTGACCATATTCCTGGATTATTCTCGTAATTGGTGCCATAAATTTGGTCTGATTATCCACGTCTATCGGGAGTTCTTGATAACATTTACTGGTTCTTCTAATTTTAACTGGTCTTGGAGCGCATCTGAGTATGTATAACACTTCTCCTAGTACTTGTCCTAGATGACCTTCGTGGTTTTGGAAAATTTGACTGGCTGCGTCTGGGACCAGTGGAGCTAATAGTAGCCTATTCTTCAAAATTTCTCTTTTCGCCTGACATCTTCGGTGTATGGTATCTATATACATTGTCTCCAAACCTCGTTTGTAAGATTGTTCTATATATAAAAACTTGCTATTAATGTAACTCAGGAGGTCAACGTCTTGCGCTGAAAGGATCGTAGACGGTTGTATTATCTGATGATGTTCTTCACACACCAACAATTTTGGATGCTCTGTTTGCCATAATTCCAAATTACAAAAGGCGGCTCTTTTTATAAGGGCTACTGCAAAAATCTTCGTATCACTCTCTACGACTATGAAATTTTCTTGTGTTCTATTATATGTTACTTTTTCGGCGGATTCAACATATAATAAATTAAAACGTTCTTCGCATGACGACGTCTGGGGAATCACTTCTCAAGTGGTTTCTCCTAAAGACGCATCGAAACAATATCCCTTTAGAAATGGACAGGTTATGCTTCCTCTCAAACTAACCTCATTGTCCTTCAACTTCACCATCGCATAATAGTCTGATATGGTGATTTTTACGGCCGCTGTCACTATGACATCGTTCCAAGATTTTCCGTCTTCCTGGTAACTTGTCCCATCACATTTTCCCGTGTCATCTAGACTTCCATGAAGAGTTATTGCCGCCGTAGTGGTTCCGTTTGCTGTAATTTGTCCTATCGCATTCTTGTATAGTTTCAAAGTTTTACATCGATGAATCGATCGGCGCCTCCTCACTTCCAACTTGATGAACATAATTTAAAAGTCCTCCTGCCACCACCGAACTGTGACTATGCATTCCGCAATGTGTGATTAAACGCGTAACCTCGATTAAACAGGTCCATACGTGTTGTAGTCCTATCTCTCTCCTTTGTAACACCCGCACAAATACTGTCTTACTTTGATAAGCTGAACTCGGTTCAGGGCACTTAGCTACGTCCCTTAATGATACGGCCGAAATGTCTGTCTTTTCACTCTCGCAATCATATGCAATTAACCCTTCCACCTCTAACCTCAGTAATGTCCATACCATTAACGCCACTATGACCATTGTTTGCCATCTTCGCAGATTCCCCATTTTGCTATCGTTCTCCAAAATCGTACGCACTATACCTAGTATAAAAAAAACATTTACAATCAATCCACATTCTGCTTTAACAAAATCAAAGTTTCCCTCAACTAACACACTACAAGCACACAATCCTTTATATCGATAAGTACATTCACCTACCCTTCCTATTGCCTGCATTGGGTCCTAATTCAGTGCAGCCATTAGGTTAAATGATAAATCTCAAATTTATCTCGAAAATCCCGTTCCTAATGAGTTAAGCCAAACTTCTATTATACAGAAGTAGTTACGCTTATTGATATTTAATAATTCTAACTACATTCTAAATTGATAAACCTCATCAATATCAAAAAAAAAAATCCTCGATACCAAAACGCTTAGATCCTTAATGATCCCCATTTAAACTTTCCCTTAACTTACTCCCACTTCCTCTAGAAAATACTTACTGGTTCTCTTCAGTAATTAAGGCGTATCAGCCAGATATTTTCTAATTATCTTAAAACTAAATAATTGAAATGACACCCCCGTGCTCTAATTAAAGAAACAAGTGATGCCCGTGTAGCGACGGTTCCATTTAAAAGAACGGTCTATATAAAAACCTTCTCCACTATTAAAAATTTACTGTTAAAAGATTAAGTACAATATCCCCATCGGTGAAGCCGTGAGGTGGAGAAGTAAACGCGTATGTACAACAATTAATATCTTTCTATCGATCGAGCTGTAGTCATAAGTATTTCATTGCTCGACCGATGTTTGTGAAGGTGTTAGGTACACCCTATAAATCCCGTCTCACTGGAGGTCGCCGTAGCCTTGTTGATCGTCTCAATATCACAGGCTCTTCTGGCTCTTCGTCACTTCCACTACCATCCTCGATTTCTTCCTCTTCCGACATCTCATCACTACTAACTATCATCATACTGAGAATCTTCAAAAACCGTGTCCTCGTTGTCTTCATCCTCTTCTTCCGACATATCATCACTGTCTTCATACTGAAATTCTTCAAAAGTATTTTCTTTCCCTGTGAACTCTTTAATTTTTTCTGATTCTTGCATTCTTGCTTTTGAGCGCGAATCATTCTTGTCTTCTTGGTCCAATCGTCATTACGTATATCGATTACTCCAACACCCAATTTATTTTTATCTCCTTTTGTTACAGTCCTTAGTTGCAGTCCCTTTTTCATTGTGACTTTCGATTGTCCATTGTCCTTTGTTTTATATTCGCGTGTATGGTTCCTTTCCGTTAATTTACTCAGCTTTTCTTCCAATCCAGCAATTAATGTTTCTAAAATCTCCATTTTATCTGAAATATCCATTTTATCCAGGCCTCCTTGGCTTCTTACATCATTTTTGATATCAGCTGTAGCTTGATCCTCATTATCCATCACTGGTGATGTGTCTTTTTCATTTTTCTCACAAGTATTATTATCTTTCTCTCTTCCTAAAAATTGTTTCTCATATTCCTGGGTTTTTCTCTTCAAAATTGCTTGGTCACCCTGTAAGTCGTAAAACCGTTGTTCCCATTGTTGCGCCAACAGCTTCCATTCATTTCTAATTCTTTCCTTGCTCCACTTAAGCTATATTTGTGTTCTTCGTTTTGGGAAGACGTTTCCTGTTTATTTTTTCCTGCCTCTTCCTTACTTCTTGTAACCTTAACCTTTGATTCGGTTAATGATATTTTATCCTTTCCATTTAAATTAGTGTGGTCCGTTTCTTCCGATTCCTTTGAGCGAATATATTCCACTTTCTTCGTGGTATCAGTATTGGAGCATTTTTCCACTGCTCTATTTCCCTTTTGTGAACCCTGATTATTCTTCTCTTGCACCGCAAATTTCCTCTTATAAAATTCCTTTACCGCTTGTAGCCATTTCTTCCAGTCTCCTTCCGGTTCGACCACTGAAACCAGTCTTTGTTTTCTCTTCCATTCGAACTTCTTAACCATTTTCTGTTGATTTTTGTTATCACCATTACCGTATGTTCTTACTTCCCCCTTTAAAGAACGGTGCTTATCTCCCTCACTTTTCATAAAATTGGTATGATACACTTTATTTTTTATTTTGACTGATGGTCGAGATGGTAGAGTATCTGCCTCTCACCCAAAAGTCCCGGGTTCGAAACCCGGTCGTGGCAATGGAAAATACTGTGAGAGGGATTTTTCCATTATACACGGATATTGGATGTGTGTCCCTTGTCTTTAAATGTGTAGCCCCCTCCCGCACAAGGCTCAGCCTTCTGGGATAAAGGGGGTCGTAATTACATGTGGTGTATTATATTATATATATATTTTCACCCAATTCTCCTATAAACTCTTCTTCTTCTTCCGAACTTCCCTGTCGCTGGGGAAACATACGCTCCCCTAATATTGTGATCGTAGTATCTCCACTACAATATATATTCACTCGATGGGATGCTAGGAAATCTCTCCCAAGCAGTATATCAAATTCATTGTCCTCGAATGCTTGATCCCCACAAGCCACAAAAGCACCACGTAAGCGCCTCCTTGACGCTGGTAACATAAGATCCGCATATACGATACCAAAATTTCGCATCACATGCCCAGTAACTCCTACCAGCTTTAAATTTATTCTTCTATCTCTTCGAAAATTTTCTTCTCGAACAATACTGTCCTTTATCAAAGACAATGCGGCGCCGGTGTCCACTAGACATCTACAGAGTCTACCATTTAACTCTAGTTCCGCTATGTAAGGTTGTACTCCATTACAACTCCCAGGATCGAAATACGGTATCACTATTGAACTTCTTCTCTCTTCATTAACCATTTCTTTATTAGCGTTGCTCCAAATTTTCCGTGGTTCCCTGTTATTTCGCATATTTTCTTGTTTTCCCTTTTTCATATATCTTCCACCTTCCAATCGGGAAACATTGGAAAGGCATATTAGTTTAAATTCCTCTGGTTTTCCGTTTCTTTCTCTCCATCTTCCCTCGGCGAAGATTGACGACCATATTCTCGGTTTGCCGTGCGTACATCTTTTGGTACGGCCCCTGTATAATTTCTTCTATACTCCTTCCTTTCCGATCCTGTTAATCGACTAAATCTTCCATTATTTAATCTCTGTTCTCAAGAAGAACTTCCTCTATTTTCTCCTTTATAAGGTCCATAATTTGGCCGAGATGCGTTTTCGTTTCCATCTCTTCTGTCTTCATGCTGGCGTCTATTTGAGGACACTCCATAGTCCTTGTTCTTTCCTTCGAAATTCTTCTTCGGGCAGTCCCTTGCCCAATGTCCACTCTGTTGACAATTAAAACACACTTCTTCTCTATAAGTCCCCATTTTCGTTTCTCTCTTCTTGCAGTCTCTTGCAATATGTCCCAAACCATCACATACGTAACATCGTACCTGCTTGATACCTCGTTGATCCGTATTCTTCCCATGGATCATTCGTAAATTTATTTCGTGAAGCTTTACCAATTCTTCTGCTTTTTCTAATGTTAGCTGCGCTTCTCTGAGCAGCATTACACCTACTTCCTTCATGATATCCTTCTTCAGTCCCATTTTAAATTGATTCAGTACCAAATCTTGATTTTTCTTCGGTACTTCTTCCGGCGTAGCGTTTTCTAAATCTTCCTGCAATACTTTTGCCCCTGCAGTTCTTAACCTTGTGCAAAAATCCGTAACCGTTTCGTCGTGCCTCTGATAGCATTTACTCAAATTTAATTGACCCTCCCCGGGTAACCTAGTTGTTACAAAATTTGAAATAAACCTGGCTTTAAGAGCCCTATAATCTAAAGTATCTAAACCCTGATCCGATTTTAAGAAATCATAGGCCGCGCCTACACATTTGAATTTAAATAAAGCTAAAGTTTCTGATTCTGACCAATTATCTAATCTCGCCCTCTGTTCTAACTTTTCCAAATATTTGGTTACATCTCTACCACTAAAATTGTCCAAAGTTAATGCAATCATCCCCAACGAATACATCATGGGCATACGTAAGGCACCTACACCTTGTATACCTCCACTAGGCATACTTCCAGTCGATATACTTCCACTTGGTATACCTGTACCTGTTCCGCTAGATCCTGGTGTAATTATCGGCGTAATTACCGAAGTCGTTGTAACGGTGGTGGTAGTAACAGTTAAAGGGTTAGTAAGTGACATAATGAGTAAATTTGAACAATATCAAAGCTATATAAGCAATACCTGTTTATCAACCTCGGCGAAATCCTCTTGTAGAATGGGAAAATCTTTCCCCCTGTATAAAATTATCTATTCAACGTGAATAGCTAGGTAAGCCTTTCTATCTACCCCTGTATATTTAATCAAATTTCTTTTAATTCCGACTAAGTTTCAATCTACCCCTGTATATTCATTCCACAATACTTTTGGACCTATTCTTGTATACTGTATCTCAAATTAAATTATTCCCAAAATTCAAGCAATCTCTTCCAACTACCCTGTATGTAGTGAGCAAAAAAAATTAATCAAACTTTTCAAACTCCCCCTGTATATAGTAGTAAAAAAAAATAATCAAAAAAAATTTAATTTCTGAAGCGTTGGGATGGATCATGCTTTGGTTTAGTCAGCCAGGTCGAGGCCTGGTTATCACTGATTCAAGTCCCATCCCGATGTTAAGGTTGGTCTCTGTTCCGCTGTCGGAGGAAGGGTCTTCGTCGTAACGCGTTGGTGCGTACTCCCGCGAGTCTGCGCGTTGGCAATATGGGTGGTCGAAGGGCCGGCTACCCATGCTTTTTAAGCCCTGTTTTTGTTGTAAGTTTGGCACAATAACAGCCGGAGGCGGGCTATTATGAAGCTCTGTAGCCTCATACTATTAAGGTTTCGGCGCAGACGGACTATTGCGATGCTTATTGGTCTCATAGGTTAGTTGCTTCGATAGCATTCAGAAGTGATTTTGTTAGCTCATTTGTTTTGACTTAAGGCGATTAACGGGCTAATCACCTGGGAGCAGAGGGGGAGTTGTTACATGTAAATTAAACTACATACCTACCAGAGCATTTATTGTATCTAACAAAAAGGATACAATACAGTAATTTAATAATTTTAGTTAAAATAGTCCACTTTCTTCGTAACGTAATGGTCATTCCTAGTACTCGCTACAGTTTTTTGAGGTTGACAACCACGATATAACTAACATGAAGTATAGCGGTATAGATTAAACCATAGTCTGAAGTATTTTCCTCATAATAACAGAAATATGATGTACTTGTAAAAAGCCTCGGACACAACTTTGTTTAGTACGATGTATTATATTGACATTGGCTTTCCATTCGACACAAGGCATTCTTCATCACAGTATTACAATAGTTAATACATTCTAGACACATTTTTATTCTTATTGCTAAGGTATTGTGCATAAAACAGCTAGCTTGTAAACAGAGCTGAAACAAAAAGACATGACCTTCAGACGATACATCGCTAAATTAGATCGGTAATGTCCTAAATAACTAGTATAATATTGTTTTACTACTTACCATAAAGCCATAAAGACAGAAGTTAAGATATTAATTGAATATTTGGAACAATCGTTTGTTTATATTTGTGCTTTAGAAATGTCAGTTGATAGTAGAGAAGTTCTGTCGAATTTAGTCGTTGGATATCTGTGGCATAGAGCTGATGTTTTGAAGCATCGCCTTAGAGAGTCGTGTGTCGTGACGTTGGTCTCGGTCGGAATTTGTTAAATAATAAATATCGATGAGATCGGATCATCACCCATAATAAAATCGAATCGAACATTCCTCTAATACGATAGACAGATAACAGAAACAGAAATTCTGTTCCCGACCATACTCAACTGTGCATCTTGTTTTTAGGTTCCATATCACATTATGCGGGTTAAGCTATGTGTATAGTGAGCTAAGGAAGATTAGAAGTATTAAACGAATTTATATGGAGAAGTGTGATTCCCAGGCAATGGGCAATTATAATGAAATATAATGAACTTTAAATATTGTAGATATTTACAAGATTGTTTGAGTTCTCAGCACGCAACTAGTTATTTTTGTTAAATTAAACTTATAATTATTTTAGAGGAAGTAATGTGGCATTTTTAAATGCTACAAACGTTTGAAATTGCGCTATTATTGGACGAAAATGTTATCAGACGTCGCGCGTTATGTTCGAAATTGTGCAGTATGTTTGACGCACAAGCCTTTACTGAAACCTCCTGCTGGTTACATGGGTAAACACCCAGAGGTAACCATACCGTGGCAGGCCATCAGCGTCGATTTTTATGGACCTCTTCCAATGTTTTCTCGTGGCTATAATTGCATTTTTGTTGTAACCGACACCTTTAGTAAGTTTTCGCTATTCTTTCCTATAAGGACGGCAACCGCAGCCGCGATTACCCGTATTTTAGTCACAGATTTTCTTAGTTTTTAGCTGTCCGCAGTATTTGATTTGCTATAACGGTAAACAGCTCCGTTCTAACCTTAAGAAATTATGTGATCAGTATAAAGTCTCCATAAGATTTACGTCGTATTACCACACTCAAAGTAATCCTGTTGAAATATTCAAACAGGTATTGAAAACAATGTTATCTTGATACGTGGAACATAATCACGTAATATGGGATACATTATTGCCCAAGGTAGGGTGTGCAATCCGTTCTGCAGCTCATGAAGCTACAGGGTAAATATATAAGCGCTGGTGACCATAATTTCTCTAATAATGTTAGACAAAATATAGCACCTTCTACTAGGGAATTAGAAAACTTATTTAAAGATGTTCGGAAAAACTGAACGCGGCACATCAACGTTCTAAGCCTCGGTATAACTTACGTCGACGCCCGGTATCTTTCCTGGTTGGAGAAAAGGTTTTCCGCAAGAATTACGTTTTATCAGATGCCGCAAAGCAATTTTCTGCTAAGTTTTCACCGAAAAATGTTTGCCCTTTCTTGATAAAACGAAAGCTATCTCCTGTCACGCACGAACTGGCCGATACTAGGAATAAAAGTAAAGGAATCAGGCATGTTAAGGACCTGAAAGCTCATCCGCCCGATGAGAGTGATACTAGTGAAACTGATTAATATGTGGGTCTGTATTTCTCGCTATGTTTCTTGGATCTGACTTGGTTATCTCTGTGTATATGTTGTGGGAAATTCTTCGTTGGTAGTGAGTGTAGTTGGGATCAGAAAAATAGAGTGGAATGTGTTGGAATAATAGTTTTGGGAAAAATTGGTTTGTAGTGCCGTCGATTTGGTAGAATCGGAATAAATTCCTAGCCATGGATAGGCGAGGATTTCGTTTATTTTTGTGGAGTTGTTTCGTTGAAACGATCCTATGGTATGTGTCGGGTTGCAGGTTTTTGTTGATTCTCCACCAAAAGTAGATTTTGTTTTGGATTGTTAATTGTGATGTTGTGATTCTGTCCCTTACTTAGTGGCTAGAAACCTCCAAGTAAGAGGGTTGTTTTGGGTTCCCTGGTTATTTATTGCTCTGTGACGGGGGTGTCGAATACCGTCACCGCGGAATATACCTGCGTGGGGTAGAAGTCCCCTGTACGGCCACTTTCTTTTTTCAGACGCAGAGGGAGCTCCGGCGCGTTGGGGGCGGTGATATTTCGTCGACTGACTTAAATGTCAAGTTGAAGGAGGTTGGCTGAAGCGTTGGGATGGATCATGCTTGATTCAGGTCCTTTGGTTTAGTTAGCCAGGTCGCGGCCTGGTTATCACTGATTCAAGTCCCATCCCAATGTTAAGGTTGGTCTCTGTTCCGCTGTCGTCGGAAGGGTCTTCGTCGTAACGTGTTGGTGCGTACTCCCGCGATTCTGTGCGTTGGCAATATGGGTGGTCGAAGGGCCGGCTACCCATGCTTTTTAAGCCCAGTTTTTGTTGTAAGTTTGGCACATAACAGCCGGAGGCGGGCTATTATGAAGCTCTGTAGCCTCATAGTATTAAGGTTTTGGCGCAGACGGACTATTGCGATGCTTATTGGTCTCATAGGTTAGTTGCTTCGATAGCATTCAGAAGTGATTTTGTTAGCTCATTTGTTTTGACTTAAGGCGATTAACGGGCTAATCACCTGGGAGCAGAGGGGGAGTTGTTACATGTAAATTAAACTACATACCTACCAGAGCATTTATTGTATCTAACAAAAAGGATACAATACAGTAATTTAATAATTTTAGTTAAAATAGTCCACTTTCTTCGTAACGTAATGGTCATTCCTAGTACTCGCTACAGTTTTTTGAGGTTGACAACCACGATATAACTAACATGAAGTATAGCGGTATAGATTAAACCATAGTCTGAAGTATTTTCCTCATAATAACAGAAATATGATGTACTTGTAAAAGCCTCGGACACAACTTTGTTTAGTACGATGTATTATATTGACATTGGCTTTCCATTCGACACAAGGCATTCTTCATCACAGTATTACAATAGTTAATACATTCTAGACTCATTTTTATTCTTATTGCTAAGGTATTGTGCATAAAACAGCTGGCTTGTAAACAGAGCTGAAACAAAAAGACATGACCTTCAGACGATACATCGCTAAATTAGATCGGTAATGTCCTAAATAACTAGTATAATATTGTTTTACTACTTACCATAAAGCCATAAAGACAGAAGTTAAGATATTAATTGAATATTTGGAACAATCGTTTGTTTATATTTGTGCTTTAGAACTGTCAGTTGATAGTAGAGAAGTTCTGTCGAATTTAGTCGTTGGTTATCTGTGGCATACAGCTGATGTATTGAAGCATCGCCTTAGAGAGTCGTGTGTCGTGACGTTGGTCTAGGTCGGAATTTGTTAAATAATAAATATCGATGAGATGTGAATGTCATGGAATTTTCTTTTGAATAGGAGACTTGGTTTATTCCTAATAGGCTTTGTAATATATAGTTGGCTAAATACGATTGATTTTATATAATAACCCGGTGGTTGGTTGTGTCGAGTGAACTCGTGAAAACCCTGCTTGGATTCAGACAGTTCCACAAGTACGAATGTAGGCGTGGTTTACAATTTTTGACATTCTGAGAAATACCAATTTTCCGGCATTTCATTTTCTTGATCCAGGCGATAGTGTGACGTGCTTTTTTAATCAATTAATTAATTTCCAATCCTTGGGATTATTGATGGATAGCATAGAGGATATTGTGGTAATTTGTTATTGATGTTGGAGAGAGTTTTGCCAATATCACTCTTACACATTGGGGCAAAAGCTTACATGGTATAGGAACCCCGGGATCTCGCTTCAACCCGCCCAGATACACAGGTATGGTATATATGTCAGATTGTCAACTATAATTACGTTCACGTACTTACTATCGTGGATTATAATACGTTCTCTTTACAGGGCTTTCTTTTTTTGTTCTCTTGTGCTGTGGAATTATTTTTGCTTTTAAATTGCTGTTAGTTTCGACGTTGCTTTGACGCTGTATGAATTAACGTTTCGATTAATAAAGTTAAGTATATTATTTGGAAATAATTCTGGTTAACTATTATAACAAAGCAAGAAATGCACAAAATAATTCTGGATTTTCCTTCCAAGATATTTCTTGGTAATACATAGGAAACGAACCTCACGCCTGGCATTCTTCTAAATTTATGGTACGATACCAAGACGAAAATCACGGATCGGATCATCACCCATAATAAAATCGAATCGAACATTCCTCTAATACGATAGACAGATAACAGAAACAGAAATTCTGTTCCCGACCATACTCAACTGTGCATCTTGTTTTTAGGTTCCATATCACATTATGCGGGTTAAGCTATGTGTATAGTGAGCTAAGGATGATTAGAAGTATTAAACGAATTTATATGGAGAAGTGTGATTCCCAGGCAATGGGCAATTATAATGAAATATAATGAACTTTAAATATTGTAGATATTTACAAGATTGTTTGAGTTCTCAGCACGCAACTAGTTATTTTTGTTAAATTAAACTTATAATTATTTTAGAGGAAGTAATGTGGCATTTTTAAATGCTACAAACGTTTGAAATTGCGCTATTATTGGACGAAAATGATATCAGACGTCGCGCGTTATGTTCGAAATTGTGCAGTATGTTTGACGCACAAGCCTTTACTGAAACCTCCTGCTGGTTACATGGGTAAACACCCAGAGGTAACCATACCGTGGCAGGCCATCAGCGTCGATTTTTATGGACCTCTTCCAATGTTTTCTCGTGGCTATAATTGCATTTTTGTTGTAACCGACACCTTTAGTAAGTTTTCGCTATTCTTTCCTATAAGGACGGCAACCGCAGCCGCGATTACCCGTATTTTAGTCACAGATTTTCTTAGTTTTTAGCTGTCCGCAGTATTTGATTTGCTATAACGGTAAACAGCTTCGTTCTAACCTTAAGAAATTATGTGATCAGTATAAAGTCTCCATAAGATTTACGCCGTATTACCACACTCAAAGTAATCCTGTTGAAATATTCAAACAGGTATTGAAAACAATCTTGATACGTGGAACATAATCACGTAATATGGGATACATTATTGCCCAAGGTAGGGTGTGCAATCCGTTCTGCAGCTCATGAAGCTACAGGGTAAATATATAAGCGCTGGTGACCATAATTTCTCTAATAATGTTAGACAAAATATAGCACCTTCTACTAGGGAATTAGAAAACTTATTTAAAGATGTTCGGAAAAGACTGGACGCGGCACATCAACGTTCTAAGCCTCGGTATAACTTACGTCGACGCCCGGTATCTTTCCTGGTTGGAGAAAAGGTTTTCCGCAAGAATTACGTTTTATCAATGCCGCAAAGCAATTTTCTGCTAAGTTTTCACCGAAAAATGTTTGCCCTTTCTTGATAAAACGAAAGCTATCTCCTGTCACGCACGAACTGGCCGATACTAGGAATAAAAGTAAAGGAATCAGGCATGTTAAGGACCTGAAAGCTCATCCGCCCGATGAGAGTGATACTAGTGAAACCGATTAATATGTGGGTCTGTATTTCTCGCCATGTTTCTTGGTTCTGACTTGGTTATCTCTGTGTATATGTTGTGGGAAATTCTTCGTTGGTAGTGAGTGTAGTTGGGATCAGAAAAATAGAGTGGAATGAGTTGGAATAATAGTTTTGGGAAAAATTGGATTGTAGTGCCGTCGATTTGGTAGAATCGGAATAAATTCCTAGCCATGGATAGGCGAGGTTTTCGTTTATTTTTGTGGAGTTGTTTCGTTGAAACGATCCTATGGTATGTGCCGGGTTGGAGGTTTTTGTTGATTCTCCACCAAAAGTAGATTTTGTTTTGGATTTTTAAGTGTGATGTTGTGATTCTGTCCCTTACTTAGTGGCTAGAACCCTCCAAGTAAGAGGGTTCTTTTGGGTTCCCTGGTTATTTATTGCTCTGTGACGGGGGTGTCGAATACCGTCACCGCGGAATATACCTGCGTGGGGTAGAAGTCCCCTGTACGGCCACTTTCTTTTTTCAGACGCAGAGAGAGCTCCGGCGCGTTGGGGGCGGTGATATTTCGTCGACTGACTTAAATGTCAAGTTGAAGGAGGTTGGCTGAAGCGTTGGGATGGATCATGCTTTGGTTTAGTCAGCCAGGTCGAGGCCTGGTTATCACTGATTCAAGTCCCATCCCGATGTTAAGGTTGGTCTCTGTTCCGCTGTCGGCGGAAGGGTCTTCGTCGTAACGTGTTGGAGCGTATTCCCGCGAGTCTGCGCGTTGGCAATATGGGTGGTCGAAGGGCCGGCTACCCATGCTTTTTAAGCCCTGTTTTTGTTGTAAGTTTGGCACAATAACAGCCGGAGGCGGGCTATTATGAAGCTCTGTAGCCTCATACTATTAAGGTTTCGGCGCAGACGGACTATTGCGATGCTTATTGGTCTCATAGGTTAGTTGCTTCGATAGCATTCAGAAGTGATTTTGTTAGCTCATTTGTTTTGACTTAAGGCGATTAACGGGCTAATCACCTGGGAGCAGAGGGGGAGTTGTTACATGTAAATTAAACTACATACCTACCAGAGCATTTATTGTATCTAACAAAAAGGATACAATACAGTAATTTAATAATTTTAGTTAAAATAGTCCACTTTCTTCGTAACGTAATGGTCATTCCTAGTACTCGCTACAGTTTTTTGAGGTTGACAACCACGATATAACTAACATGAAGTATAGCGGTATAGATTAAACCATAGTCTGAAGTATTTTCCTCATAATAACAGAAATATGATGTACTTGTAAAAAGCCTCGGACACAACTTTGTTTAGTACGATGTATTATATTGACATTGGCTTTCCATTCGACACAAGGCATTCTTCATCACAGTATTACAATAGTTAATACATTCTAGACACATTTTTATTCTTATTGCTAAGGTATTGTGCATAAAACAGCTAGCTTGTAAACAGAGCTGAAACAAAAAGACATGACCTTCAGACGATACATCGCTAAATTAGATCGGTAATGTCCTAAATAACTAGTATAATATTGTTTTACTACTTACCATAAAGCCATAAAGACAGAAGTTAAGATATTAATTGAATATTTGGAACAATCGTTTGTTTATATTTGTGCTTTAGAAATGTCAGTTGATAGTAGAGAAGTTCTGTCGAATTTAGTCGTTGGTTATCTGTGGCATAGAGCTGATGTTTTGAAGCATCGCCTTAGAGAGTCGTGTGTCGTGACGTTGGTCTCGGTCGGAATTTGTTAAATAATAAATATCGATGAGATCGGATCATCACCCATAATAAAATCGAATCGAACATTCCTCTAATACGATAGACAGATAACAGAAACAGAAATTCTGTTCCCGACCATACTCAACTGTGCATCTTGTTTTTAGGTTCCATATCACATTATGCGGGTTAAGCTATGTGTATAGTGAGCTAAGGAAGATTAGAAGTATTAAACGAATTTATATGGAGAAGTGTGATTCCCAGGCAATGGGCAATTATAATGAAATATAATGAACTTTAAATATTGTAGATATTTACAAGATTGTTTGAGTTCTCAGCACGCAACTAGTTATTTTTGTTAAATTAAACTTATAATTATTTTAGAGGAAGTAATGTGGCATTTTTAAATGCTACAAACGTTTGAAATTGCGCTATTATTGGACGAAAATGTTATCAGACGTCGCGCGTTATGTTCGAAATTGTGCAGTATGTTTGACGCACAAGCCTTTACTGAAACCTCCTGCTGGTTACATGGGTAAACACCCAGAGGTAACCATACCGTGGCAGGCCATCAGCGTCGATTTTTATGGACCTCTTCCAATGTTTTCTCGTGGCTATAATTGCATTTTTGTTGTAACCGACACCTTTAGTAAGTTTTCGCTATTCTTTCCTATAAGGACGGCAACCGCAGCCGCGATTACCCGTATTTTAGTCACAGATTTTCTTAGTTTTTAGCTGTCCGCAGTATTTGATTTGCTATAACGGTAAACAGCTCCGTTCTAACCTTAAGAAATTATGTGATCAGTATAAAGTCTCCATAAGATTTACGTCGTATTACCACACTCAAAGTAATCCTGTTGAAATATTCAAACAGGTATTGAAAACAATGTTATCTTGATACGTGGAACATAATCACGTAATATGGGATACATTATTGCCCAAGGTAGGGTGTGCAATCCGTTCTGCAGCTCATGAAGCTACAGGGTAAATATATAAGCGCTGGTGACCATAATTTCTCTAATAATGTTAGACAAAATATAGCACCTTCTACTAGGGAATTAGAAAACTTATTTAAAGATGTTCGGAAAAACTGGACGCGGCACATCAACGTTCTAAGCCTCGGTATAACTTACGTCGACGCCCGGTATCTTTCCTGGTTGGAGAAAAGGTTTTCCGCAAGAATTACGTTTTATCAGATGCCGCAAAGCAATTTTCTGCTAAGTTTTCACCGAAAAATGTTTGCCCTTTCTTGATAAAACGAAAGCTATCTCCTGTCATGCACGAACTGGCCGATACTAGGAATAAAAGTAAAGGAATCAGGCATGTTAAGGACCTGAAAGCTCATCCGCCCGATGAGAGTGATACTAGTGAAACTGATTAATATGTGGGTCTGTATTTCTCGCTATGTTTCTTGGATCTGACTTGGTTATCTCTGTGTATATGTTGTGGGAAATTCTTCGTTGGTAGTGAGTGTAGTTGGGATCAGAAAAATAGAGTGGAATGTGTTGGAATAATAGTTTTGGGAAAAATTGGTTTGTAGTGCCGTCGATTTGGTAGAATCGGAATAAATTCCTAGCCATGGATAGGCGAGGATTTCGTTTATTTTTGTGGAGTTGTTTCGTTGAAACGATCCTATGGTATGTGTCGGGTTGCAGGTTTTTGTTGATTCTCCACCAAAAGTAGATTTTGTTTTGGATTGTTAATTGTGATGTTGTGATTCTGTCCCTTACTTAGTGGCTAGAAACCTCCAAGTAAGAGGGTTGTTTTGGGTTCCCTGGTTATTTATTGCTCTGTGACGGGGGTGTCGAATACCGTCACCGCGGAATATACCTGCGTGGGGTAGAAGTCCCCTGTACGGCCACTTTCTTTTTTCAGACGCAGAGGGAGCTCCGGCGCGTTGGGGGCGGTGATATTTCGTCGACTGACTTAAATGTCAAGTTGAAGGAGGTTGGCTGAAGCGTTGGGATGGATCATGCTTGATTCAGGTCCTTTGGTTTAGTTAGCCAGGTCGCGGCCTGGTTATCACTGATTCAAGTCCCATCCCAATGTTAAGGTTGGTCTCTGTTCCGCTGTCGTCGGAAGGGTCTTCGTCGTAACGTGTTGGTGCGTACTCCCGCGATTCTGTGCGTTGGCAATATGGGTGGTCGAAGGGCCGGCTACCCATGCTTTTTAAGCCCAGTTTTTGTTGTAAATTTGGCACATAACAGCCGGAGGCGGGCTATTATGAAGCTCTGTAGCCTCATAGTATTAAGGTTTTGGCGCAGACGGACTATTGCGATGCTTATTGGTCTCATAGGTTAGTTGCTTCGATAGCATTCAGAAGTGATTTTGTTAGCTCATTTGTTTTGACTTAAGGCGATTAACGGGCTAATCACCTGGGAGCAGAGGGGGAGTTGTTACATGTAAATTAAACTACATACCTACCAGAGCATTTATTGTATCTAACAAAAAGGATACAATACAGTAATTTAATAATTTTAGTTAAAATAGTCCACTGTAACCCCAGACTGAATAAATCTAATTTGCCTTATGGGCTTCTGGGTTTCAAAGTTTATTTTACCTGTCGGCTGCTCAGATTTTTCCGGTGGGTCGTGAGTCAGAATATGGTGTTTAATAAATTAACAAACTTATTATTAAATTTGGTTAAAACCCTGATTTGTTAACAAAAGAATTTGAAGAGTGCACTTTAAGTTTCTAGCTTAGTAAGATTTAAAACTGCAAGTTATAAGAGATTAAAAGTTAAGGAATTATTTATCAAGTAAAATTAAGATAAATTAAGATAATTTTTGGGCGCCAGCTACTAAAAAATTAGTAACAATTTGTATGATATCAGATTTTCACAACAAGAGAAATAAAACGATTCAGCTCAAATAAATAGTATATTAACAAATAGAATAAACATTAATATTAACAAATTACTCTTGACAATGATAAAAAAATATATATTTACCTGAAGGGCAAAACAATGGAAATAAATGCCTGAAGGGCTATCACAATAAAAAAATGAATGAAAGAAAATATTTTATCAACTGCAAGGCTTACATTTACAAGAACAATTACTGGCAATTATTTGTTACGCTGGAACCGAAGACCTGATGATGGAAATATGTTCTACCACAGACTTACAGACCTTAATTTCCAAGGATTTCCACGATGATCTATTCCCTTGCCAAGATGGCCTATGCTGGTGTATACTGATCTTCTGGGTCTAGCTAGACTTCACCTGCACCTGAGAAAGATGTAACCAATCCTGGATAAGATAATAGGATAATCTGGATTTCAGTCTGATGTGGTCTGGTAAAGTTGAATCTGTCGAATCCTCTTCTTGGTCTCGTTCAATAAAACATAAATATACCAGTGTCAAAAATGTACAAAGTAAAGTTGGAAATATGCAAGTTAGCTTACGGCTGATAAAATTAGAAAAAAACTTACTGAAGGCAAGTTTCTTCTAGAAAAGTTGACTAAACAATTTAGCAAAGATATGAATTATAATAAATCAATTATTATAATTACAAAGATATGAATTTATTATTTTATTTTAAAAATAACTCAAGATATAAATTATAATAAACTAATTATTATAATTTCGAAACTATGAAATTTTAGAAATTACTCTAGATATAACTTAGACAAGATTAAAGCAATAAAAATAATTCCTCTGAATAAGAAATTATGTTAGAAAGAAATTTGTTATATTATTTAAATTTAATAACAGTAATTAAATAGACAAATCACAATAAGACACTCAGAAAATTAAGTTTTAATATTGCTAAAACGCAATATTTTCACAAATAGAAAATGTGTGAATCACAAAATAATACAATAAGTAAGAAAGTAAAAAGTTAGGTATTCTGATTTTTATAACTGATTTAATTAGATTACTAATTAAAGTTAATTTCTACTATTTAATGTAGAACGATAAGAAACAATAAGTTTATTTAATTCTCCCAATTGGAGTAAGAAATGGTAAGAAATGCTTTAATTATTCAATTAAATTACGACAATTAGATAATAACTATGAATTTTAATTAATTCAAATCGTATTAAGATATAGCAGGGAATAATTTAAATATTAAATTAAATTACGAAAAATTACAATAATCAAATTGTGAGATAAGATAAAAACCAATATTTTCCGTTAAGCGAAAACTATTAATTTCGAGGAGTTTTTTTACCACCTTCCGCAAACGAAAGAGATCTGTGTAAGTGCATATATTTTATGAATAACTCGATAAAGATAATAACGATAATTGCAAATTTTAATTGCAAAAGATAATAAGGAACGGTAATAACATAAGTTAACTTGCAAGACGACACCACGTGTAGATATTTGCATGAAATCAATCACGCGTGGAGAGCACTAAATTTGGCTAAAATGCCGGCGTCAAACACACCCAATTGATAAATTCGATTTAAATCGATATTTACCACATTTGACTGTAATAAATAACCAACATGCTAAATATTTACTAGGCTACGTATTGCAAATAATACTTTATAACGATAAGGTACAGAAAAATTCTACATCCGAGAAAAATAATTAGATATTCATAAAATTACGACTTACCAGTACGGAAGATAGGAAAAAGCTGGTGGAGGAGGAATGCGGTAGGATCGAGAACGTTTCAGTGCCGTCGACGCGCGCATAACATAGCTACATTTAATTGTCTCCGGTAGAAACCAGTTGTAACCGTAATTTACCAAATTATCGTTACACACCCCATTCGCTTCGGGTAGAAAATTTGTTAACTCTAGGAGTTACAAATTTTCGTTATCGTAATTACCCCAAATAAAGGATTAAAAAATAAAAAATAAGACATAAGACAAGATAGACAGGAAGGAAAGATACTGGGTTCTATTGGAGAAGTGATTAATCCCCTCGAACACATCCAAGTCAGTCGACATGTGGCATGATCACAGATGAAATGGGATCAAACCAAAGGACATTATGCGCAGTTCTAGATGCAAGAAAAGCCTCGTTAATGTACCCTTACTCGGAAGTCCATGAAGAAAAACAAGAAAGATGCAAGAAGCAAATAACACTCGCCCAAAAGAATCACGAAAAGAAGAGAGAGAGATAGAGAAAAAACCAGAAAGAAGTTAAGGAGAGGACACTAAATCAGTCTCCAGAGACGTGGTTTGCCGCCTCAGTACTGTATAGTAGTTACCATTACTGAAATTGGAAGCGTAGCTCCAAGAAAAGAAAAGGCGACGAGGTTGCTCCTGATTATAACACAGTGGCTAATTTCCCTGTCCAGCAATGGAACAGACTTGTATAAACAGCAGATCATTGAGAATCATTATGCTAGCAAGGCTCACCAGACTAGATGTCAGAAACTCTTGAAAAGCAGACACATCCTGTCCATTTACTATTAAAAGTAGCCAAACAGTGACGAAACCACTCCCATCACAATCAAGCCTCTCTGCACGATAAGTGGCCGTTTAGAGGGCTTTTACCTCACGCAGGTTAATCCGCGGTGGTAGTATTCGTTACCCCTTACCACAGGGCACGAAAATGAAATACTATCAAGTAGTATTCATAAAAAAGGTATAATAAGATAAGATAGTGAGTGAGATTTTAATCGACTTGATCGGTTTCGGTGTCTGGATCGGAATCATCATCTGAGTCCAACTCAACATAATTTTCCTTAAGATCTTTAACATGCCACTTACCAAGATTATTTCCTTCAAGATCCAAAAGTTCATACACTAATTTAGAGATAACTCTTTTTACTTTACACTGTATATATTTCGGCGCTAACTTGGCGGAATAATCATTGGCAGCATTAGACAAGGTATAATTTCTTTTCCAGACTCAGTCACCGGGATAAAATCTCAAAGGTCGCTTACGTAAATTATAGTGCTTGACATTACGTTCATATGCATGACGCAGCCTTTTACGTATGTCCACATATAATTTAGGTAACTCTTGTATGTCATCAATCAATTGGTTTTTCTCTCCAATAGAAGGTATATTATCCGCGTTTTCAATAATTTTCCCATAATAATCCCCTGTTAAAGGAATATTCCATGCAAAATTTAGAAAAGCAGGTGGATAACCCGTAATGTCGTGTTTCGCTAACCTAATGGCTTGTGCCACTTGATAAATTGACATGTCCCAAGTTTTATGATTTTCATTTACATAGGAACGAATCGCGGTTACAATAACTCTATTAACCCGTTCTGTATGGTTTATTTGGGGATGGTATTTTGCATTATACCACACCTTTTGAACTTTATACTTATCGATAAATTGTTTAAACTCGCGACTAGTGAATTGTGTGCCATTATCGCAAGCGAAAATTTGTGGTACACCATAAATAAGGAAAACGTCATTTTCAAGAAATTTAATAATTGCTGTTGAGGTAGCCTTAAATAAAGGACGGACTAAGACAAACTTAGTAAACCAATCGACTACTACGAGAACATACTGATTACCGTTTTTTGATCTAGGGTAAGGTCCAAGTAAATCCGCTGAAATTAACTGAAAAGGGAAGTTAATATTCCGATAAGCACCCATTAAACCGGCACGTGGTAAATTTGAACTTTTGTTTGCTGCACAAATAGGACATTTACGCACATATTTATACACTTCTTTACGGATATTTGGCCAGTAATAAAGTTCCATAATTCTAAAGAGAGTTTTAGAAACACCAAAGTGTCCAGCAGTAGCATCGTCATGAAACATATAAAAAATTTCCGAACGGTTTTTCGTAGGTACGACAATCTTCCAATCAGTTACGTTACTGACCAAACTATGATTATTAAAAATATGCTTATACAAAATATTATTTTCTACTCGATATGAAGGATATTTCTCCGGATTTTCTTGTATTTTAGTTAACATGGTATTGTACCATTTATCGGGAATTAATTTATTCAAATCTAAGACAGCTGTTTCGGTAATAGAACGAGAAAGTGCATCCGCTACAATATTATGTTTACCTTTACGGTGAATAATATTAAAGTTAAATTGAGATAATCTAATCGCCCAACGAGCTAAGCGACCCGTCGGATTAGAAATATTAGTTAACCATAACAACGACGCGTGATCCGTTTCAACCGTAAATCTAGAGCCTTGTACGTAACTACGAAATTTTTCTATACTATATATTACGGCAAGTAATTCCTTTTCCGTTACTGAATATTTACGTTCACATTTGTTTAAGGTCCTGCTTGCATAAGCAATAGGATGATCAATTCCGTCACTCTCCTGATAGAGCACAGAACCAACGCCTGTATTTGACGCGTCACATTGAATAAAAAAAGGTTTAGTAAAGTCAGGACTAGCTAAAACAGGGGCAGAGGTTAAACGACGTTTTATTTCCTCAAAAGCTTGATTAGCTTCCGGTGTCCATGTTATAGGCTGACCCTTTTTACGTCCGTGTAAAAGGTCTGAGATAGGTGAACAAATAGTGGAGAAATCTTTAATGAACCGGCGGTACCAACTAACAAGACCGATAAGACGTTTTATTTCGGTGGTATTTTTCGGAACGGAGTAATTTAAAATGGCGGTAACCTTTTCTGGGTCCGTTCTTAAACCTTGCTGATCGACAACAAAACCTAAGAAGGATAAAGAGGGACGACAGAATTGACATTTTTTTAGATTTACGGTAAGATTAGCCTCTTTTAATTTTGCGAAAACTTGCTTCAAGATATCTAAGTGAGTCGAAAAGTCGGGGGTAGCTATAATAATATCATCCAAATAACAAAAGCAAAAAGGTTCAAGTGAAGGTCCAATGACTTGGTCCATTAACCTAGCCATAGTTTTTGGTGCATTACTTAGACCAAAAGGCATAGTGCGAAATTCAAACAATCCTTTGCCGTAAACAGCAAAGGCAGTCTTTGGTCGTGACGCGGGATCTAAAGGAATTTGGAAAAACGCATTTTTCAAATCAATGGAAGTAAGGAACTTTGCATCACGAAGTTTATTTAAAATACTATCAATTAACGGCATAGGATATGAGTCATCCACAGTTACTGAATTGACTTTTCTCCCGTCGAAACATATGCGATATTCTCCCGAACGTTTTTCTACTAACCACAAAGGACTAGACCACGGAGATCGAGAAGGTTGAATTACACCCATTTCAAGCATTTTGTCAAGTTCGGTATTTAAGTGCTGTTGCATAACCGGCGATAAAGGATATTGTCTCTGTCTGATAGGCTTGGCATCCCCAGTATCAATCGTGTGAGATATCAAGTGGGTAAGTCCCAGACGATCAGAAGGAGCGATTTCGGAAAACATATTAACAACCTTATCTAAGGACTTTTTATTATCTGAAGATAAATCATGTACCGTTTGAATTGTATTAACCGTACAAAGAGAAATAGGTAAATTATAGGTAAGATCCTTGAAATCTACATTTATCTGAAATTCTTTTAGAAAATCTACTCCTAAAATTAAAGTGTGAGTCATTGACGGAATTACTAAAATTTTCATTACTTTCGAAACATCATTTAAACATACCGGAACCGAAATATAGCCTAACACATTTTGTGACGTACCATCAGCAGTGGTTACATTAAAATAATTTTCATACTGTATAGGTATCTTTAATTTCTGTAGCAAATAATATCCCGAAGAACCCAATACAGAAGCAGAGCTACCGCTGTCTACTAACGCTAAAATGTTAACACCGGAAATTTGAACATTAAAATAGGGACGATTATCATTAGGTTTCTTTACACAAATAGGGTTCATAGTAGGAAGGGATTGATAAAAGTGTTTCACCGTCGAAAGCCACTTTTTTCCAATCAGACACTGATTGTTTTATTTCTTTCCTTTTTTTGATATTTTGAGTTTTTGGTTTGTAACTGGACGATTTTCGGAAGTGGAGGCTGAGGCAACGACATCCAGTGACACGTCCCCGCTCAATTCGTTTTTTGGACTGCATTTTGTACACCGAAACTTTGTAGTATTTTTCAACCCGCACCCAAAACAAAATAGTTTTCGTGGGTTCCGACACGTATTGTAGGAATGCCCTACTTTATCACAATTCCAGCATTTAAGATGCGATACTGCAGAAAAATTTACTTGATTACTAGAATTACTTCTCGAATTTTTATCACTAGGAAATGAATTTTTATTGAAAAATGAATGGTTATTTTTAAATTGAGTATTTGAACTCGAAGCTATACAACTTAAGTCAGGTTCTAATAACCCTCCTTTAGGCTGTGGTGGTGTTCTATAACGGTTTGACCAAGTACGAGATTCCTCTAATTTTTTACATAAGTCCGACAATTCAGATACAGTGGTGGGTTGTGCTAATGCTAACCTCGAAATATAATAAGGTAATAAATTCCGTCTGATTTTATTCACAATAACAACTTCGCTTGGTTTAATCGGTAGACGATTGAATAACCCTTCCATTGATGCAATGAAAATAGCAACACGTTCATTAGGACCTTGCGTCCTATTATTAATTTCTTGTAATATCTCGTCCTCATAACAATAAGGTAAAAAATCCTGCTTTAATTTTGCTACTAACTCATCCCAATTACTAACTTTTTTATGATTATTTGTAAACCAAATCCAAGCAGATCCAGTAAACAAATCACATGCTGACAAAAATAACTCGGTTTTAGAGATTTTTCGCGCTTGACGTAAAAGTTCGATTTTTTCTAGAAAAGCCGTAAGAGATTCGTTTTCGGTTGATCCGCTAAAAGTGACATTCCATTTATATGGAGGTATAGATTGCACATTAAACGTATGCGAAACAGGTGGAGTCGGTTCAATAGGAGTGGAAGTAGTCGGCAAGTCTTTAAAAGCAAAATCACCCTCCAATTCTAAAATTAGAATTTGCAATTCGCCCTTTTTGACTTCTTCTTCCTCATTATTCGCGATCAAGCGTTGCATTCTACCCGATAAATGAGTTAAACGTGACGAAATTCGTTTCTTAAGTGAAGAATCCCCGCTAGTTTGATAACTATCAATTACATTCGTTAAATCGGTAATCGTCGCGTGTATTTCTTTACAATCATCTAGGAATTTATACGGATGTACTGTTGACCCTTGTACAAAACTTCTATTCGCGCTTTCTTGACTTAATAATCCCCGTAAAATTTTCCGTTTTTTATCCGTATCCCCAACCGGATCGACATTACGTACTTTTAATTCATAAGTAAGTTCGGCAACCTTTAAGTGATTTGGTTCCATAATGTTATAGTTTCTTAATAAGATGAATACGAGAATGAAAGATAAGTTACGTTAACAAGTTACAAAACTCAAGATTATAATAAATTGTAATTGGTATATCACGTATAGAGAAAAGTTAAAATAGAAATGCGAAAATAATCCAATAAATTTCAATAACTCATAGGTAACGCTAACAAATAACCACCCAGTATATTACGAATAATTTTCAATCACTTGTAATTCAAATAAATTAATCAGATAATAAGAAATTCAGATAAAAATCCACAAGTTAAATTATAAATAGTGTACAGAATAAGAACTCGTATTTATTCTCGCGACAAAAAAATTAAATCACCATATGCACAAAGTTCCAATAATGTAAAGTTAAATTCGGTAGGTAAATAAATCTCTTATTCCAACACTATTAAGTTTTCATAAATACTTTAAACCTTACTTGTAAAAAATAGGGAAATAAAGAAATCGGTAAACAAGTTTTTATGTTTACAACGGCCGCAAATATCTTCACAATTTTAATTCAAAATACTTGCAAAAATAAGATAGTAATGAATAAGATAAGATATTCCACTTTAATAATGTCAATATCAAATAGTTGTAAAAATCAGTTTTAGTAATATGTACTTATGTTTAAAGTACGAAACATATACTTTCTTAGTTAGAATATTTTATACTTAGAAAATTTAGGTAATGGTTCCAGGTCTTATTGTTTGTTTGACTTTGGCTTATTTCTCCCTGAGAAAATCTGATTTCAATATAACTATAGTGCAGTTTAAATTCATAAAATATCAGGCCCCACGTTGGGCGCCAATTTTTGTAACCCCAGACTGAATAAATCTAATTTGCCTTATGGGCTTCTGGGTTTCAAAGTTTATTTTACCTGTCGGCTGCTCAGATTTTTCCGGTGGGTCGTGAGTCAGAATATGGTGTTTAATAAATTAACAAACTTATTATTAAATTTGGTTAAAACCCTGATTTGTTAACAAAAGAATTTAAAGAGTGCACTTTAAGTTTCTAGCTTAGTAAGATTTAAAACTGCAAGTTATAAGAGATTAAAAGTTAAGGAATTATTTATCAAGTAAAATTAAGATAAATTAAGATAATTTTTGGGCGCCAGCTACTAAAAAATTAGTAACAATTTGTATGATATCAGATTTTCACAACAAGAGAAATAAAACGATTCAGCTCAAATAAATAGTATATTAACAAATAGAATAAACATTAATATTAACAAATTACTCTTGACAATGATAAAAAAATATATATTTACCTGAAGGGCAAAACAATGGAAATAAATGCCTGAAGGGCTATCACAATAAAAAAATGAATGAAAGAAAATATTTTATCAACTGCAAGGCTTACATTTACAAGAACAATTACTGGCAATTATTTGTTACGCTGGAACCGAAGACCTGATGATGGAAATATGTTCTACCACAGACTTACAGACCTTAATTTCCAAGGATTTCCACGATGATCTATTCCCTTGCCAAGATGGCCTATGCTGGTGTATACTGATCTTCTGGGTCTAGCTAGACTTCACCTGCACCTGAGAAAGATGTAACCAATCCTGGATAAGATAATAGGATAATCTGGATTTCAGTCTGATGTGGTCTGGTAAAGTTGAATCTGTCGAATCCTCTTCTTGGTCTCGTTCAATAAAACATAAATATACCAGTGTCAAAAATGTACAAAGTAAAGTTGGAAATATGCAAGTTAGCTTACGGCTGATAAAATTAGAAAAAAACTTACTGAAGGCAAGTTTCTTCTAGAAAAGTTGACTAAACAATTTAGCAAAGATATGAATTATAATAAATCAATTATTATAATTACAAAGATATGAATTTATTATTTTATTTTAAAAATAACTCAAGATATAAATTATAATAAACTAATTATTATAATTTCGAAACTATGAAATTTTAGAAATTACTCTAGATATAACTTAGACAAGATTAAAGCAATAAAAATAATTCCTCTGAATAAGAAATTATGTTAGAAAGAAATTTGTTATATTATTTAAATTTAATAACAGTAATTAAATAGACAAATCACAATAAGACACTCAGAAAATTAAGTTTTAATATTGCTAAAACGCAATATTTTCACAAATAGAAAATGTGTGAATCACAAAATAATACAATAAGTAAGAAAGTAAAAAGTTAGGTATTCTGATTTTTATAACTGATTTAATTAGATTACTAATTAAAGTTAATTTCTACTATTTAATGTAGAACGATAAGAAACAATAAGTTTATTTAATTCTCCCAATTGGAGTAAGAAATGGTAAGAAATGCTTTAATTATTCAATTAAATTACGACAATTAGATAATAACTATGAATTTTAATTAATTCAAATCGTATTAAGATATAGCAGGGAATAATTTAAATATTAAATTAAATTACGAAAAATTACAATAATCAAATTGTGAGATAAGATAAAAACCAATATTTTCCGTTAAGCGAAAACTATTAATTTCGAGGAGTTTTTTTACCACCTTCCGCAAACGAAAGAGATCTGTGTAAGTGCATATATTTTATGAATAACTCGATAAAGATAATAACGATAATTGCAAATTTTAATTGCAAAAGATAATAAGGAACGGTAATAACATAAGTTAACTTGCAAGACGACACCACGTGTAGATATTTGCATGAAATCAATCACGCGTGGAGAGCACTAAATTTGGCTAAAATGCCGGCGTCAAACACACCCAATTGATAAATTCGATTTAAATCGATATTTACCACATTTGACTGTAATAAATAACCAACATGCTAAATATTTACTAGGCTACGTATTGCAAATAATACTTTATAACGATAAGGTACAGAAAAATTCTACATCCGAGAAAAATAATTAGATATTCATAAAATTACGACTTACCAGTACGGAAGATAGGAAAAAGCTGGTGGAGGAGGAATGCGGTAGGATCGAGAACGTTTCAGTGCCGTCGACGCGCGCATAACATAGCTACATTTAATTGTCTCCGGTAGAAACCAGTTGTAACCGTAATTTACCAAATTATCGTTACACCACTTTCTTCGTAACGTAATGGTCATTCCTAGTACTCGCTACAGTTTTTTGAGGTTGACAACCACGATATAACTAACATGAAGTATAGCGGTATAGATTAAACCATAGTCTGAAGTATTTTCCTCATAATAACAGAAATATGATGTACTTGTAAAAGCCTCGGACACAACTTTGTTTAGTACGATGTATTATATTGACATTGGCTTTCCATTCGACACAAGGCATTCTTCATCACAGTATTACAATAGTTAATACATTCTAGACTCATTTTTATTCTTATTGCTAAGGTATTGTGCATAAAACAGCTGGCTTGTAAACAGAGCTGAAACAAAAAGACATGACCTTCAGACGATACATCGCTAAATTAGATCGGTAATGTCCTAAATAACTAGTATAATATTGTTTTACTACTTACCATAAAGCCATAAAGACAGAAGTTAAGATATTAATTGAATATTTGGAACAATCGTTTGTTTATATTTGTGCTTTAGAACTGTCAGTTGATAGTAGAGAAGTTCTGTCGAATTTAGTCGTTGGTTATCTGTGGCATACAGCTGATGTATTGAAGCATCGCCTTAGAGAGTCGTGTGTCGTGACGTTGGTCTAGGTCGGAATTTGTTAAATAATAAATATCGATGAGATGTGAATGTCATGGAATTTTCTTTTGAATAGGAGACTTGGTTTATTCCTAATAGGCTTTGTAATATATAGTTGGCTAAATACGATTGATTTTATATAATAACCCGGTGGTTGGTTGTGTCGAGTGAACTCGTGAAAACCCTGCTTGGATTCAGACAGTTCCACAAGTACGAATGTAGGCGTGGTTTACAATTTTTGACATTCTGAGAAATACCAATTTTCCGGCATTTCATTTTCTTGATCCAGGCGATAGTGTGACGTGCTTTTTTAATCAATTAATTAATTTCCAATCCTTGGGATTATTGATGGATAGCATAGAGGATATTGTGGTAATTTGTTATTGATGTTGGAGAGAGTTTTGCCAATATCACTCTTACACATTGGGGCAAAAGCTTACATGGTATAGGAACCCCGGGATCTCGCTTCAACCCGCCCAGATACACAGGTATGGTATATATGTCAGATTGTCAACTATAATTACGTTCACGTACTTACTATCGTGGATTATAATACGTTCTCTTTACAGGGCTTTCTTTTTTTGTTCTCTTGTGCTGTGGAATTATTTTTGCTTTTAAATTGCTGTTAGTTTCGACGTTGCTTTGACGCTGTATGAATTAACGTTTCGATTAATAAAGTTAAGTATATTATTTGGAAATAATTCTGGTTAACTATTATAACAAAGCAAGAAATGCACAAAATAATTCTGGCTTTTCCTTCCAAGATATTTCTTGGTAATACATAGGAAACGAACCTCACGCCTGGCATTCTTCTAAATTTATGGTACGATACCAAGACGAAAATCACGGATCGGATCATCACCCATAATAAAATCGAATCGAACATTCCTCTAATACGATAGACAGATAACAGAAACAGAAATTCTGTTCCCGACCATACTCAACTGTGCATCTTGTTTTTAGGTTCCATATCACATTATGCGGGTTAAGCTATGTGTATAGTGAGCTAAGGATGATTAGAAGTATTAAACGAATTTATATGGAGAAGTGTGATTCCCAGGCAATGGGCAATTATAATGAAATATAATGAACTTTAAATATTGTAGATATTTACAAGATTGTTTGAGTTCTCAGCACGCAACTAGTTATTTTTGTTAAATTAAACTTATAATTATTTTAGAGGAAGTAATGTGGCATTTTTAAATGCTACAAACGTTTGAAATTGCGCTATTATTGGACGAAAATGATATCAGACGTCGCGCGTTATGTTCGAAATTGTGCAGTATGTTTGACGCACAAGCCTTTACTGAAACCTCCTGCTGGTTACATGGGTAAACACCCAGAGGTAACCATACCGTGGCAGGCCATCAGCGTCGATTTTTATGGACCTCTTCCAATGTTTTCTCGTGGCTATAATTGCATTTTTGTTGTAACCGACACCTTTAGTAAGTTTTCGCTATTCTTTCCTATAAGGACGGCAACCGCAGCCGCGATTACCCGTATTTTAGTCACAGATTTTCTTAGTTTTTAGCTGTCCGCAGTATTTGATTTGCTATAACGGTAAACAGCTTCGTTCTAACCTTAAGAAATTATGTGATCAGTATAAAGTCTCCATAAGATTTACGCCGTATTACCACACTCAAAGTAATCCTGTTGAAATATTCAAACAGGTATTGAAAACAATCTTGATACGTGGAACATAATCACGTAATATGGGATACATTATTGCCCAAGGTAGGGTGTGCAATCCGTTCTGCAGCTCATGAAGCTACAGGGTAAATATATAAGCGCTGGTGACCATAATTTCTCTAATAATGTTAGACAAAATATAGCACCTTCTACTAGGGAATTAGAAAACTTATTTAAAGATGTTCGGAAAAGACTGGACGCGGCACATCAACGTTCTAAGCCTCGGTATAACTTACGTCGACGCCCGGTATCTTTCCTGGTTGGAGAAAAGGTTTTCCGCAAGAATTACGTTTTATCAATGCCGCAAAGCAATTTTCTGCTAAGTTTTCACCGAAAAATGTTTGCCCTTTCTTGATAAAACGAAAGCTATCTCCTGTCACGCACGAACTGGCCGATACTAGGAATAAAAGTAAAGGAATCAGGCATGTTAAGGACCTGAAAGCTCATCCGCCCGATGAGAGTGATACTAGTGAAACCGATTAATATGTGGGTCTGTATTTCTCGCCATGTTTCTTGGTTCTGACTTGGTTATCTCTGTGTATATGTTGTGGGAAATTCTTCGTTGGTAGTGAGTGTAGTTGGGATCAGAAAAATAGAGTGGAATGAGTTGGAATAATAGTTTTGGGAAAAATTGGATTGTAGTGCCGTCGATTTGGTAGAATCGGAATAAATTCCTAGCCATGGATAGGCGAGGTTTTCGTTTATTTTTGTGGAGTTGTTTCGTTGAAACGATCCTATGGTATGTGCCGGGTTGGAGGTTTTTGTTGATTCTCCACCAAAAGTAGATTTTGTTTTGGATTTTTAAGTGTGATGTTGTGATTCTGTCCCTTACTTAGTGGCTAGAACCCTCCAAGTAAGAGGGTTCTTTTGGGTTCCCTGGTTATTTATTGCTCTGTGACGGGGGTGTCGAATACCGTCACCGCGGAATATACCTGCGTGGGGTAGAAGTCCCCTGTACGGCCACTTTCTTTTTTCAGACGCAGAGAGAGCTCCGGCGCGTTGGGGGCGGTGATATTTCGTCGACTGACTTAAATGTCAAGTTGAAGGAGGTTGGCTGAAGCGTTGGGATGGATCATGCTTTGGTTTAGTCAGCCAGGTCGAGGCCTGGTTATCACTGATTCAAGTCCCATCCCGATGTTAAGGTTGGTCTCTGTTCCGCTGTCGGCGGAAGGGTCTTCGTCGTAACGTGTTGGAGCGTATTCCCGCGAGTCTGCGCGTTGGCAATATGGGTGGTCGAAGGACCGGCTACCCATGCTTTTTAAGCCCAGTTTTTGTTGTAAGTTTGGCACAATAACAGCCGGAGGCGGGCTATTATGAAGCTCTGTAGCCTCATAGTATTAAGGTTTTGGCGCAGACGGACTATTGCGATGCTTATTGGTCTCATAGGTTAGTTGCTTCGATAGCATTCAGAAGTGATTTTGTTAGCTCATTTGTTTTGACTTAAGGCGATTAACGGGCTAATCACCTGGGAGCAGAGGGGGAGTTGTTACATGTAAATTAAACTACATACCTACCAGAGCATTTATTGTATCTAACAAAAAGGATACAATACAGTAATTTAATAATTTTAGTTAAAATAGTCCACTTTCTTCGTAACGTAATGGTCATTCCTAGTACTCGCTACAGTTTTTTGAGGTTGACAACCACGATATAACTAACATGAAGTATAGCGGTATAGATTAAACCATAGTCTGAAGTATATTCCTCATAATTACAGAAATATGATGTACTTGTAAAAGCCTCGGACACAACTTTGTTTAGTACGATGTATTATATTGACATTGGCTTTCCATTCGACACAAGGCATTCTTCATCACAGTATTACAATAGTTAATACATTCTAGACACATTTTTATTCTTATTGCTAAGGTATTGTGCATAAAACAGCTGGCTTGTAAACAGAGCTGAAATAAAAAGACATGACCTTCAGACGATACATCGCTAAATTAGATCGGTAATGTCCTAAATAACTAGTATAATATTGTTTTACTACTTACCATAAAGCCATAAAGACAGAAGTTAAGATATTAATTGAATATTTGGAACAATCGTTTGTTTATATTTGTGCTTTAGAACTGTCAGTTGATAGTAGAGAAGTTCTGTCGAATTTAGTCGTTGGTTATCTGTGGCATAGAGCTGATGTTTTGAAGCATCGCCTTAGAGAGTCGTGTCTCGTGACGTTGGTCTCGGTCGGAATTTGTTAAATAATAAATATCGATGAGATGTGAGTGTCATGGAATTTTCTTTTGAATAGGAGACTTGGTTTATTCCTAATAGGCTTTGTAATATATAGTTGGCTAAATACGATTGATTTTATATAATAACCCGGTGGTTGGTTGTGTCGAGTGAACTCGTGAAAACCCTGCTTGGATTCAGACAGTTCCACAAGTACGAATGTAGGCGTGGTTTACAATTTTTGACATTCTGAGAAATACCAATTTTCCGGCATTTCATTTTCTTGATCCAGGCGATAGTGTGACGTGCTTTTTTAATCAATTAATTAATTTCCAATCCTTGGGATTATTGATGGATAGCATAGAGGATATTGTGGTAATTTGTTATTGATGTTGGAGAGAGTTTTGCCAATATCACTCTTACACATTGGGGCAAAAGCTTACATGGTATAGGAACCCCGGGATCTCGCTTCAACCCGCCCAGATACACAGGTATGGTATATATGTCAGATTGTCAACTATAATTACGTTCACGTACTTACTATCGTGGATTATAATACGTTCTCTTTACAGGGCTTTCTTTTTTTGTTCTCTTGTGCTGTGGAATTATTTTTGCTTTTAAATTGCTGTTAGTTTCGACGTTGCTTTGACGCTGTATGAATTAACGTTTCGATTAATAAAGTTAAGTATATTATTTGGAAATAATTCTGGTTAACTATTATAACAAAGCAAGAAATGCACAAAATAATTCTGGCTTTTCCTTCCAAGATATTTCTTGGTAATACATAGGAAACGAACCTCACGCCTGGCATTCTTCTAAATTTATGGTACGATACCAAGACGAAAATCACGGATCGGATCATCACCCATAATAAAATCGAATCGAACATTCCTCTAATACGATAGACAGATAACAGAAACAGAAATTCTGTTCCCGACCATACTCAACTGTGCATCTTGTTTTTAGGTTCCATATCACATTATGCGGGTTAAGCTATGTGTATAGTGAGCTAAGGATGATTAGAAGTATTAAACGAATTTATATGGAGAAGTGTGATTCCCAGGCAATGGGCAATTATAATGAAATATAATGAACTTTAAATATTGTAGATATTTACAAGATTGTTTGAGTTCTCAGCACGCAACTAGTTATTTTTGTTAAATTAAACTTATAATTATTTTAGAGGAAGTAATGTGGCATTTTTAAATGCTACAAACGTTTGAAATTGCGCTATTATTGGACGAAAATGATATCAGACGTCGCGCGTTATGTTCGAAATTGTGCAGTATGTTTGACGCACAAGCCTTTACTGAAACCTCCTGCTGGTTACATGGGTAAACACCCAGAGGTAACCATACCGTGGCAGGCCATCAGCGTCGATTTTTATGGACCTCTTCCAATGTTTTCTCGTGGCTATAATTGCATTTTTGTTGTAACCGACACCTTTAGTAAGTTTTCGCTATTCTTTCCTATAAGGACGGCAACCGCAGCCGCGATTACCCGTATTTTAGTCACAGATTTTCTTAGTTTTTAGCTGTCCGCAGTATTTGATTTGCTATAACGGTAAACAGCTTCGTTCTAACCTTAAGAAATTATGTGATCAGTATAAAGTCTCCATAAGATTTACGCCGTATTACCACACTCAAAGTAATCCTGTTGAAATATTCAAACAGGTATTGAAAACAATCTTGATACGTGGAACATAATCACGTAATATGGGATACATTATTGCCCAAGGTAGGGTGTGCAATCCGTTCTGCAGCTCATGAAGCTACAGGGTAAATATATAAGCGCTGGTGACCATAATTTCTCTAATAATGTTAGACAAAATATAGCACCTTCTACTAGGGAATTAGAAAACTTATTTAAAGATGTTCGGAAAAGACTGGACGCGGCACATCAACGTTCTAAGCCTCGGTATAACTTACGTCGACGCCCGGTATCTTTCCTGGTTGGAGAAAAGGTTTTCCGCAAGAATTACGTTTTATCAATGCCGCAAAGCAATTTTCTGCTAAGTTTTCACCGAAAAATGTTTGCCCTTTCTTGATAAAACGAAAGCTATCTCCTGTCACGCACGAACTGGCCGATACTAGGAATAAAAGTAAAGGAATCAGGCATGTTAAGGACCTGAAAGCTCATCCGCCCGATGAGAGTGATACTAGTGAAACCGATTAATATGTGGGTCTGTATTTCTCGCCATGTTTCTTGGTTCTGACTTGGTTATCTCTGTGTATATGTTGTGGGAAATTCTTCGTTGGTAGTGAGTGTAGTTGGGATCAGAAAAATAGAGTGGAATGAGTTGGAATAATAGTTTTGGGAAAAATTGGATTGTAGTGCCGTCGATTTGGTAGAATCGGAATAAATTCCTAGCCATGGATAGGCGAGGTTTTCGTTTATTTTTGTGGAGTTGTTTCGTTGAAACGATCCTATGGTATGTGCCGGGTTGGAGGTTTTTGTTGATTCTCCACCAAAAGTAGATTTTGTTTTGGATTTTTAAGTGTGATGTTGTGATTCTGTCCCTTACTTAGTGGCTAGAACCCTCCAAGTAAGAGGGTTCTTTTGGGTTCCCTGGTTATTTATTGCTCTGTGACGGGGGTGTCGAATACCGTCACCGCGGAATATACCTGCGTGGGGTAGAAGTCCCCTGTACGGCCACTTTCTTTTTTCAGACGCAGAGAGAGCTCCGGCGCGTTGGGGGCGGTGATATTTCGTCGACTGACTTAAATGTCAAGTTGAAGGAGGTTGGCTGAAGCGTTGGGATGGATCATGCTTTGGTTTAGTCAGCCAGGTCGAGGCCTGGTTATCACTGATTCAAGTCCCATCCCGATGTTAAGGTTGGTCTCTGTTCCGCTGTCGGCGGAAGGGTCTTCGTCGTAACGTGTTGGAGCGTATTCCCGCGAGTCTGCGCGTTGGCAATATGGGTGGTCGAAGGACCGGCTACCCATGCTTTTTAAGCCCAGTTTTTGTTGTAAGTTTGGCACAATAACAGCCGGAGGCGGGCTATTATGAAGCTCTGTAGCCTCATAGTATTAAGGTTTTGGCGCAGACGGACTATTGCGATGCTTATTGGTCTCATAGGTTAGTTGCTTCGATAGCATTCAGAAGTGATTTTGTTAGCTCATTTGTTTTGACTTAAGGCGATTAACGGGCTAATCACCTGGGAGCAGAGGGGGAGTTGTTACATGTAAATTAAACTACATACCTACCAGAGCATTTATTGTATCTAACAAAAAGGATACAATACAGTAATTTAATAATTTTAGTTAAAATAGTCCACTTTCTTCGTAACGTAATGGTCATTCCTAGTACTCGCTACAGTTTTTTGAGGTTGACAACCACGATATAACTAACATGAAGTATAGCGGTATAGATTAAACCATAGTCTGAAGTATATTCCTCATAATTACAGAAATATGATGTACTTGTAAAAGCCTCGGACACAACTTTGTTTAGTACGATGTATTATATTGACATTGGCTTTCCATTCGACACAAGGCATTCTTCATCACAGTATTACAATAGTTAATACATTCTAGACACATTTTTATTCTTATTGCTAAGGTATTGTGCATAAAACAGCTGGCTTGTAAACAGAGCTGAAATAAAAAGACATGACCTTCAGACGATACATCGCTAAATTAGATCGGTAATGTCCTAAATAACTAGTATAATATTGTTTTACTACTTACCATAAAGCCATAAAGACAGAAGTTAAGATATTAATTGAATATTTGGAACAATCGTTTGTTTATATTTGTGCTTTAGAACTGTCAGTTGATAGTAGAGAAGTTCTGTCGAATTTAGTCGTTGGTTATCTGTGGCATAGAGCTGATGTTTTGAAGCATCGCCTTAGAGAGTCGTGTCTCGTGACGTTGGTCTCGGTCGGAATTTGTTAAATAATAAATATCGATGAGATGTGAGTGTCATGGAATTTTCTTTTGAATAGGAGACTTGGTTTATTCCTAATAGGCTTTGTAATATATAGTTGGCTAAATACGATTGATTTTATATAATAACCCGGTGGTTGGTTGTGTCGAGTGAACTCGTGAAAACCCTGCTTGGAATCAGACAGTTCCACAAGTACGAACGTAGGCGTGGAACTATCCTCGTATGCGCTGAACTCAAAAAAAAATTAATCAAACGTTTTAAAGTGCCCTGGTATCAGTAAACTCAAAAGAAATTAATCAAAATTTTCGAACTACCCTACTAGAAATTCTATTTCTAAACTTTCGCGAACTACCTTGAATATCAAATGAAAAATATATATATATATATATATACATATATTTATTTTGGAACACTTCGAAATACCCCTGTAATTCGAGAGAAAAAAAAATATTTCAAAATTTCTCCTTTAAAAGTTCTTAACTTTTTGATTCCTCCCTGTATTCTATCTATTCCGTGAAATGCAACTCACTTTTTAACTTGTCCCTGTATATCGTAAAATTCTACAAATTTAAAAGGACCTAACTTAATCCCTGTGATATTTCAAAATATACACTTTCTACGCCTATTGTACTCCTATTAACTTGGTTTCATCTATTTAACCCTTGACTATTATCCCACAGGGTGAACTACCCCTAATTTAAAATCCCACCGCTGGCGCCAGTATAATATTTCCTCATATATATGGGGGTGAGGGTGTATATATGTATATGTTTATTTAATTTGGTGCGAAAATAGCTAGCACTTGCTTTTGGCAAGTCTATTTTTTTCTAATGCACACCAAAGAGAATAGCCGCTATTAGCTTTATAAAGGGTAGCGTTTTTGCTGCCACCAGGTCAAGACACTTATATTCCGCTTGACCTCGGAATTTTTGTGGTGAAAAATATACCTAAATCTGCAAACAAGAAAAAAGATATTTCTCCGGCAATTGGTTGAGAAGACTCTTCGGACGCCTGAATTCGGCCGCGGCTTAATGTGATATGCACGGTCTTTATGTAGGTATAATAGGAGATAATAAACAAAATCAACAAACTACTCCGTGAATAAAATCAGATTTTATTACCACGAAAACAAAGCTTACAAAACAATTATCTATAGGAAAATTTTGTCAGTGACGTAATGAACAAATAACGCAAATAATAAATCTATAGGGATCTCAATTTTTAAATCTAAGATGGGGTGGCTCTTTTCGCTTTACTATCAAAATGTAACACCCGCCAAGATAGACGTTACTTTTTTTGTATTTACGACAATTTACGTTGCCTTAAACTACGGTGAACTAAATTTAGATGAAGTCGCCCCCGACCTCAGATTTGTTTGTATCTCTTACAAACACTATGGTTAGGACCTTTAAGCCTTAAATTATATAATATATAAATCTAAACACCACAAAACATACAAAATATCAACACGAAAATTTTTAACCTGTAATGGCTTCCTCTCTTTTCCAGATACTTACGTAATCTTTTATACGGAAATCTCGGGCGCCAGCCCTTTAACTTTTGAGTGCAAAGGACAGCACTTTTTGGCTTTCCTATTTGGGAAAACAATCCGGGGTAGCTAACAGATGGAGATACAGATAGCCAGAGGTCGCAAGTTGGGGGTCTGTCTAAAGGACTTCAACCCCTACTCAAACGGATTAATCAGAAATTAAAATGACAGAAATAATAACTCGTGAATTTTACCTTTTTAAAATAACGGATTTATTCAAGGATAATAATGAACAAATTAATTTACTCTAAACCTCCACGACTGTACAAACAGTCGAGTGTGTATAAAATTATTTCAAAAATGATAAAAATAAGTCGTGCTGGCAATCAAGAATATTTACGTGATTTTACGTCTGAATTTTCGGATACGTGAGATTAATGAATTCTGATGTACGACAAGCAAACGGACCTTTCCACTCGGATGTATTATGCACGGCGGGCAATCGATTAGCTATAGATATTCTAGGCTATACGGAATTTTTACATACACGGCAAACTACTGCCATAAACGTAGAGCGATTTGCTAATGCTTATATTATTATTATATTATTACGTAAGTTTCGCGAGCCAGTTCTATGCAGATCACCCGTTTGGAAGGCCCTAGCGAACAATTCCTCTCAGTTGATGCATATAATGGCTATTAGATTTATCGTAGGTTTTCCGGTAACCTATTATGCAGTGGAACTTTTGAGGTGACCCTAGCGAATAGACCTCAGCGGCTGCTGCATATATTAACAAACAAAAGACCAACGGAGGTATTACTAATTAGCTCTGGTTTGATTGAGTAGTATAATACAACAATACGTGCGGACACAAGAACCTTTGAATATCTATACTTAACTGAAAGCAGTACCTGCAAAATACAGTGCACGACGATGTATTCTTACCAAAATAAATTTCGGAATCACGTTCTGATAGGATTTGCTATTTAATTCGGAGCGGCGGCGCGAAACTGTAGACGGCTGGTTCGATCTGGCACTTCTGAAGGTGGATCGGATCTGATGTCCTCTCCAGGGCGATTCTTCGTTTTTATGACCTTTCTGACGTGCCCATATGGCATGTTAAGAGGGGCGTACTGATTTGACACGATGGGATCGTGTGCTCAACACGACGCTCGTTGCAGAGTGCAAGCGGATTATGCAATTTGGAGTATTCGTTCAGAGCGTCGATAACCGGAAATGCGCTACTTGCAATTTCTATACTATGTTGCAAAAAGAAACGGATTAAAACAGGCAAGGATTAACATTTTTAATAACGAATGATTTTTATTTCCGACTCGGCCATTATTTATAATATTTCTCGGATTTTACTTATACGAGGTATTGTCGAAAATTAATCAATTAATTACTTGATTTCCTGTTTACCAGCGGACTTTTTAACAACTCATTAATAACTTAATTAAAACAGGACTTACTTACTAAAACAGCGGCAGGGTGTACCCAAGTGACGGTAATATTTAAAGCAAAATTGAACATTCCTTGATCGGAAAAAATCACTTCGTTACACCCCCCCTCTTACTTCGGTAAAAAAAATTATAATTCATTATACATTTTTTTTTCTTCTCCCTGGGAGGCTCCAGGTAAACAAAGGCAAAATTAATTGAAAACGGAAAGCTCCCTAATCTAGTATTTACAGAACAAAATTCTAAATTAGCAAAAAAAACAAAATTAACTTTAAACAGCCTCCCGGGACCGGTGTCATTACCTCTGGGGGTCTTCATTCGGTGCGTCTTACCAGTTGGCCTTAACGTGTTCCAGGGTGGTCAGTATTCCCTGGGGGGTCCTTCAACTGGGCCGACCATGGTCAGGGGCTGGTCCTTCTGAAAATACAAAAAGCAGTTAGCTATGGTGAAGCTAATTGACGGCGGTAAATGTAGAACGTCGGCGGAATTTTTGGACGTCGAGCTCAGGCCTTGTAGTGGCAGTGGCAGTCACACACGGGACAAGCTCGCTTATTTCGCAAATACAGCGGGTCGGTTTGGATCCCTTGTGTCCGGGTCTTGCGGGGAAGGTTCGGTCGACGGGTTGCCCTCGGGGTGGGGTTAGGAGGTATAACCGCGGTACTACACCGGCAATCGCGGGATAGCATGCCCACGAGCCCACATCTGGAGCAGAATATAATCCTCCTCCGCGTACAACGGTCTCTGCTGTGGTCCGGATAACCACATCTCCAACAGAGATCCTGCTCGACAGGTAGGTAGGTCTGCGGCGGATACGGCTCACGTCTCCATAACCCAGACTGGGGCGTCTTCGATGGGCTCTCGTGGCGAGTCATCCGCAGGGGTTCGGAGTCGGTGGCAGGTGGTGTCGGCGTCGGGCTACGGACCAAAGGGGGCGGTGTATGGCTTCTTACTTCCAGTAGTTCCGGACGGCTCGGACGGGCTACTTCCTCCTCCTTCCTGTTGTCCTCGGCGGATTCAGTACAGGCCTCCATCAGCTCCCACTCGAAGTCTGAGGCTGGGTCGCCGAGGAGTTCCAGTATGGGACTGTCCATGTGGAAGAAGTACTGTAACATAAAGTCAAATTACACATTAATGGGCGGCGGGGCCGCGTGCGAGGCTGGTTTTAAATCCTTTATGTGGATATGTCGCACTTGCTTGCCGGTATCACTTTTCAAATCGTAAACGACGGGTGAAATGACTCGGGTGACAGTTTACGGTCCGGAAAATTTCGGAGCTAGTTTAGCGGCAAATCCGCGAACGGCGGAGGACAACGGGTTTTCTCGCTTCATAACGCGGTCGCCACGGTGGCGGCGCCATTCCCGTCTACGCAAGTTGTAATAGTGACTTTGTGTAGCAAACGCGCGGGCTAAGTTTATTCGAACCAGCTGAAAAACTTCACGCAGTTTTTCTAACCGGTTACTCAGGTCAGCGGGTTTGAGAGAGTCGGTGGTTATTTCTTCCCCTTGCTGTCGGGTTTCAGTTCGATACAGCGACTTGGGTAAGTCCAATTCTCTCCCAAAATTGAGGAACGCAGGCGAAAATCCGGTTGACTCGTGTTTTGAGCTGTTTATCGCCAATTGGAAATCGGTGATGTTTTGATCCCATTTACGATGGTCTTGTTCGCAATATTGGGCGATCATGGTTTTGATTGTCCGATTGGTTCGTTCCACGGGATTGGCTTGCGGCGTATACGGCGGAGTGAAACGGTGCTGTATTCCCAATTCTTCCAGGGTGCGACGGAACAGTCGGCTATCATACTGAGAGCCGTTATCACTTATAATGGTGCGGGGGCAACCAAAACGGGTGATAACTTCGTCATACAGTGCTTGACTTACAGTACGGGCTGTAGCACTTCGGAGCGGCTTGCACTGGACCCATTTAGTAAAGCGATCTTGAAAAACCACAAGGTAATTATTCCCTTTACTGGATCGTGGCAGGGGACCGACCAAATCTGTACTGACGGTTTCCCACGGGTTTCGGTTTGCGGAAGGTTGCATTTTCCCTGCAACCTGTTGTTGTGACGGTTTGTACCTCTGACACTGTAGACATCCTCTGACATATTTGGCGATATCGCGAAACATACCAGGCCAATAGTACCGGTGAGCCATGCGTGCCACAGTTTTGGCTATTCCCATATGTCCAGCGGACGGAGCATCATGGTTTTCGGCCAATACAGTAGGACGGAGAGACGTGGGAACGCATAGCTTCCAGGGGTCAGACAGCTCCGGCTCAGTCAGATCATGTGCATCCCAGAAGTGGCGAAACAGACGGTTGTCTCGGATGCAATAATCTGGAAAGGCTTCGGGATTTTTTCCACTTCGGCCTTTTTCCGGTTGTACCAGGAGCAGTCAGCTGTTTCAGTTAGAGATCCCAATTCCTCGGAATCTGGGGCGGACGACGGTCCCGGTAAGGGTTGTCTTGATAAGGCATCTGCTACTCGGTTCAAGGTGCCTTTTCGGTACTTAATCTCAAAATCGTATTGTTGCAAAAATATACTCCATCGAGCGAGGCGTCCTGCCGGACTCTTGATCGAGTGCAACCAACGGAGAGATTGGTGATCGGTTAGCACGGTAAAACGGTAGCCTTCCAGGTAGGGTCTCATCTTTTCTACTCCCCAGACAATCGCTAAACATTCTCGTTCTGTGACAGAATAGTTTTTCTCGGCGGGTGAGAGAGTACGACTAGCGTATGCTATCACCCGGTCATGACCCTCTATTTCCTGGGTTAACGCTACCCCAAGGCCTTGGTCGGACGCGTCTGTTTGCAGAGTGAATGGTTGAGAGAAATCCGGACACGTCAAGACGGGGGCCTAGGTCAGAAAGCCTTTTAAACGGTTGAAGGCCTCCTCTTGCTCGGCAGTCCATTTAAATCGATGATTCTTCTTTAGCAGTCGCGTCAGGGGGGTTACGATTTGCGAAAATGCCGGCACAAATCGACGGTACCAGGACGCAACGCCTAAAAATCGGCGTACGTCGCGGACGTTACGTGGCGTCGGAATTTGACGAATAGACTCCACCTTGTCGGGATCGGTATTTATTCCTTCGGACGTAACGACATGTCCCAGATACTTCAGTGACTTCCTACAGAATTCACACTTTGCAGGGTTCAGTTGTAAGTTCGCGGCTCGGAGACGGCGAAAAACTTCTCTCAGGTTGGTCAGGTGTTCCTCGAACGTTTCTCCTAGGACGATTATATCATCCAGATAGGCGAACGCGTGGGGTTCCAAGTCGGGTCCAATAATGCTGTCGAGTAGTCTTTGGAAAGTGACGGGGGCGGAGTGCAGTCCAAACGGCATTACTCTAAACTGGAACAGTCCACGGCCCGGAACGGTGAACGCGGTGATGGGTTTACTGGAACGGGAGAGAGGTATCTGCCAGTATCCCTGTTTCAGGTCGATACTAGAGATATATCGGGCTCTGCGTAACTTGTCGATAATATGGTTGATGTATGGTAGCGGGTATGCATCTTTTTCGGTAACTTCGTTTATTTTTCGAAAGTCTATACAGAACCGGGGTTTTCCATCTTTCTTTTTGACTATGACTACCGGTGAACTCCACGGACTGTGAGACGGTTCGATGATCCCATTTTTTAGCATCTCATCAACTTCTTGATTAATGATCTCCTGCATTTTCGGGTTTTGTGGACGGTACCTCTGCTTGATTGGTTCGGAATGCGACAGACGGATGTGGTGTTGTACCTGGTCGGTAGTACCACGGATTTCTTGAAAACTTGGTAACTCGTTATCAAGAAAGTTCTGCAGGCGATGCTCCTCACTTGTAGTGAGAGTCAGGGAAACTGTGCCCAACGGGCTAGCGGGCGTGACTCGTGGTCGAGAGACCACATGACCATTCAGTGAAACGGAAGCGGTTCTTGGAGTGATGAGAAAGTCGTGCTTGCTCATTACGTCCATTCCCAGGACAATGTCGGACGAGAGATTTTCCAGATACAATAGATCTTCAGCGAATTGTGTTCGGCCGATGGTAAATTTTAGCGAATATGCTTGGGTGACGGTAGCCAAGTTGCCATTAGCCAATCGGGCAGAGGGTGCGGTAACAGTTTGCGGTTTAATCCCCAATCGCGTACAAAATTCATGTATTTGGTTACCGACGTACGAACGGACGGCGCCGGTATCCACAAGGGCGGAGAAGGTCTTATTACGAATGCGTATGGGGATATGTGGGCGGTTGTCATGTTCAGGTGCCAGGTCCTGGTGCGAGGCGGTAATATTTCGGAACCAAACTGGCCTCGGTACGGTGCGGTTCCGGTTTAGTTTTCCGCTGTATTACATTGGCAGTCGCGGGTCATTGTGCCCTGACGGCCGCAGCGTGAACAAAATAGGCGGGGTGGCGAGCGACATTCACTGCGGAAGTGACCGGTCTTGCCACAACGCCAACAGATCGTACTTCGGTCAGTAGGGATGTCTGCGGATGCGGAACTGTTATTTCCGTTACGTTTCTGGTTTGGACGGGTTCGAGTTTCCTGGGTTTCACGCGTCCTCTCGGAGGGCGTCGCGGTCCGTGTCTGGTCGCTGCTTGACCGCGGAGGTGGTGATGACGGTTGGTTGGAAGTACGTTCTCCCGGGCCTAAGCGTTGAGACGTCCCGGAAGTATCGTCGGACTGACGTGTACTGGTGGAACGGCGAGCGAGAGGTGGTTTGCTATACACCCGGTCAACCTCCTGCTTCAGCGTTTCATATTCACGACATTTCGCGATTAATATTGCTACGTCTGTAAAGTCTTGTCGACGAATGTACTGGCGAAAATCGGGTAACAAATTTCGGTAGAGCCATCGTAACTCTTGTTCCCCGGAAAGTCCTCTATGACGGCGGATGAGAGTCTGTAAGTCGGTGATGTACGTCATCACTGACTCCTCTGGGCGTTGCAGTCGACGGCTAATTTCTGCTTCTATATCTTCCTGATAGTGAACCGGTACGTAAAAAATACGAAAATCTGCTAGGAATTGTTCCCAGGAGGTCCAGCGGACTTTATTATTGCGGTACCAGAGCAAGGCGGAGCCTTGCAGTAGCTCAGGTAGGACCGGAAGTAACTGCGCGGGACGGAGGGTGGTATACCCACAAACTTCTTCCAAGCGCTCCAGGAACGCGGCTGGATCGCCAGTGCCATTGAAATGGATGTTCCATTTGCGTATCTGTACGGGGTCTAATGGCGTCTGTCCTGGTGCAATATTGTGGGGCGGTTGAGGTATTACCAGCGGTGGTAACGGTGGCGGTATCGGTGGCGGAAAAACAGGTGGCGCGGTATTTGGTCTAGGCGAAGAGCACCCCTCTTTGATAAACTTGACCAAACGGCGCTTCTTCTCGTCCACGGTACCGGTTACGGGTAGACCAAACTTCCCTAACTGATCGTCTATTTGTTCCTTCTTTAATTTATAGATCCAGCCTAGCCGAATATCTCCCAGATCAAGGTTCGCGGCCTCGTCGACGGGTAATACGGGTGTGTCGGTTTTATCTCCTTCGGTAGGCATTGTGTTACCTCCCAAAGATGTCAGTAAAACGAGTTCAGGTCGAATCAAACGGACGATACGAGTCGGAAAATCCTAAGTCTGGAAGGGCTGGTTATATCGCGTCGAAACTATCGGCAATCGCTTTAGCGTACTCGGTTTACTATTAAATGAGGGGTCACACCCTCGGAAAATTCTGACTCCGGAGTCACGAAATACTCCGGTGAAACTCCGGTGAAATAGTAAGAGGCGTCACGGCTGCTGTATAGCGGTCACGGATACGGAAATCTGCAGGTTGTGATGATATTCAACCTCAGGCGTCGCGACGGTAGGCGTCTTTCAGCAACGGTGCTTCAGATCGGGTTGCAAGTATCACCAATCGGTTCCTAGGGTGCGATTACCCTAAAAAGGATACCCCACAAGGCTAGCTTGTACCTGGGTATTTATGGATGCCCTTGGATACAACTGACGGTAATTCGATTCGGAACGTGCAATCGTAGTTCCTCGTCACGTAAATTAATAACGTATAACTCGGTCTGGCTTCAATAACGTTGTGTCGCGTCAAAGTTATATGTAACTTCTTCAATAGGGTTCGAATCGGTATGTAAGTAGTCGCAATCGGTTCTTCAGGTTCGATTTAATCAGAATCGACACGTCGCAGGCTTATTTACCGCGGCTAGTAAAAATTTGGTTGCGTTCGTTGCGTCACAAAAAAACCTAACAGATCGCTGCACTACCCAGCGGATGGGCAGTTGGATGCTAACAGAAAACGGTAAATCTGCGTTGCAGATTTTTGGAAATTGCCTACTTACTTGCTATAAAGCAACACTGGTGAAAACACACCCTGGTCACGTCAAAATAATTTGTTGTCAGCTAGAGTACCTAACAACACGTTATCTGAGAATAATTTTCAGGTTTTGAGTTGCTTAACAACTCGGCATAGGGCAACAGCGGTATCTGCCCCCTATGACAGCGTCAAAAATAACAAAATAATGCTAAAATTATTTAAATCCCTAATAGACTGTAACAGTAAGGTATGCTGTATCAGTAAAGTAGGCACACCCTGTATAATATCGGTTCAATTATGTTGACGTTGCCTTTCCACTCAACATGGCAGAGAGTAGCGGGAGTTAACCCCAAGGGCAAAGTCAAAATAATTTGAAAAATCCTCTAACGATTCGGTATACAGCGGCTATAGCAGCTTGAGTATTTCGCGGAAGTAAGTACTTATGCAAGCAGCTGTTTGTAAAATTAAAATAAACCACCTTCGGTTGTAATTGCAATCGGGACGTATTAACAAGTTAAGTTGCAATCACTTGGCTAGGTTACAGACAGACAGACAGACAGACGGATGTAAAACCTAGAAGTAATTTATTTCAAGTTTATTTCGATGTTTAAATCCTCCGAGTTAAATAGGAAATGTTTTTATTATCTAGCAGACGGACAGACGATATTTAATTTAAATCGCCTGATAACGGAATATTATTTCTTTACCAGAAATAAAACTGTTTGGTTTTATAAATTTTAAATTGATAAAACCCTCGTGTACGGCGAACAACAAGTTTTTATTTCTTATCAATAAAAAAAAACTAATTTATAAAAAATTCTAGCGTTTTCGACGGACTGAAAAAAACAGGCTTCACGTATTTTATTTTATTTTAAATCGGCGTCTAATTGCAAATTTCTAGTGTTTCGGTATTTATTTAATTCTACGCGTATTTCACACAAGACTTGTAATTTTTTTCGGCGGCTCCGTTTTCTGGACAAATTTTACACTTTCGGATTTATTTATTATTTGGGAAAACAATCCGGGGTAGCTAACAGATGGAGATACAGATAGCCAGAGGTCGCAAGTTGGGGGTCTGTCTAAAGGACTTCAACCCCTACTCAAACGGATTAATCAGAAATTAAAATGACAGAAATAATAACTCGTGAATTTTACCTTTTTAAAATAACGGATTTATTCAAGGATAATAATGAACAAATTAATTTACTCTAAACCTCCACGACTGTACAAACAGTCGAGTGTGTATAAAATTATTTCAAAAATGATAAAAATAAGTCGTGCTGGCAATCAAGAATGTTTACGTGATTTTACATCTGAATTTTCGGATACGTGAGATTAATGAATTCTGATGTACGACAAGCAAACGGACCTTTCCACTCGGATGTATTATGCACGGCGGGCAATCGATTAGCTATAGATATTCTAGGCTATACGGAATTTTTACATACACGGCAAACTACTGCCATAAACGTAGAGCGATTTGCTAATGCTTATATTATTATTATATTATTACGTAAGTTTCGCGAGCCAGTTCTATGCAGATCACCCGTTTGGAAGGCCCTAGCGAACAATTCCTCTCAGTTGATGCATATAATGGCTATTAGATTTATCGTAGGTTTTCCGGTAACCTATTATGCAGTGGAACTTTTGAGGTGACCCTAGCGAATAGACCTCAGCGGCTGCTGCATATATTAACAAACAAAAGACCAACGGAGGTATTACTAATTAGCTCTGGTTTGATTGAGTAGTATAATACAACAATACGTGCGGACACAAGAACCTTTGAATATCTATACTTAACTGAAAGCAGTACCTGCAAAATACAGTGCACGATGATGTATTCTTACCAAAATAAATTTCGGAATCACGTTCTGATAGGATTTGCTATTTAATTCGGAGCGGCGGCGCGAAACTGTAGACGGCTGGTTCGATCTGGCACTTCTGAAGGTGGATCGGATCTGATGTCCACTCCAGGGCGATTCTTCGTTTTTATGACCTTTCTGACGTGCCCATATGGCATGTTAAGAGGGGCGTACTGATTTGACACGATGGGATCGTGTGCTCAACACGACGCTCGTTGCAGAGTGCAAGCGGATTATGCAATTTGGAGTATTCGTTCAGAGCGTCGATAACCGGAAATGCGCTACTTGCAATTTCTATACTATGTTGCAAAAAGAAACGGATTAAAACAGGCAAGGATTAACATTTTTAATAACGAATGATTTTTATTTCCGACTCGGCCATTATTTATAATATTTCTCGGATTTTACTTATACGAGGTATTGTCGAAAATTAATCAATTAATTACTTGATTTCCTGTTTACCAGCGGACTTTTTAACAACTCATTAATAACTTAATTAAAACAGGACTTACTTACTAAAACAGCGGCAGGGTGTACCCAAGTGACGGTAATATTTAAAGCAAAATTGAACATTCCTTGATCGGAAAAAATCACTTCGTTACAAACCTCAACCAGTGGCTATTTCAAATTTACTCAATGCGCCTTTTTTAATAGGGGTTAGTGTAAATGTTTTTCAAACTACACTTACCACGTCCCTGGACTTTGTAACTGAATTACTCCCAAACGTAATTATTACACTTGTGCACTTTAATTTGTTTTCCACCTAGAACCCAATTTTGTCAACTGATTTGTAACGTTCAATAAACCCCTGATTTACTCGCCGTCACGAGATTCACCCGTCGACCCGACTTAACTATATCTTTATCTTCCCCCTTGAGAAACTTAAAAACTACCGTTCACGTTTTCTTCTCCCAAGAAGAAACACAATTTAGACGTTAAACGACAGCCCTGCTGTACGTCTATAAGTAAGGCACTCCACGCCCAATTAAACTTAAAAAGGTCTCCAAAACCCCAACGAATATTTCACTTTACAATTCTTCGAACGCCCCGACACTACACCGTCCCGTAGGTATGCTTGCGCTTTTTCGCCGACGCCGATGTGCACCTCTTGCTAATTACCGACCCGAAGTCAACTCTTGACTCCTCGCGACGTCGAAGTGTAGATTTATTTCTAGCATGACCGAAACTACCCGTTCCGTGAGTCTAATCGTGACTCTTGCCCGGCCCGAAGTGTCGTCCGCGATCTTCCTAATTTTGTGTGCTCCTCCAAAATGCAACATTGGCAGTTTTTCTCCCTCACTTCCTCGACTTCCATCAAATAGCGGCTAAAGTCCGGCGTACCTAGGAGAACCCTTCTTAGCGATTGGTTAGTTATTCTCCCTGCCCTGCGGTGATTTTTATGCTTAATTAGCCCAATTTTATATGTGAGAAATATTCCGGCGTATCGGTCTCACCAATTTTGATGTGTTAGCATTGATAAAACTGTTAAATTCTACAACTTATTTCCGTTTATATAGATAGCGAATATAGTCTAAACAATTCCCAAAGATCTACTCAAATTATTTCATCATTAAATACGCAGCAACTTATTTTATTAAATTTGAAGTCGAACATTTAATTCCCTTGAAGTTTATGGTTCATAATTCTTATTCTAAGCTCTATGTTATTTTTATTCTACAGGGTGTCCTAACAATGACTCTGAGTTTTACTCTACCACTAATACGAAAGTAATTTTTAGTCCCTTTTATTTTCTATTATTTTATCAGATCCCTTATTAAACTTCAAATCGGGATTTGTTACAATATTACACTCTTTTAGTTCAATTAAAACCTTAATTTATTTTTGAAAAATTCCAGGACCGGACTCGTTTTTTTTAATGTTGTTCAGTGCTTCGAACAACACCCTGTATATAATTTATTGGAAAATGTTAGTAAACATTGAAAAAGACAATGGATCAGTGTATAAAATAATGTAATATTTGATGGCACACTTACTGTTATGTTTTAATAAATTTTTGAAATTGTCGTTTGACCAAATATTAAATTCTACAAATAAAGTAGTCAAACTATAGTCATTATATTGCTAATTTCACTGAAATGGCCTACAATAGACCTTATTATTTGTTTTTCTGTACATGAACCGTATTTAAGCTTTTTTGAGCTTAAATTTCCAACCAAAATAACACAATCCATTTCACTCATAGAAAAAATTAAAATTAGCTATAAGTAGGCATGTACTAATATGTACGATTGAAGTTAGTTACGTTAATACATTTTTGACGTTTAAGGAACGAAAATTTGTTTTAATAAAACAACAAAAACTTTACATTAGGTACGCGTATCTTAAATTTTGAGTTAGATATTTTATTAACTAGTATTAAAAATCCCAAGTAGGCGTTTGTCTAATCTGTCACTAAATGAAAAACTGGTGTTTTCCCAACGCAGATTGAATATTAATGTGTGGTGTGGAATTATTTATAATAACTATTTAATAGGGCTTCACATATTTGAAGGAAGGTTAAATGGTGAAGTTTATTTAACCTTTCTAAGAGATATTTTTCCCGATTTATTGAGAGAGATTGATACCTACCAAGAATATGTGGTTTCAGTATGATGGTGCTGGTCCTCATTTTGCTTTAGCGGTCAGAGATAATCTCAATCTGCATTACCCCAAGAGATGGATTAGTCGAGAAGGTGCAGTAAACTGGCCACCGAGGTCTCCTGATCTTACACCTCTAGACTACTTTCTATGGGATCACCTAAAGTCAGAGGTGTACAATGAAGAATTCGACACACGGGAACAGTTATTAGAAATTTTTTTTAATGTATGTGATGGTATTAAAAATAACCCGCAAATGATTAATAGATCAGTAAGAAACATATTAAAACGTTCCCAAGCATGCATTAACGCTGGAGGCGTTCATTTTGAGAATCTGTTGTAATTTTAATCAATTTTGTTACCTATTTTTCTTCTTCTTTTCTTTTTCTAATATTACGCATTGTGAATTGTTACTTAATAAATTATTTGTTTGTGTGTATTTCTGCCTTAATGTTAAAATTCATTGTTTTAATATTTTTTCCAAAAGGTCTTCATTTACTGATTTTAATAATACATATTAGTATAAGCCTTCTTATAGCTAATTTTAATTTTTTCTATGAGTGAAATGGATTGTGTTATTTTGAATAGAAATTTAAGCTCAAAAAAGCTTAAATACGGTTCATGTACAGAAAAACAAATAATAAGGTCTATTGTAGGCTATTTCAGTGAAATTAGCAATATAATGACTATAGTTTGCTGACTACTTTATTTGTAGAATTTAATATTTGGTCAAACGACAATTTCAAAAATTTATTAAAACATAACAGTAAGTGTGCCATCAAATATTATGACATTATTTTACACACTGATCCATTGTCTTTTTCAATGTTTACTAACATTTTCCAATAAATGATATACAGGGTGTTGTTCGAAGCACTGATAGCAACATTAAAAAAAACGAGTCCGGTCCTGGAATTTTTCAAAAATAAATTATGCTTTTAATTGAACTAAAAGAGTGTAATATTTGCACCAAATTTTATCCCGATATGTGCGGCCATTCCAAAAATATGGCGGTATGAATAATTGGCCAAGAACCATAAAACACCCCGTATCTCGAAAACCATTCACTTTCAAGGTTAAGTGTGGGGGTGTTTTGAACTCAGCAAAGTGTGCTCTATCTCCCATTTCACTATGTCCGTTATAGACATTTTTTTTAAATTAAACAAAAGGGACCTCGACCCGTCTCCCTTGTTCTTAGTCGGAGCTTACCCACTTGTCAACATGACAGCTGGTTATTTGTAACCCAGATTTATGGTTTCTTTGAGAGTAAATTTGAAGTTACAATGCTGTGTGCTGCCATATTTACAAGAAAGACTTTAAGCCTTGGGATACCAAAGTCCGTGACCACTGCCATCTAATAGGCCGCTTCCGTGGAGCTGCACATTCTATTTGTAATTTGAATTATAAAGTTCCAAAGTTCATACCAGTGTTTCCGTCATAGCCCAAACCAAAGAAAAGTACATCTCATTCTCTAAATCAATTCTTGTCGAAAAATCTACAGATAAGAAGAGACCTAATACATACCTGAAATTGAAATTTGTAGACTCTTTTAGATTCTTATCCAGGTCCCTCGACAAACTAAGTCAAAGTTTGGAATCTCACCAATGTGTCGAAAGCAGAAAGTACTTTGAAAAGGATGAAGAGTTTAATTTAATCAGGCTGAAAGGGGTCTTTCCATATAATTATGTGGAGTCATTTGAAAAACTAGAAGAACCACAATTACCCCCAAAAGACAAGTTTTACAATGACTTAACAAATCAGTCTATCTCTGATGAGGATTATATGCGAGCTAATAAAACATGGAATACCTTCAAATGCAAAACGTTGGGAGAGTATGCAGATATTTATCTGAAATCGAATATTCTATTATTAGCCGACGTGTTTGAGAACTTTAGAAAAGTGTGTTTGGAACATTACAAATTAGATCCTGCTCATTATTTAACAGCTCCTTTGAGTTGGGATGCAATGTTGCGTTATACCCAAGTTAAACTCGAACGTTTGACCGATGTGGATTCTCTACATTTCTTTAGAAAACGGATTCGAGGAGGAGTGGCTCAATGTAGCAAAAGAAAAGCTGTGGCCAATAATCAATTTGTACCAAACTATGATCCCACGAAGCCGACATCGTATATTATGTACCTAGATGCAACCAACTTATACGGAGCAGCGATGAAAGAACTCCTACCCACTGGTGATTTTAGGTGGCTTGAAAAAGACGAAATTGAAAACTTCGGCTGTTCGACAATTGAGGATGATTCACCAAAAGGTTATGTTCTAGAAGTTGACTTGGAATATCCACCACACTTGCACAATGACCACAACGATTTACCTTTTTGTCCAGAGCAAATGGCCCCTCCGAAAAGTAAAACTACCAAATTAATCCCGAATTTGCGTAATAAAGAAAAATATATCATTTACTACAAAAATTTAAAGCAGTGTATAAAGTATGGATTAAAATTGAAAAAAATCCATAGGATAATATAATTTTCCCAATCTTCATGGCTGGGATCATATATTGAATTAAATTCAAATCTTCGAAATTCTGCTAAGAACGAGTTTGAGAGGGATCTATTCAAATTGTTTATTAATTAAATTTTTGGAAAAACAATGGAAAACGTCGACAAAAGGCAAAATATCATGCTATGTTCGTGCTGGGAAAATAAAAAAGGTACATTAGGTGCAAGAGCGTTAATAGCCATGCCACATTTTAAATCCTGTTCGATATTTGATGAAAATTTGGTAGCAGTACATTTGGAAAAAGTAAAGGTCGTTTATGATAAACCACTCTACGTCGGATTTTCAATTTTGGATATTTCAAAGACTATCATCTATGAATTTCTATATGGTTACATCAAATCCATGTATGGGAATAAAGCAACTGTTTTGTATACTGACACTGACTCACTAATTTTGGAGATTTTCACTGACAATGTTTATGATGGCATCAAAGAGAACATTAATTTTTTCGATGCATCAAATTTTAGTATTGACAACATCCATGACATGCCTAAAATGAAGTCTGTAGTCGGGAAAATGAAGGACGAGTATGCTGGAAGACCTATAGAGTGCTTTTATGGTACCGGTGCTAAAGCGTACTGTGTTAAAGCTGGTGATGTCATGAAAAAGGCCAAAGGGATTTCCAAAAGTGTTGTTAAACATCAAATAGATTTTTCTGATTATGCCCAAATTGTTGAAATACGGTGGTATGATATTCCGAAAGATGTCTATATTTATCTCCAATTTGCACACCATTCACACCGAATTAAAAAATAAAGTAGCGCTATCTTCTGCTGATGACAAAAGGTATGTCTTACCTGGAGATGTTAGGACCTTGGCTTGGGGGTATCACCATCTAATTACTGGAAGTAGTGACAGCAAATTAGAGATTTTACTGAAATACGCTGACTGTTGATGGAAATGGAAGAGCCTGAAGAAGGATGGGATAGTGTTGATTTGGATTTATTAGATTTGTAATTTATAAATAAAAAACATATACATTATAAATTGTTTTATTTGTTTTACATACACTGGTAATATAATAAATATAACATTAAAATTAACCGCATCTTTCCAATCCCCACTCACATATGTGGCATTTAGATTGTCTGCATGGAGGACCATCTACAAGGCTAGGCCATTCGGGACGATTGTGATGTACAAAACAAGGTAGTTAAATTTCGAGTTTGAAATTTTGTGTGTGTTCCCGTGATAGTTTGTGCCATGTATACAGAAGCTCAACTGGACCAACTTTTTCAATTAGATACTGCAGTGGAAAATTCCGAAGTTCTTCCTCAGTAAAATCATACAAATTTTTACCATTACTATGCTTATCTATCAACTCCCTCGTTAGACAATTCGAACAAGTCAGATGTTGAGCCATTTTAAAACACTTATAAGTATTAATTTAAGCACGAGCGATGAACAACAAACTGCTATATACCAAATTACAAACTGATTTGAGTCATGATTCATTTCAGTATTTGTACTATTATTAATAGTGGTGGGGGGTTTGCTATAGAGTTCCAGCCATTCCGAATCTTGAGTGAAATCATTACCTTTTCTTAGTTTCAGTTTATACATAGTACTGTTGGTGGGTATTGGATATCTGAGGGTTGCTGCATTAGTGGCTGCTGATGGTTCCATTCTACCCCATTTAGAAGGCCAGCTCTCATTTCGGCTTCCATTACTATCGAAGCATATAAACACTTCTTTTGCGCTGTGAGGGTATTGTATAAAAAGAAAACTTTGAAAAATTGCTTGTAAAGCTATGAATTGTGAAGCTATCATTGTAATATCTATAAACACACTAATGTTTTTTTAAATTGGTATGAATTTATATTCTATTACTGATAATGGAGAGGGGGGTATACATTTAATGTATAGTGCTTTACTGAATTAAATAAGTCAGGTTGGCCAAGCGGTCTAAGGCGTCAACTTAAGATTTGATTCCGTAATAGGAGTGTGGGTTCGATCCCACACCTGACATTTTTCTTATCCCATAACTGATTTATACATCTGATTCCCTGTGGAGAAGGAGGGGCATATATATTTAATATAAAAAGTTTTCACTGAATCTATAAGTCAGGTTGGCCGAGCGGTCTAAGGCGTCTAAGTTAAACTCTGATTCCCTAACGGGAGCGTGGGTTCGAATCCCACAACTGACATTTTTTTCTTATTCCATATATATTTAACATAAAAAGTTTTCACTGAATCTATAAGTTAGGTTGTCCGAGCGGTCTAAGGCGTCTAAGTTAAACTCTGATTCCCTAACGGGAGCGTGGGTTCGAATCCCACAACTGACATTTTTTTCTTGTTCCATAACTATACATATAATTCTTCCCCTTCGTCACATTCGGAATCATATAATTCTTCCCCTTCGTCACAATCACAATCCTCGAAACATCCTAATATTTTAAAGTAAGAATAGCTATCTTTTAGATTAAATGTTTTCTTTAACACATTGAAGCTTATAACTATTCATACATTTTTGATCAACAAGTTTATCGTTTTCATCATAAAACTGGATTTTTATATAGTAAGAGTAACCCATGCTTCTAATTATAATTATGATCTTCTTACTGTGACATCTGGCGAGCAAATGAATGATGAGTCATAACATATGCCTTAATTAACTTGTCTAGGCAAGATACATACGGCGACATATCCATAAATGTTACACGTGATAACATCTGGTGAACAGATGGTGACTTTGGGGTCAATGACTCACATCTAGTTGCGTTAAATGTCTAGACTTGATAATAAATAAAAATACATTAAATACGTTTCATTTTTTATTAGGATATTATAAAATTTTCATAAAGATAAAATACATTTGACAAAGAACACATACATTTAGATTTTAAATGATAAAAACATCGAGGTTCAGAAAACTGGAGCGGTGGATGGTCTTGTAACTCGTATACAGGTTTAGATGATATTTTCTTATGTACTAGGATTTTTCTCCTCCCTTTACATGGATTATTTCTTCAGTATCGGTTAACTCTCGGACAATTTTCCCAAACTAAAAAAATGGAGTACATCCTTCATTCCAATGAATACAGTGATAATTATGTGTTAACCACTTCACTTGCTTCTCCAAATCTGGTGATAGGAGCTCTATAGAAAATGGAGGTTTAAAAATATAATGTGCTGTTTTATAACCATTGTAGGCTGCCAGTTCCTTGACAATAAACATATTCTTCTCCACTTTAAACCCTTGCAGATCCAAAATTAAGGGCATATTTTTATATCCGCTAGTTTTCTAATCACATAAACTTTTAAACTATATATTTCAACTGCTTTTTTTAAGTCTGCAAGTTTTTTCTGGTGTTCTCGCAACGACTTTCTATACTTAGAGATCATCATGAACTAACTTGGTAGTCTGCATCGTTTTTCTTAAATAAGTTAGGCCTAACTATCTTTGTCATTGGATTATACCGGAATACACGCTCATGCAAAATTAAGCAGTATGCTGTAGTATCTTTTGGAATATTTTCACTTGTTTCAAATTCAATGCGCATGACAAGTGAACCTGACTGAACAGTTTCCTTTTGACGAGAACAGTCGATGTGAGTTATAGGTGAAATATATTTGAATTCTTTAGGTGTAAATATGGGTTCGTTTCCAGTTTCATATGAGTGGCGGAAATTTGAAAACATTTCATATAAAGTCGCATATTTGTTATTTTTGAAATCCAAATATAAATCATTGTAAGGATATCTCTCCGAATTTAAGAAAACTCTAACGTTAGTAATATTACAATTATCAAATGTACTCATGATGGAAGTTAGTTTATTTTTTTTAACAGTTTCTAACGCGAGAATTGAGTGTCGTGCAGTTTCCAACTTTATACTACTCTTCAAAGTCCAATTATGTCTGGTGGTTTGTGGAAGAAAGGTGTATTCTATAATTTCCCAACTTCTAAATGGAATCAAAATTTCCAAATTTTTATCTAATATTTTCGTTAGCGCCAATTGTTGTGGTATTCCTACGGAAACATGTGGCACTCTCCAATAAAGCTTGTCAATAGTAATTACGACACTAGTGACTGCATCTAAGTCGTTACTACTCCGAATTAAAACTAATTCTTGCTTCATATTTAATATAATTTTTCTGTAATCCTCAAAAATACCATTAACATTTTGAGTGGGATGCAAACATTAAATTTATCAGTATCCGGTATAATACTATATTTAGGAAACCATCCGGCATTTTGAAGTTTGACGCTTTCGCTTTCATTGAATGACAAATACCCTTTAAGAGCAGAAGTCACGCCAACATTTCGGACCGAATCAAGTACAACACCGCTTAGTTCATATCGAATTTCTCTAAAGAGAAAACTTAAGGCATTATTTATTAATTTTAGCTTTGTAACTGGTTTCCCATCATCTTTCCTTAGATTTCCCTCTAAATATAGAAGACTTTCGCATGGTAAAGTGTAGGCATCCAATTCTTGGATGGGATTCTAATTTCGTCATTGTAATTAAATTCAGTGGCTACGAAAGGCTGATAGTTATGGTACTCGAAATCAATAATTGAATTATCGACTAGAGGTTGCTGTGTAACATTTAGAATATCCATTATATGAGTACTTCAAAACCAAGAGACTGCAAAAAAATTTTGTTCTGAGGTGTTACTAGGCTAACACTCTTCTTATTACTGATTAAAAACTCATCCTTAGATTTTCTTTTATAACTGCGTTTAGATATTTGAGGGATATTGTATTTAGAATTATAGCGGACTACCATCGTTTAGGATTTCTTCAAATGCAGTCTGATTGTAATGGTCTCTTGGCGGAAATGTCAACATTCTAATCTTGATCGACTATTTTGACGGTAATCGAGTTGATTGTTTTAACTCTTACTGTAAAATATAGGACGATTAAAGGTGATTCTACTATTTTATAGCCTGGAGCCACTGTTGGAAAGAACTGGTGGATTATGTGAACAGGGCTACCATTAGAATAAGATCCAGTAGCAATATTGCAATCAATACATAAAGCATTCACCTTAATTATTTGTACTGAAAAGTCGGATTCATTTAGTTCATTAGCTTTAAGAACCCTTTTCTCAAATCCCAACAGATGTCCAATAGAGTTTTCAGATGAGAAATTAATATCAACATTTGATTTTATTTTAACCGTTGAAGTATTGCGATTACCAATAACGTGAATAAAATTGGGTCGTTCAATGATTTTTTGAAGATATTCGTTAAGGTCATCAATTTCATAAGCCCCAACCTATAGTTGTGGTTATATCCCCGTAAGTAAATTTGTTGTTTGTTTCATCAATGTTTGGTATTGCATTTAAAGTTTCAAAATTCACCAAGCCAATAACGTAATCAAAATCATCCTCTAAATATATTGGTGGATTGAAATCGGCGCTCAAAACGGAGTAATTTCCGGTAAGTGAAAATGTTAGAGACATGTTACACAATTCAAATGTATTTACGTAATAAATGGATTTTCCTTATTTACATAAATTATATAAAAATTTTATACATAAATGTCCACAATTATTTGAATTATATGTTTGCATCTGATGATGATTATAGTTAACTTTATTCAAGCTACCATCACTAAAGAAATAAATTGTTACTTCATTTGGTGGTCTTAAGTTTCCATAACTATCAAAATAGATTATTGAGTTATTATTCTTCACATATACTGTCCAGTGAGTACCCGGACCTGATGATATATCAAAATTAATAATACCACATTCATTTTTTCTTATCTTTACTGGTAAAGTATTTCTCATGTATATTCCACGAAAATTTGGGATATGTAATTTTTTTATCTCATTAAATCTATGTTTGTTAGTGCTCGACGAGGTAGCTTTATAGGGAGTTTTTTGAATATGGTGCTAGATATAATCCCATGCCTTTTTTATATGGTCTTAAGTATAAACCTTTTCCTACTGCAACTTGCTCCATAGCTAAGTTATGTCTTTTATCCTCTTCTAGCTTTTGTTTTACAGCTTTTGCGTCTTTAATAGCCTTCGCAGTTCCCGCTGCGCCGCCACCAATACTTCCAAGAGCTCCTAATGCAGCAAATAGAGGAATAAGGAAAGGTAGAAAACCACCTGATTTTGGAATGGGAATTATTCGTTTCCTTGGTGAAGAGAGTTTCTTTGTTCCTATTGATGATAAAGCTTGTTGTGCGACTTTAATAAGATTATTAGAATTACTTCCTTGAATACCACGTCGGGCTCGTTGTACTGCATTATTAAAACTTATCTTACGTAGTCCCCTACCACGCTTCTGCTTTTTTTTACGCATACCCATTCCAAGTTTAGTTTTACCCTTCATAATACCTGTTATACCTAAAGCAGCAATTTTTTCTCCAACTGAAGAATTACCCGCTTTTAGCCGTTGATATGCTTTTTCTGCTAATACTTTATCAGTTTGATGTCTATTGCTTATATCTTTTGAACGGGAAAAAGCAATGTCGTGTTCTTTGCAAAATTCGTCTAATGAATTAACACCAGTATCACCTTTCGCAATTCTCTTAGAGAGTTTTGTTCCTGGGCCACAATAATTGTAGCCTGGTATATGCAATTCAAAAGGGAGTTTATCAATAAGCTTATTAATAAATCCTGACCCTCTCTTTGCAGCCTTTAGTTTACGATTAACTAAGGACGGGTTATGTACAATCATTATATAACTTGTTGAAAGTCTTATACAGAACTAATTTTTTAACGACGTACAATCTTATATATAGTCAAGATAATGATTTATAACACAGTTCTTTAGATTTAGTTTTACAATGAAGATCGAAAAACAAAATGTTACATTACCTGTTATTAACCAAGATGGGTGTTTGTTAGAAAATAATTATCAAAAACATGGCGAACTATTTGGGGGTTCATCCAAGCGTGCATTGATCGTTGGATGTTCGGGTTGTGGCAAGACTAATTTACTTGTCACATTACTGACACACCCTAATGGACTCAGATTTGAGAATGTTTACCTCTATTCAAAGTCCCTATACCAACCAAAATACGAATATCTGAGGAAATTGCTGAAACCAATGAAAGAAATAGATTATTTTGAATTTAGTGATGGAGAAGATGTTATACCAGCTCAAGAGATCAGGCCCAATTCAATTATTATCTTCGATGATGTAGCTTCATGTAATCAAAATATAATGCTAAATTATTTTTGTATTGGGCGTCACAAAAATACAGACTCTTTTTATTTATGTCAGACGTACTCATCGATCCAAAAGCAACTCAACCGAGAGAATAGTAATTTAATAGTAATTTTTCAACAGGATAATACAAATCTGAAACATATTTATAATGACCACGTCAATGTCGATATGTCATTTCAATTATTCAAAGATCTTTGCTCTCTATGTTGGAAAGAGCCATTCGAATTTGTCGTTATAGATAAAGATTGTACAATAAATAATGGTAGGTATAGGAAAGGATTTGATAATTACATCAAGTTATAAGAGTATATTAATACATTACGTGCTGAGCGAAATGTAGTGCTTATTAAAAATCCGAAGTCTAAAGATGGATAAAAAGTTAGCTAAGGAACTAATAAAAACCAGAAAATTAGTGAGGCAGAAATATCAGTCTCTAAAATCCGATGTCGCACAATCACAAGTTCATTTGGAGAAAAGCTTCAAACCCATTACCGAGCCATTGCAAAAATTATTACAAAACATAAAATCAGAGGTCTCAATTAAAAAAGAACCTGATGAATTTAAGTCAGAGCAAAGTAGAACTTCTATCCCTAGAAAATCTCCAGTAAATATTTTAAACAAATATATGCCCGCATTGCCTATGACTGGACTTAGTTTTTTGGAGGACACTTTTCAATTTGACCCAACCCAACATTCGATCGTGGATGAGCAGAATAGTAGCGATTTAATTAATGAACAAGTTGATAAAAGTCGTGCGTATATGCAAGAATTATCAAAATCAAGGGCTTATGCAGATTATTTGGAAGCGTACGAACCCTTACCAAGAACATATATTGATGAATCTATAACAGGGGATTAATCATCATATGATCGTACATATGGCATAACACACGATGTTGAAATTGAAAAATGTAAAATAGGTGATTCCGAATTAAAAATCGTTGGTAAAGACATAAAAGTGAAGGACATAGTATATTCTGGTACCGTTGGGCTGTATGAATAACTGTTTAAGAAAAATCTTACAGCTTATAATAAATCAGAATTAGATCATTATATGGACATATTAAAACGTACTAATACCTATCGAAGAAATTTTGATTCTACAGAGCAAATTCAAAGCAGTAATACTATAAAGTATAGAAGTATCATAAGCCTCTATTTAATAGATAAAGGTTTATTGAAACCTACTACGGTTCCAAGATCATCTTCATTTAGTAAACCACTACCACCCAATACTAGATCTCAAAGTAGTATTCGTCCCAGATCTCAATTATTTAAGCAAATTGGTGGAATGTTGAACTTATCCAACAACAAAATTGATTATGTTTATTTTGATAATACGAATGAGCTCGTGAATAGATTAAGGCTTTTAGTAGCTTCCCAAATGGCTGGAAATAATGGACACAATAATGAAATTGCCTGAATACTTGAAGAACTGAGAGAATTAAAAATTATTAAATAATGGTTACACATCTATCTCCCTCACAGTATACATCTAGCGCTCACCATGCCTATTGATAAATTTGGCAGACATATGCTTGGCTATCGGTCAAAACCTTACCCCATAACATCGCCTCTTTTAACTGCAACTGAAGATTTTGCTACCAGTCTATCCAGTCTTTGACTTATACAAATTCGAGGTGTGGCAAAGAAAACATCAAACCTTAAAACGTTAATTTATTACGTGTTAGATAGTGGTACTACAACATATACATTACCTATTTCGGGTACAATTGAAAGCATAAATTTACCTTTGAATGTCACAATGTTTTTAAACAATGGTAATTATGATCAGAATAATAAAACGCTCAGTATAGGAGATAATCTATCATTTCCACTTCCAAGTGTAGACACAAAACCACCTCTTTTTGTTGAAATTGCACTGCGTTGTCCCTTAGTAAAAAATGAGTAAAATTAAAGAGGACGTAGTTAATGAATTACATAAATAAGCCAGGAAAAAATTTCGAAGGAGACACGTCATTGTTAAATGCCTAAACGACCTTATACAAGCGGATCTTGTAGAAATGATCCCATATCCTAAAATCAACAATGGATACAAATATATTTTGGTTGTTATTAATGTATTTTCAAAGTTTGTTTGTTGTGAAGGTGTGAAAAATAAAACTGGAAAAGAAGTAAATCTTATCTCAGAATAAAATAAAGCCTAAAAATTTACAAACAGATATGGGTAAAGAATTTTGCAACAAAGAATTTAAAGAACTAATGAATAAATTTAAAATTAACCACTACAGTACATATTCCAATTTGAAAGCAAGTGTAGTGGAGCGTGTAATGTTTTCTTTTCAAGCTACAGTTCACTATCTGTGCTCGATAGATTTTTAATGGGTAGGGTTGCAGGAAATAAGAATTGATAAAACACAAGCTCTTGCATCAAATTACTTTATTTAGCTATATGGCTCGGTGTTTATTCTATGGACTGGATAACATATAACTTTACCTTGAGGTACTTGGTAGGCAGTAACACTTGGGACAAGACGCTAAAACCACTGCAATCAAGGACAGTAGGAAGCTGGACAATATAAAGAAGGAGGCTTCTACACGGTCACTTAATCATGGACTCCGCTTCACCTTACTTCACTTTATAAGATATTTGCAATAGGACACTCGTCCTAGCGCACATAGCTACTATCTTCCAAGATCTTGCTCAAAAATTCGTCTGCCTGTCAAAACTTCCCTGACAGTTCTCCCCCCGTCGCCAACTTGCTTCCTCATTTTACACAACTTATATGCACTACTTATAAATAAATACAATCAAAATCTAAAACTAAACATATAGATAGGCTGGTCTGTTACAAGCGTGTAAATCGCACTCTAAAAAATTTTATGTGGCGACAATTTATTTTACAAGGAAACTACAAATTTTTAAATATTTTATCGGACATTGTAGAAAAATATAATAACACTAAACACAAAAGTACTGGCATGAAACCAGTAGACGTAACGAAGAAAGATGAACAGCATTTGCTGCAACATGTATATAGTCATCTGAAGACAATAGATCCACAGAAACTGAAATTTAAAGAAGGTGACTCAGTAAGAATAAGTAAATACCGAGAAGCTTTTTCAAAAGGATATACTCCCAATTGGTCAAATGAAGTATTTAAGATACGGAAAGTGCGAGATAGTAGTAGTGGGGTTTGCACTACTTATATTTTAGAAGATCAGGAAGGTAATGAAATTCAAGGAGAATTTTATGGATATGAAATTCAGAAAGTAAAACACCCCGACATATATCTTGTGGAGAAGGTTTTACGAAGAAAACAGAACAAAATGTATGTAAAATGGCTTGTCTTAAGCGGGAGATTTAATTCCTGGTTTAATAAAAATGAAGTAGTATACATGTAAAACTTATTCTAATTAAAATAAAACAAATTTTATTTGATATTATGTTGTTTTTATTTCAAATCTTTCATTAAATATATTGCATCTGTGATTTGTATCTAAAATAGGATCAAGTAACTTTGAGGCTGTCTCGATTATTCTTGTAACGTTATATTATATTCTGTTTTCGTGTACCTACTTGTAAATATGGGATTAATTCTAAAATTAAGTTTACGTTGTTTTTTTTAATGATTGCAGTACTGTACCTGGAAAAAGAAAAAGGATATTTCTTGCAATATTCTAATTTTGTGGATAGTTCAGGCCGATAGAGAGGAGGTAATTTTCGTTTGTATCGAATGGTATCTAACTAGAAATAATCTCAACATTCTTGTTCATTTTGGGATTTATTCATAGTAGGCCAGTCAATATCGACACAAGAAAAGGCAAACATCGCAAACGCGCATGTATCCACGATTATTTTATATGTTATTAGGACCCCTGAGAGTAGTTTATATCCAAGTTTGCAACCCTGAAAACCATGTGCTACTCCCGTGATGCTCGAAAAACTGCGAAATTCTGACACTTGTTGCATTTTTTTTGAAAATAATAACTTAAGGAAGCGTTTTTCAGGTATCTTCATTATACTTTTGTAAAGCAAACTAAATTTGCTGCAATTTAAGCCCAGACCTCTCTAGATCCATTGGTTGTGGAGATACAGCCAGTGAAAGATGAACAATTTTTTCTAAAAAGTGAAAATTTATCGGTAGGGTCATTTTCTATGACACGTACCGGCTAAACTAATACTCCTAGAGAAAATGAATGAATTTGTAGAGAATTGAATTAGCCTCAATTTGATCCCAAAATGGTGCCTCTAGGCCTCATAGTTTCCTCAATAACGAAACAATAGTATAATATCGGATTTTGGGAAAACATTGTACTGAATAATGTTGGTAAAAAAAACGTGCAAGAATTTGAATTTAACATTTTAGATGTAACTTATGGCTTCAAATAAACATACACTAAACAAATAACGAGAATTCATTAAACATACAAAATTACATACCGTTTTTCTTGTTTTATTTAAAATGAAATATGTTGAATATATATATGATTCAGTCAGAGCCATTGTGGCGGGATACGTCAGCTACGTTATCAACCGCTTTGGTAAAAACGTGTCTGTGGTTTTTGATGGATACCCACAAGCCACAAGATGCAGCTATGAGGAGCACTAAATCAGCTGAACGACTGCGACGCTCTGCTTCTCTCTCCTGCAGTGACATTTGTTTTTATGAATCAACACCCATCAAAGTGTGCCAAGCAAAACTGCTCTCAAATGAATCTAACAACGCCGACTGATCACCATGAATTTGAGAGGCAGGGTATCGAGGTACATCAATCTCAAGAAGACGCCGATGCTGATATAGTGAGGACTGCCCTCTCCAAGTGCTCATCGTTCGACCAAGTTTTCATCATTGGAGAGGACGTCGACCTACTGATCCTTCTCAACGGCTTAAGCTCTCTACATGCGAACGTGTACTTCCAGAAAGGCGGCAGAGATGGGTCAGAGTGCGCCCAATATCCAGCAAATTCCTTCACATGTGGAGAAATGCAGGTACCACAGACGGTTTTGTTCCTGCATGCCATCAGTGGGTGTGACACCACCTCTGCCCTTTTCTGGCAAGGCAAGATGAAGTGGTGCAACGTCTTCAAAACAAAACCCACTGGATATACCTCGCCAGCATTTTCCTTGATCCAAACTCCAACCAGGAAGAAGTAGGAAATGCTGGCGAGAAAATCTTGATGAACCTCTACGGAGAAGATGAGGGAACGCTGAATACTCTGCGATACTCAGCATTTGTAAAATCGGCCGCCTCCCCGCCACCACAAAAGCTGCAAAATATCATTCTTGAAGGACCTATCACCAGGTGCAAAAGTGGTTGGGGGGGTCGATAAAAACCCGTGTGACTGGGGATGGGCTACCAGCGAACAAGGTCTCATTCCAGTCACAATGTGCGCAAACCCTGCTTAAAATGATGGCTTGCAAATGCAAGAAAGGGTGCTTAGGGCCGTGCACTTGCAAAAAGACAGGGCTTAAGTGCTCTATCCTATGTTCCTTTTGCCAAGGTCGAAGTTGCAGCAACGCCACCCCTATCGTCCTGAACGGGGAGGACGAGGATGTGGATGACCCAACAACATATGACGACTCGCCTCCACCTCCGGAAACCCTCATCTCTCCTCCCCCTCCCACTTCCACTAATCCAGACTGGATGAGACCCCGACCTTCCAAAAGGGCGAAGTTTTAAACTACTGAGGTGTTTGTGCTTGGCTGTGTAAATAGTATTTTATAGTTTACATTTATGTTTACGTTGTTTATTTGATGTTTACGTTATGTTAAATTCAAGTTCTTGCAAGTTTTTTTAAAGAAATACATTAATCAGTACAATGTTTTCATCATTTTCCCAAAATCCGATGTTTTACTATTTTTTAGTTTCTGAGGAAACTATGAGGCCTAGAGGCACCATTTTGGGATTAAATTGAAGCTAATTCAATTTTCAACAAATTCCTTTGTCATGACTTTTCTCTAGGAGCATTATTTTAGCCGACACGTGTCTTAGAAAATGACCCTACCGATAAATTTTCACTTTTTAGAAAAAATTGCCCATCTTTCACTGGCTGTATCTCCGCAACCAATGGACCTAGAGTGCTCTGGTTGGGCTCAAATTGTAGCAAATTTGCTGCTTTATAAAATTATAGTATGAAGATACCCGAAAAACGCTTCCTTAAGTTATTATTTTCAAAACAAATGCAACAAGTGCCAGAATTTCGCAGTTTTTCGAGCACCACGGGAGTAGCACAGGGTTTTCAGGGTTGCAAACTTGGGTATAAACTACTCTCAGGGGTCCTAATAACATATAAAACAATCGTAGATACATGCGCGTTTGCGATGTATAATGTTTTTATTGACTGGCCTATAGATATTCATACAATTTTAGGTTAATTGTTCTAACATGTCATTTGTTGCTATAGTGTGGGTCTATATAAACCTTTGCTGTCATGCTGCATTATTGCTAGGTTAACCTAAAATGAGAGAAACAAAGATTAATAATTGCTACCTCGAACAAAAGTATTAACGGAGTTACCTGTGGCATGGACGTTCTTATTGTTCATATTTTTTAAATAAGTTTGGTAGACCTCCACTCTATTTGTTTTGATTGTCTAATTTAAAATATTTCGCTGTCATATTTCCTATTCGTTGGTTAGTGATTTAGGGAAAATCAGGTGTACCAACTGCGTTTCTGTAAGGAGAAGGGTTACTGAATCATTTAATTCTAACTTCAGAAGTTATTGTTGTAAATGTTGTTGAATAATAGATTTTGTACTTACCTTACTTAATTCTAGTGGTTGTTGTAGTTTTTCCTTGGTTGGAATTATTTTCTACCTAATTGGAATTTTGAAAGTAGCCGCGCTTCGGTAAGAATTATGGGTAATATTTATAGGGAAATGGCAATCTGTGATTGGTTCATAGGAACAGGTGGTTTTACAAAAAAAAACGTGGACCTTTTTTTCTAACAACGCCGGCAACGCGTGGTTTCGTGATTAAGCAGAGATTCTTCTAAATGCTGTAAAAAGCACCCTATTGTGTAATTTTGGGGGATTATAATGGAGGATCCTCAAATTTGGAAGTGCCTTATGTTGGTGAGCTGTTTGAAGCCGATGAGAATTTAGGAGAGGCCTTCTAAAATACGCAAATACAAAGTTGCTGGATCGTGTTTTTTTTTTGTGTGCCCACGCCATTGTTGGGTAAGACCATTTGAGTACATTTTCTTTCATATACCAAATTCTGAACCGATTTATTGCTTTTTATATAGGCAATGTATGTTAAATCTACCTTAGTTGGTTTACCTTAATTCCAAACTGGGAAGTTAGGATTTCTTTTGGATTTATTTTTACTGGAGGACCACGTGTCGAGAGTTTGTGGATTTTGGTTATGAGGAACTACAACGTCTAGAATAGAATAAGACTTAAGACTGGAAGCTCTACAGTTTGGCTGCCGTTACACCCCTTCACCACGTGAATCAAAGGATTGGGTTTTCTTTTATTTTCACCACTCTCAGTGACGCTGGAGACCGGATAAGTACCCCTTTTAAATTCTCTTCGTGACGTCCAAATAAAAGATTTATATTGTATTGATTATTTATTTTAGAATCTCAGGTAAATCTTTTAAAATACAAGTTCGTGCAGGACCCTTCACCAGAAACAGACACAGATATAATAATGAATTAGAGAAAATGGTAAGTATAAACCCAGATTAGATTATAAATGTCAAACAATTTATTAAAAAAATTATTCTGCAAATCTAAAAAATACCTATCGACAACTTATGATTAAATAATGATCAACTAATTATAACAATGAAATAATGTTCCTACAACATTAAATTACTCTCAATAAAATTCTTATAAACCCGTTACATAAATTTTCAAATAAACAAAACACAAATCATATGTATTTTTCTCTGCAAATGTTCTTGTTACCTTAATAAATCAATATTTGGTAATGTCCTTAAACTGCTTTCTTCAAACCGCCTTAATAACCTCTGCTTTCTATTTAGTATCAGGAAAATTGTTCTATTTAATTATTGAATTTCCATTAAGTCAATCAAATTTCTTTTCTCCTGTAAAATTTTCAAACAGCTTCTTTTTTTGTTACTCATATATTTCACAGCTTAACCCTTTACTTTGATTTTTCAATTTTCTATATTTATTCTTCTCTAGTACTTATAACTGTTTGATTTTTTAACTTCTACTATTTTTCTATTTTTCTTATCCAAATTTTTCAGAACTTTTCTGTCTCAATCTATTTTTCTGACAACCGCCTTCTCCTCCTTTCTTTTATTATTCTTTTTCACTTCATTTTAGTCAATTTTATATTTCAGTTACCAACTTATCTTAATTAAAAATTTTTAATCTAAATTAACAATCTTATTTTAGGTAAATTATCATATTTTATTTCATTACATAAATTCCCCCCATAAAATTGGAATAATTTGTAGGTAAATTTTCCCAATTTTATTACCTGCTTATTATCTATCTAATCTGAATAATGATACATTTCAATATGAAATTTACCTCTAATTAAGTCAGAATTTAGATATTTTAATTCATATGTGTTATCTCCAATGCACTTATTTATAATATACGGCCCTTCATACGGGTTTTGAAATTTAGCGCAAATTCCCTTTTCTAAATTAGATACTCTTAAACTCCTAACTACTACTATATCCCCAATATTGAATCTAACATGTTTTCTTATCTTTTTATTCATTTTAAGTTTGTATTTTTCAGAACGTTTATGCAATCTGCGTTTAACTATTTGCCTGATACCATCATAATCAACGGGATTGGAATTTGACCAGACCCTTCTTGGTTCACGATTACACATTAATATAACAGGAGCTACTTCCGTTATGGTATTTGGAACTTCATTAAGAAAATTTTCAACTTCAGGTAAATGATTTACCCATTCTAAATGATTATTGCCTATTACAATTCTTAAAAATTTTTGTACCTCTTCAATAATTCTTTCTGAACTATTGGCTTGAGGCCTTCTGATGCTTGTAAAAATTACATTTATTTTTTTATTTTCTAAATAATCAATAAAATTATCATTATTGAAATAACTTGCATTGTCTGCTAATATTTTATCAGGTTTACCATATTCATTTATAAATTTATTGATTTTATTCAAAGTTGATTCTGTAGTGCAACGTTTTGTTGCATAAAGTTTGACAAATTTAGTAAAAAGATCATAAACAACTAAAATATTTTTATATCCTCTATCATCTTCTATTAAATTACTCAAATAATCAATTGCTACAATTTCTAACGGTTTGCTTATCTTAACACTTTCTACTGTGCATTGATTATGATAATTTTTAAACTTAGCTAAACAGCATAATCTACAAGTTTTTATTATTTGTTTAATAATGGTTATTCCATTTTTAACATAATAATTTTCTTTAAAAATTAAATATGTTTTTCGCACACCAATATGACCAAAACTTTCATAAATATCTTTTCCTATTCTATTAGCTAAATCAGAATCGATTACGTATAATTCACTATTATTATGTATTTTTATAAGATAATCATACTTAATAATATACCCAGGCTTTGCATTTTCTATAATAATTTGTTCTTTTAAATACTGTAATTTATTTTGACTGAGGATCAATTCCTCATGTGAATAGATACCATCGTTGTATAATATTTCATTTAATGCTACCAACATTTCATTTGGTCGGTTTATTTCCCCATAATCTTTTCTAGATAATGCGTCTGCAGTAATATTTTGATTTCCTGGTTTATATTTAATTATAAAATTAAATTCCTGTAAAAGTAAACTCCATCGATATACTCTTGCATTCGCATATCTATTGTTCATGATGGACGTTAAAGCTTTATGATCTGTTTCTATAATAAATTGTACCCCTCTCAAATAATAAGCGAGCCTAGAAGTAGCAAAACAAATGGCCAACATCTCCAGTTCTCCTATTCCATACCTAGTTTCATATAATTTTAAAATTCTAGATATAAAACAAATGGGTACTTCTACACCATTTTGAACTTGTAATAATTCAGCTGATATCGCTGTGTACGAAGCATCGCTTCTTAAAATAAATGGTAGATTAAAATCAGGCGTATGTAATAATAATGTTTGATAAAAAGTTTGTTTTAAATTTAAGAAAGCTTTTTGTTGCACGTTGTCCCATTTCCATTTTCCGTTTTTCCTTAATAATTGTAATAAAGGTTCTTGTTTTTGTGATAAACTTGGTATGAATTTTCTATAATAATTTAAAATTCCTAAAAAGCTTCTCAACATTTTTACATTTTTAGGACAAGGGTAATCCCTAATTTCTTGTAAACGTTCATGTTCAACCGATATCCCTTTATTACTTACATTGTAACCTAAATATTTTACAGAACTCTTGAAAAATTGACATTTTCTCATGTTGAGTTTTAAACCACCTTTATTTAGTGCGGTCAATATTATATTTAAATGTTCTATGTGTTTTTCAGGTGTATTACTAAATACAAGTACGTCATCAATATAATGAACACATATTTGACTATAGGGATCAAGTATATTTTGCATCGCTTTTACCAGCGCAGCAGATGAAGACGACAAACCAAAAGGAACCACACGAAATTGATAAATATTTCCATCAATAGAAAAACCCGTCAATTCCCTTGATTCAGGATGCAAAGGAATCAACCAGAACGAATTTTTAAGATCTAATTTACTAAAAATTGTATTCTTACCTATCTGATTTATTAAAATATCAATATTTTGTGGTACTGTGTATTCTTTCTTTGTAATTGCATTAATATTTCTGGCATCCAAAACTAATCGTAACTCATTATCTTTCTTAGATACAACTAAAATCGAACTTATATAATTCGAGTTTGAATATTCTATTATACCGTTTTGCAGCATTTTATCTATTTCAATTTGCACTTGCTTTTTGTATTTAAATGGTATAGGATACCTTTTTGCTACAAAAGGTTTATCCTCAATTAATTTTAATTTATGAACATAATTTTCCGCTACCCTAGGTTCTTCATTAATCAACTCTATATTTTTATTCAACACTCTTTAACAAGCTCATAATAATCAGGTATACAATCTATTTTAAAGGTATTTGCTTCATCTATAATTTTATTTTTATTTTCTTTAATTTTACTATTCCACTGTATGACTGTATCACTACAGCTTAATTTCTGATAAGCATGAACTTCTCTATTAAGGTCTATCAAATATTTAAATGTAAATTTTTCATTTTTTATGAACATTTCATTTTCTTTTATTTTAATTATTGCTTCTGTATCTTTTAGAAAATCTATACCTAATATCAGATCATATTTAAGTCCATTAACTATTATAGCATTGATTAATTGAGGATTATTCCCTATTTTTATTTCAATATTCACCATTGTGTTTAGCTCTGCTATCTTTCTCCTATTGGCTGCGACAATTTTTATTTTTGAAATTTTTGAAATTTTGTTCTTAAAATGTTCAGGATAACTTTCAATTAGTTTTGAATGTATTAATGTTATTTCAGAACCTGTATCCACAAGAGATTCTAATTTAAGATTTTGATAGTTTAATTCTATGATAGGTAAGTAAAATTTGTTTAATTCAATAAGTTCTTCATCAAAATTTATAAAATTTCGTGGGTTTTCATATCCCACATCTTTACTTATCACTTTTGGCTTGTCCTCTAGTAAAAATTTTGTTTTGATGATTCATCGGTATTATCCTGATGTACTATCGCTATGTCATTAAAATGAGCTTGTCGATTTTCTACATTATTGTTTTCATATTATCTAGAATTGAGTGTCCTAGACGCTTGATAATTTTCATTACGTTTTGTTGTCCTATCCGGTGAATTATTTTTATAGTGATTTTTATTTCTTTCATATGTAGGACTTCTTTTGAAGTCTGATGATTTTACTACTTGATGTTGTTCAGTACGCCCTTCTACCCTTATAAATTTTTGAAAATTATTATTATTATATTGTTTATTTTTATATTCATTATTAAAATTTTTACTTTGCATATTATTAAAATTTTTGTTTTCTAATTTATTTGGTTGGTGTTCATCCAACCTCCTCATGTAACCTAACAAACTTTCTATTTTGGTAATATTTTGTATAGCGATAGTTTCTCTGATTTCCTCAGAAAAATGTCTCGCTAGATATTTCACAAAGTCCTTTTCCAAAATAGGAGGTTCCATACATTTAGTTTTATTGAGCTTTGTCATTACATATCTTTCTCGACTCAAACCAAAATTTGCGTTATATTTGCCAAATATTAAATTTTCTCGCACCTTAGCTTGTTTCGATTCCCCCCAATAATACGAAATGAACTTATTCTCAAAATTTTCAAAACTTTCACTCTGATCTATTACCATGTCAAACCAGGCCAAAGCGTCACCCGCAAAATATTTCCTCGCAAGTAACCCAAAATTATCATTTCCCCCTATTTCCTTTAACTCTTGTTTTAAATTATTTATAAATACCAGTATTTTATCATTTCCAAAAAATTTCATTGTTGGTTCTCCAACTTTATACATGAAGGTATTCGCATTTAAATCTGAGCCTTTATAGCTCAAATCATCAATTTTCTTTTCCATTTCTTGTACTTTGCTTTCGAACTGAGTAGAATTATCAGTTCGGACATGTTCAAAATTATTTTGTAAACTATGAATTTTTTTATTGATTTCTGAGAAAATTTTTACATTTTCTTCTCTAACAATTATTAATTTTTCATCAATTTTATTTTCAACTTGATCGATTTCCTTAAAAATATGTTGTTTAAAATTATTAAATTGTTTATTCATTTCCTCCGATATTTCTACTCGTTGTTCTTCAACCTTTTTAACCAAATTCTGACCTAATTCTGTAATCTTATTAAATTTTTCATCAAATTCTCTCTGTTGCGTGTTAATTTTTGAATATATTTCATTATTTGATTCTATAATTCTATTATTAGTCTCCGTAATCTTAGAAACTAATTGATTATTTATTAAATCAATTTTGTTTGATATTTCCTCATTTGAATTTGATATTTTCATCAAAATTTGTTGAAACATACTTTCAAAGTTTGATTGTTCTCCTGTAGTTGCCATTATTGTGCTCTTACCACTCCTCAGGTCCATCCACACCTATGTCTGTTTCTGGGGCCACACGTTGTTGAGCGCCAATAATTTATGTATTGATTATTTATTTTAGAATCTCAGGTAAATCTTTTAAAATACAAGTTCGTGCAGGACCCTTCACCAGAAACAGACACAGATATAATAATGAATTAGAGAAAATGGTAAGTATAAACCCAGATTAGATTATAAATGTCAAACAATTTATTAAAAAAATTATTCTGCAAATCTAAAAAATACCTATCGACAACTTATGATTAAATAATGACCAACTAATTATAACAATGAAATAATGTTCCTACAACATTAAATTACTCTCAATAAAATTCTTATAAACCCGTTACATAAATTTTCAAATAAACAAAACACAAATGTATTTTTCTCTGCAAATGTTCTTGTTACCTTAATAAATCAATATTTGGTAATGTCCTTAAACTGCTTTCTTCAAACCGCCTTAATAACCTCTGCTTTCTATTTAGTATCAGGAAAATTGTTCTATTTAATTATTGAATTTCCATTAAGTCAATCAAATTTCTTTTCTCCTGTCAAATTTTCAAACAGCTTCTTTTTTTGTTACTCATATATTTCACAGCTTAACCCTTTACTTTGATTTTTCAATTTTCTATATTTATTCTTCTCTAGTACTTATAACTGTTTGATTTTTTAACTTCTACTATTTCTCTATTTTTCTTATCCAAATTTTTCAGAACTTTTCTGTCTCAATCTATTTTTCTGACAACCGCCTTCTCCTCCTTTCTTTTATTATTCTTTTTCACTTCATTTTAGTCAATTTTATATTTCAGTTACAAACTTATCTTAATTAAAAATTCTTATTCTAAATTAACAATCTTATTTTAGGTAAATTATCATATTTTATTTCATTACAATATGTTGCGTTTTAATTATTAAATTATTATAATTCTCTTACTATTGAACATATATGCGACATGTAAGTAACTGCGCAGTTATATACGTGTATATCTAGAATGTACATTTGTACTTTCTATCTTATACTAAAATCTAACGATCTCTGCTATAGTGTAAATATTTTGTTTTTGGGTAAATTATTAGTAATAGAAACTTAAAATCTTCCTGTCGATAGTTTGTATTTCGCAGCAAATCTTAATATTTTAAATGTGAGTTAAGAGATAATTTCTTTAGTAACTGTACGTTATATCATTTAACCTGCACTGTGAAAAGTTATACCTATATCTACTGATTGTAATATATTTAGTAATTTCTTAAATTGTTTTTTTTTTTTACTTAAAGTTTGAAATAGACACTGCGTTTGGTAATTTTATAAACGGTGTGCCTAACGTGCGCTTGAGGTTGGTGAATTTAAATTTTAAATTACCTGGCGCCTATCATTTTATAGATCTGGCAAAATCCTAGAATCGTTAAAAATAAACGAATCTCACTCTGGGAGTCTCATGTCTGAGCTAGCTAACTTTGAGCAATTTACTATCATTTTGGATATTTTAAGTCAATATAGTAAATTTTTTATTAATTTCATTTTGAACTGTAACAGATGTAAATTGGCGCCTGGTTTGACGTAGCAAACATGTGGGGCCCTTTCTGATTTTATTTTGCCAAACGTTAGATTTTTGGTTGTTAAAGTCTTGGACGTTATCAGTTAGATATAATATTTTGATTTGCTGTTATTAAACAAAAAAAAAAAAACTATGAAAGTTTCAGTATACGTATGTTTAGTAGCGACCATAACCAAAATTTACGATTTATGAGGTTCTAGTTTAGTAAATGTTGAAATATTATCAGGTAACAATTTTGATTTATCGTTAAGAGGTTAATGTTTTTAAGAGCCTTGAGGTATTTTTGAAGTGTGTCGTGTCTTATGTCAGGTTAGTTGGCGATTAAATGAGTTGATTTTATTCTCTGGTTAATGTTGAAGCATTGTTTTTGGCAATATATTTTATTTCATTGAATGCCGCACAATTTTTATACAGGGTGGTAATATTTAATCTCGTATTTAATATAATAATAGTGACTTTATTTCTGGGGATACTTAATATTTTCTAAACATGGCTTCAAAAATAGATCCTGGACGGTTAAATAAAGAAGAATTAACTTTTGAATTGACCATTAGAGGTTTGGTAGACGTTAGGAATATGGAACAAATGCGCTCAACTTTACGAAGGCTTTTACGGATGGAACGTTCTGGAGAATCATTGACTTATCCTGAATATAAGATTGATTGTAAAGAAGAAATGAAGATAGCTGAAAGTAAAATAAAGGAAATTGAAGACTTGATAAAGGAGTTGGTCACTGGAGAGGATAGTGGACCTTATAAGAAAATAGAATCGAAGACTAGTCATATTTTAATGCGAGTGGATCGTATACAAGCAACTGATGATGAGACGAGGAAGCAGCGTAGTCAATTATTAGCTAAGATTTTGCAACTTCAGGTACCTTTAGGACAAAAAATTAAACAACTGAAGAAAGGAGAATCACCTATTTTGGACTTAAGCATGTTAAGTGTACAAGATGAAGGTTCAGCTTCAAACGATAGCGATGGAGAAGTATTTATTGGAAATAAATCTGTAGGATCGAGTTCTACTCCCATTCCTGCTACTATTCCTACTGTTAAATCAATTCCAGTGATTAAGTGGAATCTAAACTTTGCTGGTAAGCCTAAGGAAATGTCTTTGTTAGCATTTATCGAAAGAATTGAGGAATTAAGTGTTGCTAGACATGTTTCCAATCAAACTCTTTTTGAATCGGCTGCGGAATTATTTACTGGTCATGCTTTAATTTGGTTTAGGGCAAATCATTCAAAATTTTCTAATTGGAAGAGTCTGTGCAAAGGTTTAAAGGAACAATTTCTGGAGAGGAATCATGATGAAAAATTATTTCAACAAATCAAGGAACGTAACCAGAGAGATGAAGAATCGATTGGAATTTATTTTGCTTACATGAAAAATGCTTTTGCTAGGTTATCTGTTCAAGTCCCTGAGGTAACACAGTTAAATATTTTACGGGAAAATGTAAAGCCTTTCTTTCAGATTGCTATTGCCAGAGATGAGCCACGGACGCTTGATGAGTTGGAAAATATGTGTGTGAAATTAGAACGGAGATGTTCTTCAATTGATAATTTTTCTGCGACTCCTGTGAAGAAATGGTCAGTGGAACCTGATTTAATATATATTGCTTCAGAACCATCGACTAGTTCGACCATCACTAATCAGAATATGTCAGTCACTCAAAACCCGTCAAGAATTACTGGGATTACATGTTGGAATTGCAATGCTAGGAGACATAGTTCACGTCAGTGCCGTCAACCGAGACGAAAATATTGCTTTAAATGTCCAAACGTTACCAAATATGATTGTCCAAAATGTAATAATCGAGGTTCGGGAAATGCAAGTGCGAGCCACTAAAAGGTCGGTTAGTGGAGGACTCGTGTGTGACCACCATTTCAACAGTTTCAGTGTCGGAAACCTTTTCTCAACACAAAATTATTTTAAATTATATATTAAGCCATGCGGAAAATGATCAGAGACCCTATTTAGAAGTGTCAATTTTGGGGAAAAAAATGTTAGGATTACTGGATAGTGGAGCAACCAGAACCGTGGTCGGGAAAAGAGGATGGAAATTGTTGCTAGATGAGCGGTGCGCCCCCTGGGCCAATTGCGGCGAACTATTTTTACATATAAGCTGGGTAAAGTTGCGGATTGCGAGATCCGGCTGTTATAGGTACAGTTGACATGCGCGCAACCTAAATACACCAAAGAACTGGGTCCTACGCTGCGAGATCCGGCTTTCGGAATATATATATATATATATATATATATATATATATATATATATATATATATATATATATATATATATATATATATATATATATATATATATATATATATTTATATATATATATATATATATATATATATATATATATATATATATATATATATATATATATATATATAAAAGCAAAAGTCGGTAGTTATTAGACGCGGGGAGTACATAAACAAATGAACAAAATTCACAGGGATTCCCGCAACCGCAGACACGTGTTTCGGACTTATTGGTCCTCATCAGTACGGTGTAGCTAAGTTCAAGGATGTAAGTGACTTAGAAGTATCAAAAGGAAACAGTTAATTCGAAAGACATTGGCCAGAATGACACAGACTACGACGATGAAGCAACAACAGCAATAGCAACAACCTCCTCCTGTTTAGAGTCAAAACCCCCTATAGCCGCCACTAGGTCAATATGACCCACTATAGTTGTCACTGGATTTCAACCCAACCACAGCTGTCACAAGATTGCCGCCATGCCGACGCACTTCATCGCAACAGTCCAAACCACTCTGACCTATCAGTTAGAAAAAACTGGAAGGAAGCAAAGGAAAACCAGTTACAGGAGCCAGTTACACATTTGAGGCTTCAATCGGAAGACCCTGAATTCCAGGGCATCAACACAACATCGCCACGGAGGTAAATATAACTACCTGCATGGAAGTCCAACCCTGGGACAATATAAAAGCAAAAGTCGGTAGTTATTAGACGCGGGGAGTACATAAACAAATGAACAAAATTCACAGGGATTCCCGCAACCGCAGACACGTGTTTCGGACTTATTGGTCCTCATCAGTACGGTGTAGCTAAGTTCAAGGATGTAAGTGACTTAGAAGTATCAAAAGGAAACAGTTAATTCGAAAGACATTGGCCAGAATGACACAGACTACGACGATGAAGCAACAACAGCAATAGCAACAACCTCCTCCTGTTTAGAGTCAAAACCCCCTATAGCCGCCACTAGGTCAATATGACCCACTATAGTTGTCACTGGATTTCAACCCAACCACAGCTGTCACAAGATTGCCGCCATGCCGACGCACTTCATCGCAACAGTCCAAACCACTCTGACCTATCAGTTAGAAAAAACTGGAAGGAAGCAAAGGAAAACCAGTTACAGGAGCCAGTTACACATTTGAGGCTTCAATCGGAAGACCCTGAATTCCAGGGCATCAACACAACATCGCCACGGAGGTAAATATAACTACCTGCATGGAAGTCCAACCCTGGGACAATATAAAAGCAAAAGTCGGTAGTTATTAGACGCGGGGAGTACATAAACAAATGAACAAAATTCACAGGGATTCCCGCAACCGCAGACACGTGTTTCGGACTTATTGGTCCTCATCAGTACGGTGTAGCTAAGTTCAAGGATGTAAGTGACTTAGAAGTATCAAAAGGAAACAGTTAATTCGAAAGACATTGGCCATAATGACACAGACTACGACGATGAAGCAACAACAGCAATAGCAACAACCTCCTCCTGTTTAGAGTCAAAACCCCCTGTAGCCGCCACTAGGTCAATATGACCCACTATAGTTGTCACTGGATTTCAACCCAACCACAGCTGTCACAAGATTGCCGCCATGCCGACGCACTTCATCGCAACAGTCCAAACCACTCTGACCTATCAGTTAGAAAAAACTGGAAGGAAGCAAAGGAAAACCAGTTACAGGAGCCAGTTACACATTTGAGGCTTCAATCGGAAGACCCTGAATTCCAGGGCATCAACACAACATCGCCACGGAGGTAAATATAACTACCTGCATGGAAGTCCAACCCTGGGACAATATAAAAGCAAAAGTCGGTAGTTATTAGACGCGGGGAGTACATAAACAAATGAACAAAATTCACAGGGATTCCCGCAACCGCAGACACGTGTTTCGGACTTATTGGTCCTCATCAGTACGGTGTAGCTAAGTTCAAGGATGTAAGTGACTTAGAAGTATCAAAAGGAAACAGTTAATTCGAAAGACATTGGCCAGAATGACACAGACTACGACGATGAAGCAACAACAGCAATAGCAACAACCTCCTCCTGTTTAGAGTCAAAACCCCCTATAGCCGCCACTAGGTCAATATGACCCACTATAGTTGTCACTGGATTTCAACCCAACCACAGCTGTCACAAGATTGCCGCCATGCCGACGCACTTCATCGCAACAGTCCAAACCACTCTGACCTATCAGTTAGAAAAAACTGGAAGGAAGCAAAGGAAAACCAGTTACAGGAGCCAGTTACACATTTGAGGCTTCAATCGTGCGTCGGCATGGCGGCAATCTTGTGACAGCTGTGGTTGGGTTGAAATCCAGTGACAACTATAGTGGGTCATATTGACCTAGTGGCGGCTATAGGGGGTTTTGACTCTAAACAGGAGGAGGTTGTTGCTATTGCTGTTGTTGCTTCATCGTCGTAGTCTGTGTCATTCTGGCCAATGTCTTTCGAATTAACTGTTTCCTTTTGATACTTCTAAGTCACTTACATCCTTGAACTTAGCTACACCGTACTGATGAGGACCAATAAGTCCGAAACACGTGTCTGCGGTTGCGGGAATCCCTGTGAATTTTGTTCATTTGTTTATGTACTCCCCGCGTCTAATAACTACCGACTTTTGCTTTTATATTGTCCCAGGGTTGGACTTCCATGCAGGTAGTTATATTTACCTCCGTGGCGATGTTGTGTTGATGCCCTGGAATTCAGGGTCTTCCGATTGAAGCCTCAAATGTGTAACTGGCTCCTGTAACTGGTTTTCCTTTGCTTCCTTCCAGTTTTTTCTAACTGATAGGTCAGAGTGGTTTGGACTGTTGCGATGAAGTGCGTCGGCATGGCGGCAATCTTGTGACAGCTGTGGTTGGGTTGAAATCCAGTGACAACTATAGTGGGTCATATTGACCTAGTGGCGGCTATAGGGGGTTTTGACTCTAAACAGGAGGAGGTTGTTGCTATTGCTGTTGTTGCTTCATCGTCGTAGTCTGTGTCATTCTGGCCAATGTCTTTCGAATTAACTGTTTCCTTTTGATACTTCTAAGTCACTTACATCCTTGAACTTAGCTACACCGTACTGATGAGGACCAATAAGTCCGAAACACGTGTCTGCGGTTGCGGGAATCCCTGTGAATTTTGTTCATTTGTTTATGTACTCCCCGCGTCTAATAACTACCGACTTTTGCTTTTATATTGTCCCAGGGTTGGACTTCCATGCAGGTAGTTATATTTACCTCCGTGGCGATGTTGTGTTGATGCCCTGGAATTCAGGGTCTTCCGATTGAAGCCTCAAATGTGTAACTGGCTCCTGTAACTGGTTTTCCTTTGCTTCCTTCCAGTTTTTTCTAACTGATAGGTCAGAGTGGTTTGGACTGTTGCGATGAAGTGCGTCGGCATGGCGGCAATCTTGTGACAGCTGTGGTTGGGTTGAAATCCAGTGACAACTATAGTGGGTCATATTGACCTAGTGGCGGCTATAGGGGGTTTTGACTCTAAACAGGAGGAGGTTGTTGCTATTGCTGTTGTTGCTTCATCGTCGTAGTCTGTGTCATTCTGGCCAATGTCTTTCGAATTAACTGTTTCCTTTTGATACTTCTAAGTCACTTACATCCTTGAACTTAGCTACACCGTACTGATGAGGACCAATAAGTCCGAAACACGTGTCTGCGGTTGCGGGAATCCCTGTGAATTTTGTTCATTTGTTTATGTACTCCCCGCGTCTAATAACTACCGACTTTTGCTTTTATATTGTCCCAGGGTTGGACTTCCATGCAGGTAGTTATATTTACCTCCGTGGCGATGTTGTGTTGATGCCCTGGAATTCAGGGTCTTCCGATTGAAGCCTCAAATGTGTAACTGGCTCCTGTAACTGGTTTTCCTTTGCTTCCTTCCAGTTTTTTCTAACTGATAGGTCAGAGTGGTTTGGACTGTTGCGATGAAGTGCGTCGGCATGGCGGCAATCTTGTGACAGCTGTGGTTGGGTTGAAATCCAGTGACAACTATAGTGGGTCATATTGACCTAGTGGCGGCTATAGGGGGTTTTGACTCTAAACAGGAGGAGGTTGTTGCTATTGCTGTTGTTGCTTCATCGTCGTAGTCTGTGTCATTCTGGCCAATGTCTTTCGAATTAACTGTTTCCTTTTGATACTTCTAAGTCACTTACATCCTTGAACTTAGCTACACCGTACTGATGAGGACCAATAAGTCCGAAACACGTGTCTGCGGTTGCGGGAATCCCTGTGAATTTTGTTCATTTGGTTGTATATATATATATATATACGTGCACGGCTATCTTAATCGCCTCCACACATCACACAGGCACCCAAGCCTCCACGTTAAGGAAGTACTATTTTTGTGTGTATTTTGTGCAAATGGTAAATAATAACACACCTCTACACAACCACCAAGAGAGGGGTAAAAAATAAGCATTCTGAATATATACAAATTTTTGCCATATTTGTAAATGTAACACACCTCCAAATACTGAGTAGCGGAAACGCCTCTTTTGTATAAATTTTTGTACACTAGAGTTCGGTTACGCCTCCAGCAGTGTTGCCACATATTTTGAGCGGGAGTGGGGGGTGAGTTCGTATCAAGATGATGCGCTAGAATATTATTCGTTTGTGTAGCAGACCAGGTGGTATGGGTGCAGTCGTTTCTACGTAAATTCTGACTTAATTTTTTTGCTGGAATAGGTTTTGAAACTTACCAAATGGTAACCTGGTCTGATATTGTTTAAAAGAATTTTTGTTATAACAAATAGAAAAATTACGATTTTTTACTTAAACTAATTTTTTTATATATTTTGACCGATTTCCAACAAGAACTGTTCTTATTGTTTAAATGCTAATTGTCGCATTTCATAAATTCAGTTATTAATTTTTAAAAATTAATAACATTGAAAATATCAAGTTTACGAAAAAAAGTTATTGTTGGAAATCGGTCGAAAAATATAAAAATAATTAGTTCGAGTAAAAAAATGTTATTTTTCCCTTTTTTTTTAAACTGTTTTAAACAATATCAGACCAGGTTACCTTTTGGTAACATAGATTTTCATAATCGGCACTGTCTCCTGAACCGATTCCAGCAAAAAAAATCAGTCCGAATTTACTTCAAAACGACTGCGCCCATACCACCTGGTCTAAAATAAGTTAAACATTTTAAATTATGCTCAGCATATGAACACCTTTAAATTTAATAAAGCAAATTATCTGGGCTCTACAAAATCCTCGTGCAGTTTGAAAGATTAAAAGCTCTGGGCCGTTTCTCGGTAAGTGTATGGGTGTGGATTTTTAGATAATAGAGTAATAGGGCCAATATTTTTTTGGACACTTTAAAAGGAGACATACCTAATATTTTGCAATATGTCATTCCCAGTTCTTGTGCACTTTATAATTTATCCCATTTTTGTCACTCTGCAACATTTTTGTATTGGGTAATGATATTTTACTTGCTTCCGTGTAGTTTAGTAAAATAATAGCTTTTATTAATTTAAATAGAATAGAAAACTAGGTACTAGATTATTGGATTTTTTTTGTTAAAAATGACAAGAGTAGAAGAGGAGTCGAAATCCAGCCAATAACCCAATTTTCGATTTCCAGTTGATATAAGCTGAACAGGAAGTTGCCATATTCGGGTAGGGAATAAAAAACTAAGACAGGAATGTAGAAGTTATTTTACTTTGAGTCTCACCGGTTAGGATATACAGCACCTGAAAGTACCCTGTATACTCGGAAACAGTTAATTTTGATGTATGGTGATATGACAAGGAATGGTTATAATTTTTAGTAGAATTCGAGCATGCAAATATATAGCGGGTGTTCCATTTAAAAAATACAACTTTGTTCGCACACGTTCTTTAAAACACTTTGTATGACAACTGTATAGTTGGTAATAAACTGCAGGTAAAGCCTTAAAATTTCGTAAAGAAATATATAGTTATTTAATAAAATTAATAAAATTAGAGGAGTAGTCTCAATCCAGCCAATGACCCTTTACAAACTAATGACTTCTTCAAAGAATTTACCGAGTTATTTTTTAGGTTTTACCTGTTAGTCTACCTTTAATAATTTTGAAAACATTGAAAAATCTTGGAAGGCTATTCTATGAAACAATAATATTTTTCTAAATTAGCATACCTATCTGAAGATTTATTGTTTTTTTATCATTTTTATTTAATTTGTTTTTGTCAATCAAGTAATTAAGGTTTTTCTTTAATCACTCTTATAATTTATTTTCTCCTCATACAGACCATTTTTGGCACATTTCTCGTAAACTACTTTAAACAAGTTGGGAAAAGGGTAAAATCTATAGAGTTAATTATTTTTTAAACAGAGTTTATATCATATGGTATCCTATGTAAAAAAATATTACTGTTATAGCTTTGTGAAATATGACAACAACATTATAGAAAAGTAACTTTTTATGATATACTAGTTGACCTATATTTTGCTTTTCTAAAAGGCAAACAAAAAAATATAAATTAAATTCGTTACTTTTGGAACACAAAACATATCGTGCCTTCATTTCAAAACACTACACAAGAAAATATTCGGTAAAGCTCGTGAGTCCGACCATAATGGTGGGGATAGCTGCCATGTATCATCGTCCGTACGCAAACGCATTCATACGCGTTTGCATTCGTGAACGTGAATTTACCATGCACACGATACTCCCCACTACTTCGAATGTACACGATCACTTTATCTCCATGTAGCTACGAAAATTGAAGGCAAGGTATACCTGGTGACCACGAAATGACGCTTGCTATATCTTCTTGGTTTGACAAGATATGAATTTTGAAAATTTGGGCACGTCAAATAACGGTTAAATGTGCATTATCTCGACCAACTTTACATTTTCCGTCACTTCCGGTTTCACCGGAAATTAAACTAACTTTCATTTTTTAAATGGAACACCCTATATATTTTTACATTTTTTGATTCAGGTCAGTTTGGATACAGTTATGGCATATTGAGATAAAAATATTAATGGCTGATATTTTTATGAGCAAACTTAATTTTTCTTCTAGGCGGCCGTGACCCCAAAAATATGTTTTATTTTATTTATTTATTTATTTATTTAGCAACACAGGCAACCCAACAGAATGAATTAACATTACCAATAATAGGGCTGCACGGATAAATACAATAGAAATACATATGTGTACACATGATCTAACTTAATCTAAAAAATGAGAAAGATATTTTGGATAAGTTACAAATTAAATTCAAAAAAACGAAAAAATTTTACAAAAATACATTATTAGCTAAACGCCTGACAGATAAAAGACTGAATATATCAATGTGATTAAAAAATTCGTTATAATTTTTTTGCAATTGATAAAAAGAAGAATTACAAGCTGAATTAGTATGATGGGTTGGATTATAAAATAGATTAGCAGATCTAGAATAGTAATGTTTTACATTGATTGACAAATTCTGAAGAATGAGAGTAGAATTTATTTCATTATTGAATAATTTATGTAAAAATATTATATATGTAATGGTTCTTCTAGAGCTTAATTTTAAAATTTTATAATGCCGTAAATTATTATCATAACTTTGAAAATGTAAGTGTCTATTAAATTTATAGTCGAGATGACTAATAAATCTTACTTGAACATTTTCGATTCTTGTTATATCTTTAAAATATAGCGGGTTCCAAATTAAGCAAGCATACTCCAAGTGACTTCTGACATTGGAGTTGTACGATAAAATAAATGAGTTAGGATCACGAAATGAATTAGATATTCGTAATATGAACCCAAGATTGCGTAGAGACTTCTTAACTATATAGATTCAATATGGAGGTTAAAAGACAGCTTCGTGTCTAAGATAACTCCTAGGTCTTGAATAAAACTTACATTTTTAAGTAAGATGCCATTTATACTATATGCAAAGTTGATATAGTTAACAAGCCGACTGAAGGAAATATAGTAACATTTTTTTATATTTAAAAATAATTTGTTATTAGTACAGTATTCAGTGAGTCTATCAATATCCGATTGCATGAGCATACAGTCGTTTAAGGATTCTATAGTTCTGTAAAACTTTAGATCATCAGCATATAGTGCAAAAGTAGTATTAATAAAACAGCTGCCAATGTCATTAATAAACAAGGAAAAGAGCAAGGGGCCCAAATGCGATCCCTGCGGTATCTCCAATTTTATGACCAAAGAAGATGTACTTTATCAAATGCTTTGGAGAAATCAGTATACACGGCATCCACTTGAGTTCTGTTGTCCAATGCCATAAAAACATCTTGTATGTATGGTAACAAATTAGTTATAGCAGAGCGCCCTCGGAAAAAACCATGTTGCTGTTCAATAATAAAATTTTTAAAATGGAAAAAAAGTTCGTCAGTGATAATAGCTTCCAACAATTTCCCAGGTATTGACAAAACGGATATAGGCCTATAGTTGGATACTTCATTTTTATCACCATTTTTATAAACTGGTGTAATTACGGCTTTTTTTTCAACATGTAGGAAAAACTCCCTCTGAGAGTGATTTGTTATATATAATTAGTAGGGGCACTATTATTGAACTTCTACAATATTTTATAAAAATGGCAGGTAACCCATCAGGTCCAGCACCCTTGTTCTGATCTAAGTTATCAATTACAGCAAGCAACTGGGCTTCCGTAATTGTGTGCATGGTTACAATTTTACTAAAAAGATTATCATTTATTGTTATCTTAGAGGGGGTGTCAAAAGGTTCATATACTGTGCACAAATAGTCAGAAAAAGCGTCGCAGATTTCTTCATCATTATAAACAGTACTATTATTATAGGTTATAAAAGAGGGAGTGAATTTATTATTTCGTTTATTAGCTACGAATGACCAGAATGATTTTACGTTTGTTTTTAAATTAGACTCTGTATTTTGTATATAGTGGTTGTAATCAATTCTGATGTTAGCTTTAACTTCCCTACGAAGATCAGAAAAAGTTATGTAATATAGTTTATTATTAAATTTTTTCCAGCGTTGATGGAAGTTATATTTTCTTTTCATTAGTGATATGGTGTTTGCCGAGTACCAAGTAGGATATTTTTTATTAACAGTTTTTTTCCTGATATTTTCTACAATAATTTGATTTAATTTGGTATAAAAAATTGTTAAAGAGTCATCAACACTGAGATTATGAAATTTTGCTTCAATAATTAATCAAAAAATACAATTATGGTATTATATCATATGAAATTTGTGTTATAAGATCTCGAACATTTCGGAAATAATTTTTTCAGAATAACTACTTTTTTTTAAATTAGACCATGGTGGCTCTCTACGTTATTTCAATAAAGCATTTTATGTTGTTCATATTTATAATACATAGAAATACATAAGAATAATATAACATTCAACAAGATATAAATGAAAAAAAAAAAAAACTCATAATATTTAACAGTGGATCTCTATGAAGCAGATGCCTTTGACCCCCTGAATCAAGAAATGTGAAAATATACGGGGCGTTCCATTTAATAATCCAGTGTTAGCATCATTTCTTGTGAAACCGGAAGCAACCGAAAATGTTAAATTGGTAGAATTAATCCATATTCAGCCGTTATTTGACGTGTCCAGATTTGAAATTCATATCTTGTAAAACCCAGAATATACCAGGTGACCACGAGATGTCACTTGCATCTATCTATATCTTCTTGGTTTTACAAGATATGAATTTCAAATTTGGGCACGTCAAATAACGGCTAATATGCATTAATTCGGCCGATTTAACATTTTTTGTCGCTTCAGGCATTGAGTAAATAATATAAAGAGACGCAACCGTCAAGGGGCCGAGATTTTAGTGTTGTATTTTTTTGCCAATAACTATAGAATTATCTATAATATTTAAGGCTATGTAACCGAATAACAAATACCTTCTCGTAGCACTAAAAATTGAAAACAATCCTGAAGCTATTGGCAAAAAGTACAATACTAAAATCTCGGCCCCTTGACGGTTGCGCCTCTTTATATTATTTATTTACTCTTCAGGTTTCGCCGAAAATGATGCTAACTTTGGAATTTTAAATCGAACACCCTGTATATATTTTTACATCTTTTTGATTCAGGAGATCAAAGGCACCTACTTGATAGAGATCCATTGTTAAATATTATAACTTTTTTTCATTTCTAGTTGAATGTTATTCTTATGTATTTTAATGTATAATAATATGCAGATATTGTGAATTATTTGGTACCACGTAATCGGTAATTAAATGCTTTATTGAAATAACGTAGTGAGCCACAATGGTGTCATTTAAAAAAAATTAGTTAATTTGGAAAAATTATTTCCGAAATGTTTAAAATCTTATAACACAAATGCCATGTGGCATAATGTCAAAAATATATTTTTGATTATTTACCCAAGCAAAGCAAAACATTTTTTCTACTACCGATCTTAAAGTACTAACTTTCCGCACGCTATAGAGTGCGTAAAGAGTTTTTACCTTACGCACTAGTGCGTGAAAGAGTAACATACTAAACAGTCGCATACCTATAATAATCATATCTTATTTTAAAAACGTTAAATGTGGTTATTTAATTTTATGTAGTCCAATTATTTAATATCACGGTATTATTATAAAACATACCACCTAATTTTCAGTATTCTTTAACAATAATGATTCAATTTTGAAGTTTCATTTATATACTTGACATTGACATTAGACAAAGAAATAATAGACATTGATTAATTTCACTCATTTAAAATTAAGTGGGCTATAAGTATTGTGATTTTTAAATGACATATGAAGTTTTGACGTAATAGGTATGCTTTGACGTTTCACATGATTATTGGAGAATTTAGATGCATTTCGGTAGTAGAAAAAATATTGTAGCTTTTTTCACTCATGGGATTGTCATTCGTGAAAGAATCTCACCTTACGCACTTGCTGCATAAATAACTATTTTGGGATTACGGCCGCCTAGATAAAAAATTAAATTTGCTCACAAAAATGTCAACCATTAATATTTTTATCTCAATATGCTATAACTGTATCCAAAATGACATCCTGAATCTAAAAATGAAAAAATATGTTCCAAATAAGGTATCACAAGTCACAAGTCCTTACTTCCCATTCAAAAATTTAGGGGTTGCAACTGCCACTCGAACGGGGTTGAATTAAAAGATGAAATTTGTACGTTGCAGAATGTCATTTCAGAATCCAAAATCGACGTAGGTACCTAAGGATTTTAAAAAAATATGCACAATAATTGAGATAATGAATTTATTTCATTTGACTGTTCCACACTGTATGTATTAACACAAGAACATTACTTAACTATTTGATATGACATGTTGCTAATAAAATCTTGTTTTCATGCAATATATATATCCACTTACTTTTGAATAATGTCGAACCTGAAAATAAAGTCATAATTGGTTATAAAAATTTAAAAAGAATAATACTACTTACCCATATCTGTATTAATAGATTGTCGAGTTCATCATCTTCAGGTTAAAGCTGATCTTTTAACACCTTTGTATAAAATGTGTATGTGTATCTATTTAATCTACTCAGTACAGTTTACAAATATTCTTGATACTGTTCATTTACAGAGGATTTTATTATTGCTAATTTACATATTTTATACTGGTTTAATAACTGCAATTTACTTACTTTTTTATGAAAAACATATTGAAATACTACGTACACTACCAACATTAATTTTTCAACCAAAGGAATAAATAAATAATTTTACACACACCAAAATCATTCACACAAATTTTTGTTCTGAATAAATAAAAACGTTAAATTATGTTTATTCTTATTTTGTTTTAAATAAGCTACTTCCAAATTATTTTTGAACTAATTGTATTTTCTAAGCCTGAGTAATAATTGTAATACTCGTCTATTTTAATTAATCATTAATCAATATGTCAATCTAGTACTAACACTAGTTACTAGTTGAACAACTATATTAATTCATAAACAAAGCTAGTACCTACGTATACATGTTAATAAAACATTATTGAAGTCAAATCGTACGCGAGCGCTTTTCCACAGAAGGTAAAATAACACCAATGAATAATATTTACACACATATAAAACTAACGTACTAACTTACCTCCGTACACTGTTGCCATATTTCTGAGGTGTATTGGTGTAGAGAACAAGTGGAGGCAAATTCTGCATAACCATCATTTGTAGCGTATATGCGTATTAACTGGTGGCGCCTTCTGGTGGAATTACAGTGAACTACATTGTATAACTGTATATGTACACCATCCCAATTGGCCTCCGACAGAAAATTTGGGAAACGCCTACTAATGACGTAATAATGACAATGAACATGTTTTACACATAGGTTCGTATTGGTCACCGATTTTTCGAAGTCGCCTCCGATTTTGGAGGCGTATTCGTTAAATACGTATATCATATTGGAGGTGTATAAGACACTTTGCATATATATATATATATATATATATATATATATATATATATATATATATATATATATATATATATATATATATATATATATATATATATATATATATATATATATATATATATATATATACATCTATATATATATATATATATATATATATATATATATATATATATATATATATATATTTGCCAGGCATACCTACACACCTCCGAAATGATATCTGACTGTAGTTTACGCCTCCGAAATCGGAGGCGAGAACGAAAATTCGGAGGCACTTACGTTTCCCTATTAAAAATTTCACAGAATGTATGTGATGTCATCATGAGTGCTCTGACAAAATTTTTGGTGGAGGCCTATACGACCTATACACACATACAGTTATACAGATTAGTTCAGCAAAATTCCGCTTCCTAGCGCTAGAGTAGAGGCATATAATTTTATGTTTACGGGTAAGTCGAATAGGCCTCCGCATAGTCAACCGTACGTACACAACTCCGTATAACTGGCGACGTCGCACATCGTTTAGAGGAGGCGCAAACGTTGCTCTCTTATATACTATCTCAAAGATGAGTATCTTTAAATGATTGCGCCGAAAATGTTCTAGTTTGTCTCCACAAACAGAAATACATTGAAGAGTGAAGTCTATAAATTCCTAAACGGGATAAGCAATTATACACTATTCAGGTTTCAGGTCCTCCTCAATACTATTTTTCAGATCTTTCAGGTTTGCATGTATAAAAAATTGTGGTAAGATCATAGGATATTATCTTTCTCATGGAATTTGTGTTTACATAAATGCTAAAAAGTATAAGGCTCAAATCTATACAGGATGTTTCGTAAATAATAAACTATACCCTCATGTTTTTTACAAGCTTTTATTTAACTTGCAATGTTTGTATGTTAGTTTGTTTTTTTGTTAGTTTGTTTGTTTAGGTCAAATCTTGCAACTGAATTTTAAAATTGTCATCCCCAACCGATTGAGCTGAAATTTTGCATACACGTTTAGTTTGGATGACAATTGCATGTTTAGCTAAGTGACGTCATTCTAAATCCAATATGGTGGACTCCAAAAGATGGCGGACTAGTTATTTCTTATGCACCCCCATGATATGGGTATCAATTAAAAGGGTTTGATGAGAAGAATAGGAAAAATAAAATGACGTCACATTAAATTCAATATGGCGGACTAGTTATTTTTTATGCACCTCCATAATATGGGTATCAATTTAAAGGGTTTGCTGAGAAGAATGGGTAAAATAAAATGACTTCACACTAAATTCAATATGGCGGACGCCCCAAGATGGCGGACAAAATTTTCTTATCTACCATCATAAAATGGGTATCAAATAAAAGGGTTTGCTGAGAAGTATACGAAAAGAATACGAAAAAAACTAAAAAATAAATTAATAGTAAAAAAACATTTTTATAAACAAGCTTTTATTTAAATGCTCTAAAAAGTAGAAAATAAACTTTAAATTAAATCAAATCCATCAATTTATTACATTATACAATTTATATGATATAAAAGTTTGTCGCGAGATTTTCCTGGGTAAATAAACAAGAATACAATATTAAACTCTCGCGACAAGCTTTTATATCATATATATTGTATAATGTAGTAAATTGATGGGTTTGATTTAATTTAAAGTTTATTTTCTTCTTTTTAGAGCATTTAAATAAAAGCTTGTTATTAAAAATGTTTTGTTACTATTAATTTTTTATTAATTATTATTCAATAAAATTTTTCAAAAACTAATTCTATGTAGTATGTCATTACTTTTTTTATATTAATAGATATACGAGGTGCATAGAAAATTTTAATTTTTTTAAATGGAACACCTGTGCTTTTTTATATATTTATATCTACATCGCGTCTTTCTTATTACGATGGTATATAACACTTGTATATTTATTTCAAAATTGATGTAAATATTTCCAACAAAATATCTTACCGTTTCTCCAAAAACGAAGTTTGCAATGGAAGATTCAGAAAAAATTTGCTTTAATATATTTTTTAATGTATGCCCATTTTGTGTTATAAATAATAATAATTATTTCTTTATATTTATTTAATTATAATAATTATAGTTTCCTTTTTTGACATCAATTTTTATTACTTCTCCTCAAATTTATGCTATAAACATTTTTAAATATATAAGTGTTATATGCCATCGTAATCAGAAGAACTCGACGAATTCAAACATATAAAACATATACAGGATGTCCGTTTAAAAAATTATAATTTTTCTATTTACCTCGTTTATCTTTTAAGCCAAAGAAATTTTAGTCAATAAATATTTACAGAAATAAGTGGGAGTATAATTTTAAGGGAAACACCCTGTACTTTGGGGCACCCTATCGTATACTTAATTCAAAACAAAATCCGTTGCACATCACCACCGACCAAGAATTATAAACGAAAAGTATAGCCTACATCGGCATATATTTTGACCTTAAGGTCAACTGTTGGGACGTCACCATGGTTGACTTGCCAACTGTTGACCTTAAGGCCAAAACATATGCCGATATATGCTGTGCTCTTCATTTATTGCTCTTCATTTATAATTCTTGGTGGGTGATGACGTGCAACGGATTTTGTTTTGTGTTAAGTATACAGGGTGTCCCAGATTTAAACGGACATAGTGAAATGGGAGATAGAGCACACTTTGCTGAGTTCAAAATACCGCCACACTTACCCTTTAAAGTGAATGGTTTTCGAGATACGGTGTTTTATGGTTCTTGGCCAATTATTTATACCGCCATATTTTCGGAATGGCCGCACATATCGGGAAAAAATTTGGTGCAAATATTACACTCTTAGTTCAATTAAAAACAATTTATTTTTGAAAAATTCCAGGGCTGGACTCGTTTTTTTTTAACGTTGCTATCAGTGCTTCGAACAACACCCTGTATATCATTTATTGGAAAAACCATTGAAAAAGACAATGGATCAGTGTATAAAATAATGTCATAATATTTGATGGCACACTTACTGTTATGTTTTAATAAATTTTTGAAATTGTCGTTTGACCAAATATTAAATTCTACAAATAAAGTAGTCAGCAAACTATAGTTTGCTAATTTCACTGAAATAGCCTACAATAGACCTTATTATTTGTGTTTCTGTACATAAACCGTATTTAAGCTTTTTTCAGCTTAAATTTCCATTCAAAATAACACAATCCATTTCACTCATAGAAAAAATTAAAATTAGTTATAAGTAGGCTTGTACTAATATGTACGATTAAAATTAGTTACGTTAATACATTTTTGACGTTTAAGGAATAATAATTTTTTTAAAAAAACAACAAACTTTACATTAGGTACGCGTATCTTAAATTTTGAGTTAGATGTTTTATTAACTACTATTAAAAATCCTAAGTAGGCGTTTGTCTAATATGTCACTAAATGAAAAACTGGTGTTTTCCCAACGCAGATTTAATATTAATGTGTGGTGTGGAATTTATAATAACCTTTCTTCACATATTTGAAGGAAGGTTAACTGGTGAAGTTTATTTCTTTTATTTTCTATGAGATATTTTGCCCGATTTATTGAGAGAGATCGATACCAAGAATACCCCAACAGATGGATTGGTCGAGAAGGTACAGTAAACTGACCACCGAGTTCTCCTGATCTTACACCTGACTACTTTCTATGGGGTCACCTTAAAGTCAGAGGTGTACAATGAAGAATTCGACACACGGGAACGGTTATTAGAAATTTTTTTTAATGTATGTTATTGTATTAAAAATAACCCGCAAATGATTAATAATCAGTAAGAAACATATTAAAACGTTCCCAAGCATGCATTAACGCTGGAGGCGTTCATTTTGAGAATCTATTGTAATTTTAATTAATTTTATTACCTATTTTTCTTTTTCTTTTCTTTTTCTAATATTACTTAATAAATTATTTGTTTGTGTGTATTTCTGCCCTTATGTTATAAAATTCATTGTTTTAATATTATTTTCTAAAGGTCTTTAGTTACTGATTTTAATAGTACATATTAGTACAAGCCCACTTATAGCTAATTTAAATTTGTTCTACGAGTGAAATGGATTGTGTTATTTTGAATGGAAATTTAAGCTCAAAAAAGCTTAAATACGGTTCATGTACAGAAAAACAAATAATAAGGTCTATTGTAGGCTATTTCAGTGAAATTAGCAATATAATGACTATAAGTTTGCTGACTACTTTATTTGTAGATTTTAATATTTGGTCAAATGACAATTTCAAAAATTTATTAAAACATAACAGTACGTGTGCCATCAAATATTATGACATTATTTTATACACTGATCCATTGTCTTTTTCAATGTTTACTAACAGTTTCCAATAAATGATATACAGGGTGTTGTTCGAAGCACTGATAGCAACATTAAAAAAAACGAGTCCGGTCCTGGAATTTTTCAAAAATAAATTATGCTTTTAATTGAACTAAAAGAGTATAATATTTGTACCAAATTTTATCCCGATATGTGCGACCATTCCGAAAATATGGCGGTATGAATAATTGGCCAAGAACCATAAAACACCCCGTATCTCGAAAACCATTCACTTTCAAAGGTAAGTGTGGGGGTGTTTTGAACTCAGCAAAGTGTGCTTTATCTCCCATTTCACTGTGTCCGTTTAAATCTGGGACACCCGTATACTATATAGGTAATTCATGGTTCACTAAGTGTTTGGCCTATTTTCCAGATAACTTTTGACTAACTTCAGCCGCTGAGATCAATCTGATTTATGTTTTTAAGAAGTTAAGAATATGACACAATGCCAAGGGCCTTCACTAGGTCTAAGAAGATACTTATAGCGAGAGCTTCAATTTGTCAAAACAGCTGTCTAACATAATGGTAAATTTTTATTGCGCCACTTATTGACTTTTTTCTTAAAATCCATACTGAGATTCTGTTATTAGGAGGAATGCTTGCACGTATTCCCCTCATATGGCGAATTATTTGCCTGGGAACAATATTTGAAAATAAAATAATCCACGTCGGTCGTACGAAAAAAATGCAAGAGCCCTTTTTTGTTGAAAATTTCGTCCCCAATAAGATGCATATAATAAGATTTGTCTTAAATACATTTTAAGACCTTTAAAAGGAATATTGACGATACAAAACATGTACAAAATCAGGAAAACGCGCTCCGTTCTAGAGACTACAAGTTTTTAAATATCTGATTAATTTTTTTTAAACTGAAGAGTAAAAATACTAAAAAGCGACCAATGGTTTTTTGAAAATTTTATCTAGAAGTACAAGTAAATAATGTTTTAAAAACCATTAATGTAAGTGATTACAAAATATATTATTTATTATGGGATTTAAAAAACCGATGGTCACTTTAGAGTATTTTTACTCCTCTTTACTTTAAAAAAGATATTGATCATGTATTTAAAAAATTGTAGTCTCTAGAGCGTAGCGCGTTTTCCTGATTTTGTACATGTTTTATATCGTCAACATTCCTTTTGAAGGTCTTAAAATTTATTTAAGACAAATCTTATTATATGCATCTTATTGGGGACAAAATTTGCAACAAAAAAGGGCCCTTGCATTTTTTTCGCAAGACCGACGTTATTTAATTTTCAAATATTGTTTACAGGGCAAATAATTCGCGATATTAGGGGAATACGTGCAAACATTCCTCTTAACTCGCATTTTTTTATATGACGTCACTCTAGTTTTTATAATTTTTTCTAATATTTTTATAGAAAAAATTATAAAAACTAGAGATACGTCATATAAAAAATACAAGTTAATAAGAGAATCTCAGTACGGATTTCAAGAAAAAAGTCAGTAATCTTTATAAAAATAAAGATTTGAAATTGATCTCTAATTTTCTACATTAAGCTCATTTCCACTTTTAAAAATCGGTGTAACAACGGCGTCTAAAAGGCTCTGGATATAGTCCAGTTTCAAAAATAGTGTTGTGGATGCAAATGAGAGGTTTTGCTTATATATGGTTCTAAATAATTTGGCTGATCTTTTTTTGGTGCCTTTTTGTTTTTTAAGTTTTCATTATATATTTTTTTTAATTTCAGGTTAATTTGTGATAGTCAAAAAGAAGTTGTGTAGTATATTAGAATTTATGTATATTAGAATTTATAGGAGTAGTTATGCATTTTAATTTTACCGGTTAAAGATTTTCCTACAACTATGTAATAGCTATTAAATTCATTACTTATATTTTTTATATTTGTAACATTTTGTTTGTTTCTTTAATAAAATTTCTCTAATATAAATACACCACATGTAATTACGACCCCCTTTATCCCAGAAGGCTCTCGAAGAGCCTTGTGCGGGAGGGGGCTACACATTTAAAGACAAGGGACACACATCCAATATCCGTGTATAATGGAAAAATCCCTCACAGTATTTTTCATTGCCACGACCGGGAATCGAACGCGGGACTTTTGGGTGAGAGACAGGTACGCTACCATCTCGACCATCAGTCAATAATACTAAAAATGTTGTTTTTTATTATAAATATGAAAGTCACAGAATCAACCAGTAAATATGTGGATTTGACCTACTCTAGTCATACTAAACTAAAAACACATAAAATGTATATTCATGAACAATCAATCAAAGCGGCCACAATTTATTATTATCATTTTTCTTTAAACTAGCTGTAGACATTTAAAAAGAATTAAATAAAAATGCGATTTCATTCGGTGTTTACACATAATGCGGCTATAATTTGTAATTTGGTTGAATTGGTATATACTTTACACGGCAACACTGTTCGGAGGCCTAAGCGGCGATCAAATTTATAAATTTTATACAAATGGAGGCATGTACGTCAGGTTCACAAACGGAGTCCATTTGATACGTCCAATTTATCTCTGCATGTTTATAAAAAATATTAAAAATGTTTACCCCTCTGAAGTTCCCATTGTTTAATGATAGAAAAGGAATTGATACATTCCAAAAATTTAATTATATCTACTTCCAATATGCCGGAGGCCTGAGTGTCTGTTTGGTAGTCGGAGGCGAAATAGATAGCTGGGCGGGTATATATATATATATATATATATATATATATATGTAAGTTGAGATAAATATAAAATTCAAAATTTAGACTTAAAAATTTGTATTTAGGCTTTATTTTGGATTATAAACAACTTTATTTTATAAACATTTTGTCTAAAATAATAAATAATGGTACTTCTCTCTTGAGGCATTTTCATGTTTTCTTAATTTATTAACACCCGGTACATCTTATCTAAGATTTTTATATGGTAAACTCATTTTTTCGATAAGCAGAATTTTTTATAAAGAGTGAGTTTTCGTCGTACAATCAATAATAAAGATTTTTATCCTCTTGTCAACTCCATCCGGGGACACACTGTATAGGTATTTGAAATCACAAAAAAACACAGATTTGAAAAATGTAAAAAAATATAGGATTCCATTTTAAAAAATGTAAGTTAGGTTTGTCCCGCTTTTATGGAACACCCTGTATATTCCTTGCAGGGGTTTTAAATGAGTTCACTTGATTCACTACAACTTTTATTTGAAACATTTTTTCCTAACTCGAAAAATAAAGAAAATATAAGGGTGGGCCTTTTCGTTGGATAACCCTGTACATCCACGTTTTTGGATACCTTCCAATCACCGACATCGCTGATTTTGTCATGATGAAAATAACTCCTACCCCCTTGAAAATTGAGAATGGGTCCTATTTGATACTGGATGTACTTAATGAAATTATAGCTGTCGACTACAACACGCAACTATATTTTCACGTTACCACAGACGAACTCAATAAAAGAATCACCACCAGGGACAATAACTACCTTTGCTCGCCAGCAGTAGTTAAGAACATCGATACGAATCCAGATTGTATAATAAATGAGATATACCAGAGAAGCGAACCTACCAAAATGTAAAGATCAAGAAAAATCACATTCATACCATTATCTGGAAGCAGCTGTTCATGGCCAACACATGGATGTTTATTGTGAGAAAGCCAATGCAGGTCGCTGTTACGTGCAACGGCATCAGAGAAGATGTTCTGCTCAACGACACAGTTATCATTCAAATAACACAAGATTGCATTGTGAAAACTAAGATGAACATTTTGACTCCAGAACGAGCCGACAGCATCTCTGTTCTTGCTAGTTATGCAAGGGCAATTCCAGTACCACAGGACATAGCAACCGAACACCAAAATCTTGAAGATATCCAAGAAGAACCGGTTTTTAAGTCCTCCGATAAACTGATGATACACTGGCTGACTTAACCAGGATGGAAGAAAGTTGGAAAGATGAACTTCACGAGACAAAATGGCATTCCATACACCATTCTCTCATCACCAGTAGTGTTACTACTATCACTCATAGTCATTCTGTTTCTCCTACTGGGATTCGCCCGGTTCCTAATGCAACAACGCAGACGTAAGGGAATACAACAGGAACGTTCAAATCCAGATGAGATGATCGAACTCCAACCTCTTCATTGATAAATAAGGAGCCTCGTTCCCCTGGTCCTGCCAGAATGTTTAATCCATCCACATACAGTTATTTGTTTATCTCATAAATTAATTTTCTTTCGTAAAACATTCAACCCAGGGTCAACAAAATGCAAATACTGTATTGTTTTTATTGTTGTAAATAGTATAAATAGAATCGTATTTTCTTAAATAAATCAGTTCTCAACTAAACCTTGTTGGACTCACTAATCAATCTTTCCAAGCCTAATTAGGAGGTGAGGCTGCCTCCAGGATTGATTATACCCACACCAAAATCTCCCTACAGTCCACTGGTCCCAGAGCCAGTACACTACGTAATTAGCGTTAACTGCATAGTACTACAGCAGTTATTTCTACGCTTTGCCAGTGATCCGTTCAAGTCCCGAACATCATTGGTCAAACGCGTACAGTGGGACATGCTGCATAATATGTAATTTTACATCAAATTAAAAAATTTAAAAATATATAGTGTTTTCAGTTTGAAAAAAATAATTTCAAACGTTCTGCTGTAATGTCACCCTGTCTACAGGGTGTTTGGTAACTGGATTGCCAAAATGAAATGTCATATGTAAAATCGAATTCTAAGTATAAAACAAAGAATAACATTTTTTCATATTGGGCTTTGTTTAAGAAATATTTCAAAAAATGTAAAAACTAAGACAGCTATGAAAATAAAAGTTTGTTTATTATTTGACAGCTTGTGATCAACTAATTATTTTTCTCTATGTTGCATGACATTTTGTTAGTGTTTTATAAAGTGTATTGAAATGCAGTTTAGTAACGAAGATATTGCTGACATTATTTATGTTTATGGGTACTGTGATGGCAGCACGAGAGCTGCGTGCAGGGAATACAATATAAGATATCCAAATAGACGGTAACATTGTCCTAAAGTTTTCTCTAATGCATTTCGAAGGCTTCGTGAATGTGGATTAATGAACGTCGTATTGGAGGTCCACATCCTCAGCATATTGTTGCGCAAGAAATTGCCATTATTGATGCAGTACTTGATGATCCAACGACCAGTAATAGAAGAATTTCCACACACTTACATTACCGTATAATTTTGTATGGAGAACTGTTAATCGAGAAGTTCCGTACCACTACCAAAGAGTTCAATACTTGCAGCCAGGCGACGAGTTACAGCCGTTAGCATTTTGTTATTGGCTACTTGAACAGAATGAACAAAACCCTAACTTTATTAGTGACACGCTCTGGACAGATGAATCAATGTTTAGGAGGAATAGAATTAATAATTGTCATAAGGAGCACGCAGTTAGAATTAGAGGTTTTCAACAAAGATTTTCGATAAACACTTGGTGTGGTATTTTGAGTGAACAACTGCTCCCTATTCAAATTTTGCCTCATCGATTAAATGCTGCCGCACTCCTAGCATTATTAGAAAATGACTTGTAATTAGTTGTATTAGATGACATTCCTATTGGCCTGCACAATAGAATGCGGTATCAGTATGACGGTGCACCACCACATACTGGAAGACATGTGGTAGAGTGGCTCCAGAATAATTTCAATGGGAGTATCCCGTTCATTGGCCTGCAAGGTCGCTTAAAACAATTAGTTTATGCTGGAGCTAATTAATACTGTTGAGCAATTAGAAAATATAATTTTAAATACAGTACATACTATTCAAAACACTGTAAATTTTGCAGAAGTATTATACAATTCTCTTGTTTTGCGTTGCCAGATGTTTGTCAACGTTAATGGTGGCATTTTTGAAAATTTACTCTAGTTTTTTACGTTGTAATAACTTTTGTGAAAATTTGTTTCCTTTATTGTTATCATTACAAAGTGTTAAAATTAATATTTTTTTTTTACCTCAATATTTCCTAAACGATGCCCGGTAAGAAAAAAGTTATTCTTTGTTTTATGCTTCGAATTCAATTTTACATATGACATTTAAGTTTGACAATTCAGTTACCAAACACCCTATATTCTTTATACAAGCATAATAATAACAAAAATATCCAATTTTACATACTTAATTTGATGTTTCATCTCTAAAAATACAATTATGAAATCTATTGTACTTTTTTTAATACATGATAAAAATTGGATTAAAAATTACAAAATTCAAAATGTCTAAAAATAAATCATTGAAAAAATTTAACTCGCCACAAAATTCGTTCATTATGGTTAACAATCAAAAAGCGATGTCCCTAAGATGTTCTTTCGACTTTGCTCAGCTCATCAGGAAGACGACACCATGTAAAATATAAAAGAATCTAACTTGAAACTTATACTTAAAATTGTATTTATTGACATTGATAAAATATTCTGTAACCATTATTTTAAAATAAATTCAACATTTTACTTTACCAAAGCGTGTATTAATTGTATCCACTGATAAATAACAGATCATTAATTATGTCAAATCATTTATCATTTTAATTACATATGTTTACAATCGCAAAAGACTTGCATTATATAATATTCAAATAATATAAAAATGATAAGTATCCAAGAATTATCATAATTAAATTACACAATTTTACATTTTTTTATCTTGTATATTCACAAGAATTTTAAACTGGTTTTAGTTTACAGCATTCTGCGTCGCTTTCAACTTCTCTCTTGTACATAAAATTTTTAAATTTGTCCTCTTCGATCATGTGGGTTATCCCTGAAGTCTTGGTATATTATTCTGTTGACCATTCACTATATAGAGTTAGTTTAGTAGAAATCACATCGGTAACTATTCTTGGGTGTGTGTGATAGAAGGGCGAATGAAATAATCCTTGGAACTGTTAATTCTGTTCTTTATTTTGTGAAGTGCTCACATAGTGTCTTGCAGTGATAATTGGATAAAGTAAGGTAAATTCAAGTTTACAATATTATTGCATTTATTAATTTTAGAGTTTTTGCAGAGTTTGTGACCATAATAATAATTTCTCTGCAAATTATGAAGTGGTATATAAATATATAGATATATTAATTATATTTTTATGAAAGTTGCCAAATTTTAATAACCAAAATACTTTATTTTATTACCTATTACAATTAATTAATTAACTCATTTCTAATTCATAGAAAAATTTCTATACTTTTAGTGGAAAAATGTGTTCATTATTTCAATAGATATACCGGGTGGCCACGAGTCAATGTACGCCCCCAATTTTTTAGCTGTTTTTGAATTTAAAAATTTCGTTTTTGGTATACGTGAGTAAGACAAAAGTGGGCTATTTTTAGACACAACAGGAATGAAAATATCATTTCCGGTTGAACCGGAAGTGACATCAACTGTTTTTTCTTAAATAGAATGACCATGTTTTTTTTTGTGAAGTTTTATAATGCATGAAATTCTAACTGCAACAGTTTTTCCAATTTCAAAATTTCCAAAAAATAAGTGAGATACGAACGATTTTTTATTTTTTACAAAATGGCCGCGTCAGATAAATGCGATGTAAGAAAATTACTAAGTAGGCTATGGAAATAATTGGCAAGGTAGTAAACATGTGTAAAGAATAAAATAGTTATTTAAATTACTGATACGACTATTTAGGTTTCTTTCAAGAAATGGAATTTAATTTTCATTTTCATTTCAGTAGGGGCCCTATGGAAAATTTTTAAATGAGACCGTACTATTTTTTTATTAATCGGACATAATGATTCATAAGCTCTAATTTTTTCGCCAATATTCATTTCTTAACGAGATCCTTTGTAATAATAAAAGTGTTTTAAAGGGTTCATTAAAATTATTTCTAGTTTAATTTGTGCTTACCTTTTAAAACACTTTTATTATTACAAAGGATCTCGTTAAGAAATGATTATTATGTCGTACTAATAAAAAAAATAGTACGGTCCCATTTATAAATTTTCCATAAGACCCCTACGGAAATGAAAATGAAAATTAAATTCCGTTTTTTGAGAAAAACCTAAAATTAGTTGTATCTATCGGTAATTTAAACTATTACCTATTTTATTCTTTACAGACAAGCTTACTACCTTGCTAATAATTTCCATAGCCTAGTTAGTAATTTTCTTAAATCGCATTCATCTGACGCGGCCATTTTGTAAAAAAATAAAAAATCGTTCGTATATTACTTATTTTTTGGAATTTTTGAAATTGGAAAAAACTGTTGCAGGTCGAATTTCATGCTTCATAAATGACCACAAAAAAACAACGTCATTCTATTTAAGAAAAAAAAGTTGATGTCACTTCCCGTTCAACCGGAAATGATATTTTCGTTCCTGTTAGTCTAAAAATAGCCCACTTTTGTCTTACTCAGGTATACCAAAAACGAAATTTTTAAATTCAAAAAGAGCCAAAAAATTGGGGGCGTATATTGAACCGTGGCCACCCGGTATATTATATTCATGTAAGGTGTTCGCACTACTCACTATAAATAATAATTATATGTATTTATATTTATAATGTAAATATAATGATTATAGATAAATGAAAATACCAGTACTTTGTCTATATTGAAATTTTGTCTATAATTTTACTAATGTACATGGTGTCCCAGTTAACGTGTTACACTCTATTTTTTTTCTCGGTAGTGTTTAAGATAAACTTTTGGTTCTGATCTGATCTATTTTTTTCCGAGGGATCCGATGACGCTAAGGAACACACAATTGAGCATCAAAAAAAGTTATGACCGAAAAACCTATTTTAATAAAAAAATCAAAATAGCGGATTTTGGTATTTTTTAATTGACTATTAAAGGATAGTAAAGAAATGTATGTAAATTTTAAATGTCACTTTTGGTTTACACGGAAATGATGTTCTATCTGTTATCTATCTAACAGTTTTCAACACACGATTCATTTTTCAACTTACGTCCCATACTTTACACACCTAACGGTCTATCACATCTCTGTAGTATACTTCTAGTATGGTTGGATTGTCATAGTATACTTTTAGTTTACTTGTAGTTTAAGGGAATTGGGAATATATTAAAAGACATCTGATCTCGTTGAGATTCTAATATCTACTCTACTTTTATTCTACATTATTGAGAATATTACAGAGAGTTTAGACACAGACAAAAGGTGCATTGCAGTCTTTCTGGATTTAGCAAGGGCGTTTGACACCGTTAACCACGAAAAGCTGTTGAATGTTTTGGAACGTTATGGTATTCGTGGTTCGGTGTTGAACATCTTTTGCAGTTACCTGACAAATCGAAATCAATATGTTAAACTAAATGATATTTTTAGTGAAAGAGATATTGTGAAAATAGGGGTTCCTCAGGGGACAGTCCTTGGTCCAGTGCTCTTCTTGGCTTATATAAATTCTCTTTTATTTTTAAAAACAAGTGCTAAAAAAATCATATCCTATGCAGATGATACGGTTGTCATCTTCTGTGAAAATTCCTGGATTGAAACTAAAATGGCTGTTCAATCAGGTTTGGAAAGAATTAAAAACTGGTTAAATATATTCCATCTATCATTAAATGTAAATAAGACGCATTATCTGGCCTTCTCCCTAACTGAAGCTAACAGACCGGATTTCACAAGTATAAAAATCACTGGTATGAAAGATGAAATTAAAGAGACAAATGAGATCAAGTACTTGGGTATAATCATTGACAAATATTTAAAATGGTGTAATCATGTAGATTACTTATCGAAAAAAATAAGAAAGCTTATTTACAAATTTTACCAGTTGCGAGAGTTCCTTTCTAAAAAATTATTGCTAGTTATTTACAGGTCTCTTGTTGAATCACTTTTACGTCACGGTATCATAGTATGGGGAGGAATGTATGAAAACTCTTTACAGAAATTAAATGTAACACAGAATTATATATTAAAAATTATTTTTAGGAAACAAAAAAGGTATCATACAAATTTACTTTACACTGAGGATAATTGTAACAATTAAATGTAACACAGAATTATATATTAAAAATTATTTTTACGAAACAAAAAAGGTATCATACAAATTTACTTTACACTGAGGATAATTGTAACATTCGAACACTTTATTTTCACAGTCTATGTTTACATGCATTTAAAAATAAATCAATACTGAATTACTTATCCTCAATATACCACACTCGTAGTACTGCTAATGAGTTTTTATCCACGCCTAGATTTAATAAAAATATTTGTCATAGATTTCTGGTCTATACTTTGCCTAAAACTTATAACCTACTACCATCAGAGATCAAACTTATCAAGAAACTAAAAAAATTCTCAGTGTTGTCAAAAAAATTTATATTTCAAAATTATCCTGATTTTATTAGAATTTTAGAAAACTGAATAAATTAATTCGCATTAAATTGTGAATTTTGCTATGCGTACACTACCCATTATTGCATTTAAGTTAATTATAGTAGTTTGTAGTTAATTCACACTCCTTCAAAGCACAATACAAGTGTTTAATCACTTAGGTGCTATTGGTGTATCGTACCCTTTTTGGATATATGCCTTTTACACTTATGCATTTAATTGTGCATCCTATTTTGCTTATTTTGCTTATTGTAATGTGGAATATGTAATGTTATTGTAATGTGTATAGTAATGTGTATAAGTTTTAGAATGTCCAAATAAATAAATAAATAAATAAATAAATAAATAAATAAATGTCACTTACGGTTAAACCGGAAGTGGTTTTAACACATGATTTATGTAAAATTTATGACATAATACATATTTACAATATTTACATTACACACTAAACTATAACATAATATAACAAATAACAAATAATAAATAATAACCTACATTAATTGTAATAATTAATAAATACATTTTAACCTACGTACCTATCTAACTTAATATACAGTATGTTAAAATAACACCATTACACCTCCCGCGGAAGAGGAAAGAAAAAAAAATACTTATATGTTTTTTTTTCTTAATTTTTGCTCCATATATTGCTTAACCCTATTCTTATGTACTGTAACGAAGTGATTTTTATCTGTCAAGAATTGCCAGTTTTATTTCACTATCTCCGTCACTTGGGTACACCCTGTAACTCTGTCATTATTTAAGTTATAATTAAGGTATCAATTTATTGTAAAATCAGCTGGTAAATTAATTGATTAATTTTCGATAGTCCCCTGTATAGTTTAAATCAGTTAATTATTCAAAAATAATGTGCAAGCCGGAAGTAAAAATCATTAGTTACGAAAACTTGTTAAAATATTAATCCGTGTCCGTTTCAAGCCGGTTCTTTTTGGAATATAGTTTAAAAATTATTAGCAATGCATTTCCGTTTTCCGTTAGCCCGGTTGAATAAGATAATTGCGTAACCCGCGCGGACCTAGTAAACCGAGTTCTACATTCAAGCCACCTGTCCGAGTGCTACATATTGTATGAGCGCGCCGACCGCATACGTCAGCGAAAAAAGATAATAAATTCACCGGGAACGGTCAAATCGACATCAATCGAATTATCGATACCTACGCATTCGAAAGCAAAGTCCGACCCGAAACGTATTTTTTGCAATTTTTTCCGTAAGCCATCTTGGTAAGAACACTAGTAATCCAACCGCTGCTCCGTAGCTTGAATAATCACCGAGATTCACTGCAGTTTGTATTGAGTAAATATTGCCGCATTGTAAATCTATTTAATCAAATCAGAGTTCGGTTTAAAGTTTTCGTTGAGTTGTATTTAATGTTATATCACACATTCGTCGGTTGTACCTTCCGATAATCAGTCTGGTAGTTGGGTACAGCCACCAACGAGTGTATTTTCAAAACGTGGATTTATCATACACTGGCAAAATAATTCGATAATCAGTATGGTAGTCTTATGGCCCTAGTGTATGGTTTAAATCTTTATTTTTCGGTAAGGAAATATAATTCCTGTTTAACAAAACTCTGTATTTGAGGCCGTAGAAACCCGCGTGCATTAAATAGTTGTCAAATTTGAAATAAAAATCAAAGAATCTCTGTGCCTTGTTCACCGCGCTCCATTTATTTGGGTGTTTATAACTTGCTTCCCGTCAACGCCGGCCGATCCATTCAATAGTGTGTTTATATTTCGATTCTCTCGCACTGCGAGCCCGCGTTGTCCGAAATTTCATTGTACTTCCTTTACCAGCTGAAAATTAGTTGTCATATTTTTGTATAAAGCCGACTGTGTAGTCAACCGAGGCTTTACTGCATTTTGTTTTATGTTATTATGTTTCACCATAAACCTTTGTATTAAACGTCCGAATTGTACATTGAATAAATCTGTTATAATACCTTTCAGAAATTCCGAGTTATCATTTCTGTTAAATTTCTAATTAACCCGTTTGAGAAATTATTCAAGTCGTCCTGACATAATAGTCATCTCAAGACCCTCTGGCAAAAAAACCGTGTCTTCACTGTTAGCTATCTAGGGTTTTCCTGGACACCGCCAGGAAACAAAAGTGTTGTTCTTTACACTTCAAAAAGGGAAAGAACTGGCGCCCGAGTTTTCCGTATAAAAAAGAGAAAGGTTACGTAAGTATCTATTCATCGAAAGGAAGCGTCGTTACAGAACAGTAACTAATTTATTATTTCCTACATCTATTATAATATTCGGAGACCTATCCTCATTGACTATAAACGGACCTTTATAACATGGATCAAGTTTGCTACCTTCCTCTGATTTCAGCATTGTAGCGATTTAATTTTCATGAACCTAGTTAATGCATTTAATATATGTCGAAGTAGACAACTAGTCATTCATCTACGGGTGCCGGTGGTTGCATATCTGACAGGTCCAACTGATTCTCATAACTATTTAAGTACGAACTTAAAGGGCAATTATATAAGTCAACCATAACAATAAACCTTTATAAAAAATAATATATAAATCTTAGGTAGCACATAGTAAATATTTAAAGTCCTTGTATGATCAACTCAGTGTTTTGTTTTGGCAATGCTGGATGTTACGTCTAAACATTTAGGCACACATTAATAACGAAACATGAAACAAAATATTTATTAGTCAAGTGAAAACAAATTAGGACTACCTGAGGACAGTTTCTATAAAGACTTACCCAATTATCTTGCTAGATGAATCCTTGTTACTGCCATCTCTCACTGAACGGATTAGGCATTTCGCTCCACATATCAGCCTCCAATAGTGATTTTTTTATTAAATTATATGCCTCGTGAACTTGATTTGATGAGTTCTTTCCTTGCGCAAGCAGTTCTCATGTTCCCTGTTTATTCTTTTAAAATATTCTAAAACAATGCAAACATAGGTTAGTTATGAAAGAAAAAGAAAATAATAGGATAATAATTGTCAAGAAAATTAATTATTAAAATGGGTACCTGATAGATAAATGTTAAACTGGTGACTGGTGAGAGACTATAATTTTCTAATACAAAAATTTTAATAACAGGTGTTGTTTTTAAAGTGCTGTCAAAAAACTGAGACTAGGGAATTTTAGTAAGTAGTAATTTTAATCAAGTATAAATTTTAAACTGTTTGGCAAAAAAGTCCAGGTTGGTTTTTGTCGAGATGCTAATAAAAAAGGCAGACATCTTGATTTTGAGCTTATTTTCCTGCTGCATTCAGTGAAGTAAAGTAAAATGAAGCCTCAAAACATCTAAGGTCAGTAACTATTAATTTAAATATTTGATAATGTGGATTTTGCTGTCATTCAGCTAAAAGATAATAACAATTAAGAAGTAGTTCTCAACGATAAAAACAATTTTCGTCGAGACCGATGTCTTAATAAGTTAGTCAAATTATAAAGCAAAAAATAAACTTTTTAGGCTTCATTTTCACCCCTTGGCTGTATCTTTATGCGATTAAAGCTGTGTTAAAAGCTATATATCAAATTGAAAAGGATTTGGGGCGTGCCCTTGGTTTAGCCCGTAGCAGAAGTAATTTTGTACTGACCCAAAATCCTGTGATCTGGTGCCCCGTCGATTTCAACCTGGTTTTGGTTAGTTCAACCACAGTTATCAGCCTGCGGTAACCGATCCTTTGGTGACAAGAGTCCTGGAACCCCTAGAAAAAGTAGTTTCGATTATGAGGTAGGAAATCTACAAATGTAAGAGGGTGAGTCAATTTTTACCTGTAATTGTGGAGACTTCAAGATCGTCAAGCGTTATTGCCACCATAGCACGAGCTGCCTATTAAGGAGAAAGCAGCAACTGACTTGAATATTTTTTTGCACCAGGTTTAGCGTAACTCGTCTTTCGTTCCTGTGAAGAGGTACAGGGAGATTATTATTTAAATATATCGATTTTTTTACCATCTTGTTTGCATCCAGGTATTTTACCTAAAAACATACCGTGTAAACTCTAGACAGCTGTCCCGAGGTACCTACTTAAACTAGATAACAATAAGATGATTTATTAAGAAAATAAACTTGCGAAAATACTTGGTAATACTATAATGCAAATAGCATTAATTTATTAATAAGATAATTGTGATAGTTTAACATATATCTAGTATGCGTTTCAGAGGCATAAAATAGTACTTATTAGTAAAAAAAAAAGTAAAATTAGGCATTTCACGCATACTTACGCAACGATCTAACCTTGTGATAAGGAGACATAATAATAATTGAACCATTTTTGTGTTCATTTTTTTTGCATTTCACGTTTCTTACCTCAGCAATCTCGAATATAACTTTGTACATTAATTTCTAATTTCATTATATACCTCATAGATAAAAGTATTATATCCGTATAGTGTCACAAGTCAGGTTAACGTTTATTTTGTGGTTTAACTGAACCCCTCCAGCTTAGGTACTCACAGAAATGCAACTTCTGTCTCGAAATTGTAAAGGATCACAGAACTACCAACTTGTCAATAATTTTTAATTGTTATTGCTTACTCATTCTGTTTGTTCAAAACATTTTTTTTTGCGTCATCATACTTGCCTGTTTGCTTGTTTTATGTAGTTTGTCAAAGCGAATGGTAGTCACATTGTCACATAATATATTTATATATACATTTTTTTGCCGCCATTATAATTTTATAATACACCCATATTAAATTGTACATATTAGAATTTTTTTGTTTATAGTGAGACGATTTATCACTTATTCTAATATTATAATAATTACTAAATTAAATCATTTTTGTATATTAAAGTGTTTTGTTCATTTTGATTTCTGTTCCCCTCCTCGTCGATTAAATCGACTGGCGCCCAGGCTAGCTTACACAATAAAATTTTTTTACTATTCTTAAGAACCTACGCCCGCCTCCACTAAGAGAGCTGCCGAGCAGGCAAATTTTCATAACTAATTTGGGTTAAGGGTTTTGCCGGGTGAACGCCACAAAAAGTGGCGCCGCAACGCAAGGCGTTTCATAACAATTTGTTATAAATTTATAGTGTTACGTATTTTCCCCCTTCCCTTCCATTTTCCTAATAGAAACAAAATGAACAAAGTTAAATATTGCATTAGAAGTAGAAATAAAAATTATTTTAATGTTAATCTATGAAAACAATTGATGTCTTCCTAATAGACTTCTGGCAGTTGACCAATAGTTTACTGAACAACCCCAAATTATGTTGACCAATCGCCAGAAGTACATTTGATAATGTAAAATACGAAAATACAAAGAAAAGTGATCGATCGAGTGGCGCACCGACGCTCTTAGTATCGGAATTATCTCTCTTATTCTTCTACCTAGCCTTCTGGCATTTTGCACGTAATCTCATTTTGAAATAAAGAATAAGTATACAAATTGCCAGAAGTGCACTTGGTCACGTAAATATTGCAAAATTTTCTGCAACATTGGCGCCTTCTGGCGGCCCTTTATCTTCCGCCCACTCTTCTGGCGATTTTTTTCCTACTTTCTTATGATGTCTTCGATCATTCTGTAAATTTTCAGTACTGCACCTTGTCAATTTGTTTTCATGAAAAAATTACATGTTTGACCCCCTACCCTCGCATTATACTTCCAGGGTGCCTTCTGGCGGGCCGATTCTTACTATGTTGGTAACAACCGAACCTGTTTTGAATATAATTTCCACTGCACCGAGTCACACGTACCCTACGTAGCCAGCTCTCCGTCTATATGAACTGCGGATTTGAGGTGTAACTGCAGGTACTGCTGATATCCCACAGAAGAGGAAATTTTTGAGAAAAGAGATAAGAAGAGATCAAGCTCGACCCGATGTGCGATATGAAGTTCCAGAATTTAACTTTCAAACGGAATCCATAGAAATAAAGGACAGCATACAGCAAATATCTGAAATGGCTGGCGATTTTGATGGTACAAACACTGAAGTATACAAACGCATTCGTAGCAGATTAAATCATATCTTAGGAAGAATCAAGCGTATACCAGATAACATCGGAGAAGAAATAAGTGGTTTTCGAGGTGACAATTTGATCATGGCAGCTTCGATCGAAGAAGACGTTGAAGAAGTAATGGAGACTTACAGGCAAGGACAACAAGGACCTCAACTTCAACCTATGGATAACATCTCTTCCGCCGGCAATAGGTCATATCCCCTACATAAATGGACTTTGAAATTGGATGGAACTACAAACAAATGCTCTGTGAACTCTTTTTTGGAACAAGTCGAAGAGCTGAGCTTTGCCCGTGAAATCTCTAAGAAGGAACTATATAGGTCAGCAGTTGAATTATTTACTGGTCAAGCTTTGGTGTGGTATAGGTATGCAAGAACAATATGTAATGATTGGGATGAACTGATAGCCCTCTTGAGAAAAGATTTTCTTCCGCCAAGACACGATAAGGACTTAAAAGAACAAATAATTGCTAGGAAACAAGGAGAAAATGAGCCAATCGTCATCTACATAGCCGCCATGGAGAATTTATATTCCCTATTAATAAAATCAGTCCCAGCTACCAAGCGATTAGAGGTTATTAGGGAAAATCTTCTGCCAGATTATCACATGCACCTAGCTTTGCAAAATATTACATCCATAGATCAACTTACAGAAGTGTGCCGAAGTCTAGAAGACGCAAACATAATAAAGAAGAAAAATAGTTCGCAATTTTCAAGGAGACATGTGGCAGCCATGGAACCAGACCTGGAATTTAATACAAGACCTTCAACCAGTAGGCAAGCAGTAAGGTATGGTAACCAATGTGGCAAAATCGACGAAGTGCGTTGCTTTCAATGTAAACAACTTGGCCATATCAAGCGTGATTGCAAGCAAAGGAAGAGAAATCCCCACTGTTATGGATGTGGCAGAGAAGAATATGCAAGAGCACCTATACAAAGAACTAGATAATATGCTAGCAATAGGTGTAGTGCGACCCTCGAATAGCCCATGGGCATCTCCTGTACTACTAGTCAAAAAGAAGAATGGAGAAATGCGCTTTTGCTTTGATGGGAGAATGCTGAACAGCTTGACGAAGAAAGACGCGTACTCCTTGCCACATGTGGATCATATACTGAGCAGGCTTACAGGAGCAAGATACCTGACGAGTATTGACTTAAAATCGGCCTTTCGGCAAATACCACTCGAAGAGAATTCGTGCGAAAAAACGGCTTTTGTTGTTCCTTCTAGAGGGTTATTTGAGTTCGTGATCATGCCTTTTGGATTGAGTAACGCAGCGCAAAGTCAGCAGCGCCTAATGGACAATGTATTGGGATATACTCTAGAGCCGTATGCCTTCGTCTATTTAGATGACATTATAATTGCTACACCAAGTTTTGAGAAGCACATTGAAGTTCTGGAAGAAGTATTGAAGCGTTTGAAGTTTGCTAACCTGACCATTAACCTGGAAAAATGTGAATTTTGTCGCCCTTCGTTAAAATACCTAGGCTACCTGATAGACGAACAAGGATTGCGAACGAACCCAGACAAAGTAGCAGCTATGTTAAATTTTCCTCGCCCTAAAACAGTTACTGAGTTCAAGCGTTTTATTGGATTAGTAGGTTGGTATAGGAGGTTCATACCTTTTTTCGCAAATTTAACAGCACCTATTACAGATTTGAGTAATGGAAAACGTAAATCGCAACAGATAGAATGGACCATAGCAGCGGAGGAGTCGTTTGACAAGATTAAAGACGCTCTAGTATCTGCGCCGATATTAGCAAGCCCTAATTTCAATAAAACCTTTACAATTCAATGTGACGCGTCTGATGTCGGAGTGGGATGTGTCTTAACGCAAGAAGGAGAAAATAACCAAGAGGTGGTGGTAGCGTTTGCTAGCCGCACTTTGTCAGCAGCAGAAAGGAAGTATACAGCCACGGAAAAAGAATTAATAGCTGATCCCCTATCTAGAGCGCCAATTTAAGTTTGTGTCGTTACTTTCAGCAGAACTGATGCAGAAAAGGATCCTTGGTATGGCAAGATGATCCAGAATGTTCTTCAATCACCAGAAAAATACCCGGACTGGAAGGTAGACGCAGGGATATTGTATAAGCACGTATCATCAGGTTTTGGGGCACATACGAACTTTCCCGAGTGGAAAATTGTGGTTCCCAAGAATAAACGCCTTTCCGTTTTCCAGAGTTGCCACGACGACCCACAAGCAGCACACCATGGAACTTTTAAAACCGTACAAAGGATTAGGGAACTCTATTACTGGCCAAAGCTTCTTCAAGATACGAAGAAATATGTGCGCCGTTGCCACATCTGTAGCTCCCAGAAAGTCAGTTCATCAGCTCGACCGGAATACATGGGACAGCCGAAGAAGGTTACATTTCCCTGGAAATATGTGTCTGTGGATATTCTTGGACCATTGCCACGTTCAAAGAATGGATTTTCTCATCTGTTGTTAGTATCAGATTACTATACAAAATTTTGTCTGTTTCACCCCCTTAGAAAAGCTACTGCTCCTGCTATAGAAAAGTTCAAGAACAAGTTTTTTTGGTCTATGGTGCACCACAAATATTAGCATGTGACAATGGAGTGCAATTTACTGGAAATGTGTTCAAACAGTTGGCTAACAGATACGACGTCAAGATTTTCTATAACGCACGTTACCATCCTCAGGTGAATGCCGTTGAACGTGTAAATAGAGTGTTAGAAGCCGCAATTCGATCAATTCTGAAAGATTCAGATCACCGTTGTTGGGACCAAGAGATACACAGGATAGGATTCGCTCTAAGGACCGCAGTCCATGAGGCGACTGGTTTCTCCCCGACAATGTTAAATTTTGGGCGATATGTCCCGGCGAAAGGAAGTTATTATGGAAACGTCGATAAGAACCAAGAATTAGAACTAACCATTAACGATAGAGAAAATTACCATAAAGAAATGGAAAAGTTACCAGACTTGTATGAGGAAGTCAAGCGCCATTTGGCGAACGCATACTCAAAGATCGCACAAGCTTACAAGAAGTTTAATGTCTTCAAGAAGTTTAATGTCTTGATCGTGTGATGTGTGGAGTATTTACAGCTCCTGTTTAATATATTGTTTGTGGTGTAAATAGTGCTCATAAATTGTTGATTTTTGGAACAATTGTATATTAAGCAATTTGCTACATATTCGTCAAATTAATTTAGTGTTTTAAAACTTTTATAAACAATTTCTTGTTTTGTTCTTTAAATTCCTGCGTTAAAAATTGATTTTATTAGCTATCTAAGTATAAAAAGCGAATAAAAAACTTTGTGGATATAAAATATAGTGGATCAAAAAACCAGCATACCTAATTTATTTGATATATTTCATATTAATACAGGTCAAGATCCAGGCAATAATCTTAAGTTGTGGACTGAATAAATTTTAAACTGCACAACATATAATATACACGTCGGAACACATAAAACATGTTAAACACCGAAGACGTATATAACAAAATATTAGAGGCATTAAAGGAGCAGACCGACGAATTAAAAGTGACATACATAAAGTTAAAACACAGGTATCTAATGAAGCCGCGAAAACACAGAAGAAACTCAATGAAATAGAAGCTAGTCAAAAAAATATAGATAGAAATATTCTACAATTGGAAAGAGTAACCAGAAAAAACAATATTATCATCTTTGGTTTGGAAATAGAAACCGAAGAGTTATTAACGCCAGTTCTAGACGCAATAAATACCTTATTAGGAGTTAACATTTGTGAGAGGGACATAAATGACATTTATAAAATAAACAAAAAAAAAGAATTCGCCTATTAAAATAGAGTTTATATCATACTTGAAGAAAAAGTTGATTTTTGGCTCATTACATAAACTAAAAGGGAAAAATATATTCATAAACCATGACCTCTGCAAGGAAGATCAGAAAGAAAATAAAATACTTCGTTATCATCTAAAAGAGTCAAGACAAAAAGGATATAGTGCGCATATAAAGAAAGGAAAATTAATAGTTAATAACGAGATATTTACAACAGATCAACTAGAAGATCCCTCAAATAAGGATAACTCTTTAGAACAAAACGAAACTTTATTCGCAAATAGCGCACCAGCAACACCGACACCGATATCTAGGACAAAGAAGATTGAAGCAGAATTTGGATCAAATGATATAGATCAAACTCCCGAAAGTGACCAAAAAGAAAAAGGAAAAGAAGCACAAATAAAAGTACCTATACAAAAAACAACTGAAAAACTCCAGCAGAAAACAAAAACAAGATTAGGCTCCTCATCTATAGATACCCGTTCCTCCTCAAAACAAATTGAGTAAAAATAAACAAGTTCGAGCAATTACTATAAGGTACTACACTAATTTATTGTCATTTATGTATATGTATTTTCACTCTTTATCTTTGTACATTATTTACACGCATCATTTGAGTTTCATAATCAATTTGTAATTTAAAATGGATCAATATATAAGAGATTTTGATGGGAAAAATTTTAAAACTTTTGTTCTAGATACGCCATATGAATGTAGTGAGGTATACGAGGTCAATAATGATACAGAAAATTTTAAAATTATTCATTTAAACATACGTAGTATTTCAAAAAATTTGGATCAATTTAAAGTATTCCTACAACAGTTTAATTTCATATATGAATGTATTGTTTTAACCGAAACTTTTAATCTAGCTGACAAAGATATAAACATGTTCAATATAGAAGGCTACCAACTTGTTCATAATGATGGTATCTTTAATAGAAATGACGGAGTTATTATTTATGTTAAGGAAAAATACTTGTATAATTATAATATTATTAAAATAAGTAACTCTAATATGATTAAATTAGACATTATGAACATATATGAGAACGACATTAGTATCTTTGCTATATACAGATCACCATCTACTGACCCAAATGCTTTTAATTTAGATCTAGAACAGTACTTTAAAAATAATAAAACTTCATCAAATTACAATTTACTCATAGGAGACATGAACATAAATATTCTTGACCAATCAGATGGTGAGGAGCAAAATCTTGCGGATTTTGCCCTAGAGTACCTTAATACTTTATATTCTTATGGATTCAAATCATATGTAAATGACATAACTAGAGAAGTTGATGAGAGTCGTACTTGTATAGACCATATTTTTGTGAATTCAGTAGTCCCTAATGTAGAGGAGATGATTATACCATGTATAATAAAGACGAAAATTACAGATCATTATGTAACTATTACACAAATTATTTTAAAAAAAGGAAAGCTAATAAGCCCAAATAATTCACGGCAGATTAAATATATTGATTATAAAAAATTAAAGAAAGAACTTGCCAAAGTTGATTGGAACGAAATAAAAACCCAAGAATTAAATGTAGCAGTTAAAAACTTTATTAACACTATAAAAACTGGTATAAACAACTCAACAAACATTGTAAAAATTAAACATAAACATATTAAAAAAAAAACAATGGATAACAAATAAACTTATTAAGCTACTGAATAAGAGAGACGCTATGTACCTACAAATAAAAACAGAGGCAAATAATACTCAGTTAAAGAATGATTACAAAAAGTTTTGCAACAATTTAAACAATTTGATCAAAAAAGAAAAAAACAAATATTACAATGAAAAAATTGACAGTAATAGGTCTTCCTCCAAAAATTTATGGGAGGTAACAAATGAATTTTGTGGATTATACGGAAGCAAACCTAGCATACCAGTAATAAAAAACGATAATATTAAAATATCCGATAATGAGGAAAAACCAAATATTTTTAACTCATTTTTTGCTTCTATCGGTAGTATTCTTGCAAACCAAATTCCAAAAGAAGCTTGTGACACTTCTGAAACAAAACAAAGTAATTCTATATTCTTATATCCCACTACTCCAATCGAAATAAAAAATATTATTCATGAATTAAAGAGTAAGAAATCCCCTGGCATAGATGAAATAACCGTAACTACTCTAAAAGAAATTTCTGATTACATTACAGAACCACTAGCGTTTATAATAAACAAAGCAATTACTGAAGGCAAGTTTCCTACTGACTTTAAACTAGCTATAGTAAAACCAATCTTTAAAGATGGCTCAAACGATGAAGTATCTAACTACAGACCGATATCTATTATAACTAATCTTTCTAAAATTTTTGAAAACATTATTAAAACACGAGTTGTGAATTATTTGGATAAATATAAACTTTTATCTGATTCACAATTTGGGTTCAGAAAAGGTAAAAGTACTCAGGATGCAATATCTTTATTGGTGAGCAAAATATACAGTGCACTAGATAATCGCGAAAAATGTTTAGCTGTTTTTATCGATTTAAAAAAAGCCTTCGATACTGTATCTCATCTTGAACTTATTAAAACTTTAAATAACATTGGATTTAGAGATAATAGTTTAGAACTTTTTAAATCATATTTAACAGATAGAATTCAATACACTGAAATAAATGGTACTAGAAGCTCTGCAGAAAAAGTTAAATACGGAGTACCTCAGGGTACAGTGCTTGGTCCAGTACTATTTATTATATATATAAATTCATTATTCCATATACCTACCGCTGGTTTTACAATAAGTTATGCGGACGACACTGTACTCTTCTTTACAGCTCCCTCCTGGCCAAAGCTTAAAACCGTGGTTGAAAAAGACCTGAAATCAATAAAAAAATATTTCAATAATAAATATTTAACATTAAATACAAATAAAACTAAGTACTTACCCTTTTATCTACAGGACGCTCATGCCCCAACATTCAATAGTCTCACAATGGAAGATCAGTTCCAAATAGCTCCTGTAACACAAATAAAATATTTAGGAATAATATTAGTTAGTAAAATGAAATGGGATATTCATGTTAATTATGTATCGAAAAAAATGAGGTTTTTATTATATAAATTTAAATGTCTAAAAAATATTTTAGACATTAAACATATGAGAATTATTTATCACTCTCTTGCTGAATCACATCTAAACTATGGCATATTGGGATGGGGTGGAGTTCTAGATTGTCACTTGGAACATCTAGAGGTACTTCAAAAAAGACTTCTAAAGATTGTATATAGCAAGGAATCTAGATATCGTCCAACAGATACGTATCACGTAGGTGACAAGGTCTGGAAGAAAAACTACGTGTTGTCTAGTGGTGCAGAAAATTTCGCTGCGAAATTAGCCCCAAAGTTCGTATTATGTACGGTGAAAAAAGTAATCTCACCACTGGTTTACCAATTAATAGGAGAGAACGGTAAGGAAGTAGGAAGGTACCATGTTAAGGACTTAAAACCTTATCACGGCTCGCAAATTGATGGAGATGAAGAATGATAGGAGGAGCGCGGTATTAGTATGAATGTGACGGCCAGTGAAAGTTGTGTGAATGAAATATTAGTTTAAGATACCGATTTTGACATGAACAAAAGGGCTCTATAACCATGGTTATGTAAAATAGGCACACATGATACAGAATGCTGTCATAGAACCCTTTCTAAGCCATATAACCGTAACAACAAACTTTCTCGAATTTGACATTTATCCGGATAATAAAACTCGGAAAACAACGGCATCGTTGTTTAGCAAATATTATACCTACTAGTTAGCATTTGTAAATAATAGATATAATTAGTTAGTAACATAAGTATAGAACTATAGCATTATAAAAACGTATGTAGCATATTTCATAATACTGTGTAACATAAGACTAAGACTAACAAATATCTAGGTATGGGTAATTCAAAAAAAATATGTATATATATATATATATATATATATATATATATATATATATATATATATATATATATATATACCAAGGTGAATAATCACAAGCAATTTGGACAAAAATTTTTTATTAATGACTAAAGCATCAATTTAAAGGCCAACGTTTCGGTAATCGATTACTACCATCTTCGGGGCTGCAAGAACCAATATAACATTAACAACCAATTACTTTAAATGTACAACAATTTTAAAAATAAAAAAAAAAAAAATTATTAATACATAAACACAATCAATCAATTAATTAAAAGGACGTTAATCATTTATTTAATTGATTGATTGTGTTTATGTATTGATAACTTTTTAAAAAAAATTCTTTTAAAATTGTTGTACATTAAAAGTAATTGGTTGTTAATGTTATATTGGTTCTTGCATATATATATTAAAACTTAAATGTTTAGTTGGGTGTGCAGTCTTAGGCCAAAAACTAAAGAATACTCTTTATTTCTGTTCGAGCTTTCGAGGCTTTATTGTCTCTTCATCAGGAACGCTACAATGATTTTTACATCCATTAGTGATGTTAAAAATTATACAAAATGTTTAGTACTTACGATAAAATGAGATTAAATAAAAGTTGCACATGTGTGGAACAGGTTATAAAAGTTATAAAAGAAATAATGACACCACAATCACTGGACTATAAGTTAAAGACATTCTGCTTTAAAAATACATAATATTGTTACGAGGATTACACAATAAAATTGAATTTAAATTAAAATATGAACAAACGGAATTAACAATAATAATAATAATAATTTATTTATTCCAAGAGACCAATGTACAATGGTATAGGAAATGTCATATCAGCAAAAAAAATTACAGACAAAAATTACAGACAAAAACAACACATTCATACATAATTCTAACATTAGTTACAAATATAGACATAAGAAAACAAAATAAAATATAAAATCAAATCTAATCTAAAATATATACTAATAAGGCAGTGATCTGAAATGAAAGAAAAATTACATGTTCAAAAATTCTGCAACACTATAAAACATATTGTCATGTAAATATTTAAAAAGGTTTTTTTTTGAATGATGTTATATTATTTGTACATTTAAGTTCTGTTGGTAGCTTGTTAAAACATTTAATTCCAATATATTTTGGCCCCTTCTCAAATAATGACAAGTTGTGATTAGGTATTACTAAGTCCATTTTATTGCGGGTATTATAACTATGTAAATCAATGTTGCTTATAAAATCATTTAAGTTGTTTTTTACATAAAGTATTAAATCAAAGATATATATGCATGGCAAAGGTAAAAGATTTAGGTTTTTAAAGATGGGTTTACAGGACTGAAATCTAGAAGCACCAATTATGTTTCTAACTGCTCTTTTTTGTAATTTAAACAATCGCTCAGCATGTGGTGACATTCCCCAAAATAAAATTCCATACCTTAATCTAGATAGAAAACTTGAATGATAAAAAGACAAGCATATATGTCGTTGTGTTACTTCTCTAAGTCTGTATATAGCAAAACATAATGAAGATAATTTTCCGGATAAATAATCAATATGAGATTTCCAGCTCAAATCATTATCGATATAAAGACCAAGAAATTTTGTACAAGATACCTGTTTTAACGAAACATGATCTGCTTTAATAAGGAAACTTTCATTTATTACTCTGTTCTTGGGCGTGAAATGAATAAAAATAGTTTTAGAGACATTTAAATTCAGTTTGTTAAAAAAGAACCATTTCGTAAAACGATTTACCATTCCTTGTAATTTAATAAACAGCTCAGTTTTTAATATGTCTGAACATAAGTATGAATTGTCGTCTGCAAACATAACGATATTTTTTGAATCGAGATTTGGTAAATCGTTTACAAATATTAAAAATAGCAAGGGCCCCAGAATAGAGCCTTGCGGTACTCCAACATTAATATTCATATCTCCCGATTTTACACCATTTATATCCACTACTTGTTTCCTGTCAGAAAGATAAGAACATATCCAGTCATTGACTTTTCCCCTCATGCCATATTTGTTAAGTTTTTCCTTAAGTAAATTATGACTGACGAGGTCGAAAGCCTTACTTAAATCTATAAATAATCCAGCACATTTGTTATAAATATCTAAGTCATCATATAGTTTGTTTATAAAATTTAAAATAGCCTAGTGAGTATTTTTTCCCTTACGAAATCCATACTGCTGATCACTTAATATATTATATTTGCAAAGAAATTGTGTAATTCTATTAAAAACTATTTTTTCTAAAACTTTTGAGATTGAACTTAATAGTGATATCGGCCTGTAATTTTCCATCGAATGCTTATTATCTTTTTTATAAAGTGGTATAACTTTAGCAGTTTTAAAAATGTCTGGAAATTTACCTTCTACCAATGACCAATTTAATAGAAAAGTTAAAGGAGGCACAATAAAATTTATAGCTACTTTTAATAAATTAGAGGAAATACCATCTGTTCCTGATGAATTAGATTTTTTTAGATTATTTATAGTATTATAGACTTCATTTTCTAAGACAGGAGTAAAAAACATTGTTGGAAAATTTTCAGCTATCGAAAATGTAAAATTATTCTCAACTGGAAGTGGATTTTTCTACAAAAAATCTGTTAAAATTAAGAGAAATCTGTTTTGAGTCAGTGATTACGTTATTTCATTTATTTTGTTTGTTTTTCTGTTATTTCTTATAGTTTTATTAATAATATTCCATGTAGCTTTACATTTGTTGTCAGATGTAATATATATATTATGGTTGTTTAATTTCTTTGCAGCTTTTACAACTTTTTTGTAAATTTTTTTATATTTTTTGTAGAAGTCAATGGGGTTCTGATTTTTTGATTCTATAGACAGTTTGTAAAGGTCTTTTAATTTCAGAGCCGAGGTTTTTATTCCAATAGTTAACCAGTCTTTATTATTTTTTTGTACATTTTTAAGTTTTTTTAGAGGAAATGACATGTAAAAATAGTGTTGCAAAACATTTACAAATTTACTAAAACCATCATCAACAGACTTGCTTTTGTATATGTCCTGCCAAGTTTCTTTATTAATAAAATGTAAAAATGTCTCATAGTTTGTTTTACTAAAGATTCTACCATAACCAAAATCAGTCTGATGCATTTCGTACTTCATATGTAAAATTTGTGATAAATGGTCTGATATCCCATTTTCCTTAACAATACAAGAATTTACATAATTCATCATATTTACATTTGAACAAATGTAATCTATGGCACTAAAAGAATTAGTAGCGTATCTAGTAGGTTCATTTGTCATCACATTAATGTTGTACGCATCGAAAATATCTACTAGTTCATTTCGTTGTTCACTGTTCGACATTAAATTAATATTAAAGTCTCCACATAAAATAATGTTTTGCTTAGTATTTTTTGTGTACAGACATAAAAACCGATCTAATTCCTTAAGAAATAAATTAACGTCTGCTGCTGGAGATCTATACAAACAATAAATTTTTATGGAATTTTTGTACTTATCGATAAATTCAATGCCACAAATTTCAAAAGTTCTTTCACACGATATGTCATCTAAGTTCGTTAATTCATGTATTGCACTTTCTAAATCATTCTTAAAATAAATTGCTACCCCACCATTTTTAAATGTTTTCCTACAAAAAGAAGCCCCTAGACAATATCCATTTATATTTACCCACTGTGTCTCATCTTCAGTCATCCAATGTTCTGAAATACAAGCAATGTGAATGTCATCTAAATATGATGATTCTAAGATATCGATTTTGTTTCTAATACATTGAATATTTTGATGGAAAATATTTAAGTAAAACTGGACATGTATAATCAAACATAGAATGATGAACATCTAAATCTAAATTTAATTTTTGATTAGCATTAATACAATTTGCACATTTTGGATCAGAATCACAATTTTTCTTCTCATGATCACTAGCACCACAGTTTAGACATTTCGCTTGACTGGAACATAATTCAGCTTTATGATTGAAACCACCGCATTTGAAACAACGAAACAGCCTGATATATTCAAATACTCGACAAGAAGCTGACCAACCTATACACAATGTAGTCAACCTCACAGGGGCAGCTGTAGGACACACACTATATACAGCACTTCAATTTAACCATAAGTTAAGGATAAAAATTTTAAATTTAGAAATTCAAGTAACTCATGACAGTATTCGGAACTTTGAAAAATCACTCAACGATACAAAGAACGGTCTTACCTTATAATATTATTGTTGAATTTTATAGGAAACAATCTATTAACTATAATCGTTGTTTTTTCAAAGTTAAGAATGCTAACATACAAAAATTCAATAATTTAGTACAGTCACAGGCATTAAAAATTAAAACTCAATCCAATTGGATTAAGAATTTGACAGATACTGCAATACCACAGGATGTAAGTAGCTTTCTTGCACTAGGACCAAAATTTAGTGTTGAGCCCAGTATTAAAGATATAAAAATACCTCAGTTGTTATCTGACATTGACTATATAGTTGGCAATCTACCTGAATCAGACAAAAATTTAATTTTAACACAAACTACCAATTTAATTACCAATTATTTTCATAGGGGACTTTCTCATAATAATCCTATACATTCCACATATATCAAATGTCAAAAATTTCTAAAAGACAACCGAGAACTCAAAGTCATTCCTTCAGACAAAATGAATATTACAACAATTATGAGTAAGCAACAATATGAATCTTTAGCACAAGAAATATTAAATGATAGAGACTATTATGAGATAGTGAATAGAAACCCCACGTCTACGATTCAACAGAGAGCCAACAAAATGATTTCGGAACTAGTGAATGCAAAGATGCTTACTTCTCAAGAAGGCAAACAGTATAGAGTATATAATGGTGTTGTTAGTAAATTTTATGGTTTACCCAAGGTACAGGGTCATCACGCGAAAATGTCCTTTTTTGAAATAAAATAAATAAATAAATAAATAAATAATCGTCTTTATTAAATGAAATATGCATTACATACATTTTCACCTAGAATAACTCAGCCATTTTTCATGTTATGACATAGATGTAAAGATTTTCTGAACTAGTTTTTTCCACAGAATCTAAATTTTCAGTTAAAAAAACAATAACGCATCGCATTTCAGAAATACGACATAATACTTTCTCTTTTAAATAGAACACTCTGTATATTTTGAAATATTTCGATTCTGCTTCTCTTTCTGAATTCAAAAATGTCAACATATCTTATGTTATCTCAAATGGTTTTAGAGATATTTAGATTTGATAATATTTTGATGATATTAAAATCTGATATATAAATTTGACGATATTAAAATAACGTGACCGATTTTGTTAAATAAATTTTGAAAACAAAGAAAAACATTAACTATAATGAGAAAATGATCTCTGAGAAACATAGAATGTTGATTTCATACATTTATTTAACAAACGTTAAAAAAAATCAAAAAATATTTTCAAAGAATTAACAATGTTAAATATTACAAGGTTAAATATAATAAATAATTTTAGATACATTAATGCATATATTCAATTTAGTACTTGCTCAATATGTCTACCTCTATTTTCATAACGAAGTCTATACCGCCGTTTTAAATTGTTTAGAGAATTCTTAATTATATAATTGTGATTGTTTAGGTGATTTATCGACGGCGGTATAGACTTTGTTATGAAAATAGAGGTAGACATATTGAGCAATTACTAAATTGAATATATGCATTGATGTATCTAAAATTATTTATTATATTTAACCTTGTAATATTTAACATTGTTTATTCTTTGTTAATATTTTTTTATTTTTTTAATGTTTGTTAATATTCTTTTTGTTAATTAAATATATGAAATCAACAATCTATGTTTCTCAGAGATCAATTTCTCATTATGGTTAATGTTTTTCTTTGTTTTCAAAATTTATTTAACAAAATCGGTCACGTTATTTTAATCAGATTTATATATCAGATTTTAATATCATCAAATCTAAATATCTCAAAAACCATTTGATATAACATAAGATATGTTGACATTTTTGAATTCAGAAAGAGAAGCAGAATTGAAATATTTCAAAATATACAGAGTGTTCTATGTAAAAGAGAAAGTATTATGTCATATTTCTGATATGCGATGCGTTATTGTTTTTTTGACTGAAAATTTAGATTCTGTGGAAAAAACTAGTTCAGAGAGTCTTTACATCTATGTCATAACATGAAAAATGGCTGAGTTATTCACATCACTAATGGATGTAAAAATCATTGTAGCGTTCCTGATGAAGAGACAATAAAGCCTCGAAAGCTCGAACAGAAATAAAGAGTATTCTTTAGTTTTTGGCCTAAGACTGCACACCCAACTAAACATTTAAGTTTTAATCTTTAATTAGCCAGTCGTAGCTAACATTCACATATATATATATATATATATATATATATATATATATATATAAACCGGCATTATCAGGCCCAAAATTGTATGTCTTTAGAGTATACTAAGCCCGACACCTACTTACGAAGCCCGACCCCGGGCTTGGTAAAAACTTACGTGTATATTTAAGTGGTTAAGCTTGGTAGGGCTAATGGAACGTCCTCCCCAAATTTTTGATGGGCTTGGTAAGGTCGATATTTCACTCAAAATATACAGAATTAATTCCGAAAATTTCATATAGAGGGCGCACAACTTGATCAGTATATACAATGATAATATATGACCGATTTAGCGAAGCCCAGTATTTTATTCGTATGATGCGTAGCCCGAAAACTTGCCAACATCGCATCAGGTAAAGTAGCTGTCTCTTCTAATGAAACAATTGAAAGTTACCGTGAATAAATTCATTTTATTAAGAAATACACCAATTAAAAAACTGGAAGTAGTCAGTACTATGATAATTTTCACTAATAATAAAATTGTCAAGTTCAGTTTTGTTTATAAAAATAAAAGCCAATAAATTTCTAATGGGTTCATTTTAGGTGGATTACTCTATAAATAATCACGAAACTCGAACCGTCATTATTTTTAAATTAGTCGATGTAATTCGATGTCAATTTTAATTCTCTTTTAATTTATGGTTAAATGCAGTTTATTCAACTGGTAAAGCTGTTCATCCATTTAAGTTTTGCATAAGGAAGCAACTGAATCAAATAAGAGAAAATTAAAGTTAGAATTAGAATATTAATTATGTTTTTTTTTCTAAACGGTTTTACTGATTAAAAAATTATAAAGTGTTTGGAATTTAAGAATTCTATTATCTAAAGAGAAAAATACAGTGGGTCCCAGGATCAGGTAACGCACTCTTGTAAACTATTTTATTTTTGATTTGCCGAGAAAGTCATTCTTTGTAAAAAGTTTTGCTTGTCTTAGGAAGCCATAAGCAGCCGTCAAACTTGAGATCATTTTACAGGGTATTCTAAAATTGTTTTATGGCATTAGTATTTCTACATGCAGCCAGTCACTTAATTCTAAAAATTAGAATATAATTTTTCTTATTAGATTTTATTTAACATTTTCTTCTTTAAATTTATTTATTTTTTATTTATTTTTTGAAATTAGATTGATTCCTACTTTAATTTTGATTATTGGTTGAGGTTATCAACCTGAGCGAATTGAAGCTGGTATTTATTTATTATTTTATACTTTGTTAGTTTCTTTACCTATAATAATTTCAATTTTTTTTTTATCGTGAAAAATGTAATTCTTTAAGTTTTTATTTTTTTTTAATAATAATGTAAATAGAGTTTTTATATATTTATGTATAAATTTAGTATTTTTTGTTAAAATACGTATATTTTTTATTCATTTATGATTACCTAAAGGTCATGTAGAGGCTTCTGTTTCAGGGTCAATAATTTTGGCAGGTATTATATTAAAATTGGGAGGTTATAGATTTTTACGTTTAATAATATTATTTATTGAAATTGGAATAAAAATTCATTATTATTTTATTATTATTAGGTTAGTAAGTGGATTTTTGGTTTCTTTGATTTGTATTCGTCAAAGAGATATAAAATCTTTAATTGCTTATTCTTCAGTTGCACATATAGTGATAGTATTAGCAGGTATTATAACGTAAAATATTTGAGGGTTTTGAGGTTCTCTGGTAATGATAAATGCTCATGAATTATGTTCTTCTGGTTTATTTTGTTTAGCTAATATATCTTGTGAACGAATAGGGAGACGAAGACTTTATTTAAATAAGGGATTTTTAAATTAAATTATACCTAGACTTTCATTGTGACGATTTTTACTTTGTTCTTCTAATATAGCGGCTCCTCCCTCTTTAAATTTAATAGGAGAAATTTTGTTAATTAATAGTTTAATTTCATTTGTTGAATAAGAATATTATTTTTATCTTTAATTTCGTTTTTTAGAGCTGTGTATTCGTTATTTTTATATTTTTTTTCTCAGCATGGTAATTTTTATTCAGGGACATTTTCTGTTTATCAAGGAATGTTACGCGAATATTTATTATTATTTTTACATTGAATACCTTTAAATTTATTAATTTTAAAGGGTGAATATTTGGTGTTATGAATTTAATCTAAGTAGTTTATAAAAAATAATGATTTGTGATTTCAAAGATATAGTTTTCTATTTTAGATAATTATTCTATTTGTAAATTTATTTTAATTTATTTTTATTAATTTTTTTATCACTTTTTTTCTCTTAGGCTTCATTTTTTAATCCAAAATTTTAATTTAATTATTGAATTAAATTTATTAACATTAAATTCTTTATCTGTAATTATAACTATCTTATTAGATTGAATGTCGTTATTATTTATAAGATTTGTTTTATTTATTTCTTCTATAGTAATTTATTATAGTCAAGAATATATGTTTGTTGATGAAAATTTAAATCGATTTATTTATTTGGTGGTTATATTTGTTTTATCAATAATATTATTAATTATTAGACCTAACTTAATTTCAATTTTATTAGGCTGAGATGGATTAGGTTTAGTTTCTTATTGTTTAGTAATTTATTACCAAAATGTTAAATCTTTTAATGCTGGGATATTAACAACATTATCTAATCGTATTGGAGATGTTGTTTTACTTATATCTATTGCTTGAATAATAAATTATGGAAGAAGAAATTTTATTTTTTATTTGGATTTAATAAAAGAAGATTTTTCTATAAAATTAATTTCATATAATGGTAGTTTTAGCTACTATAACTAAAAGAGCTCAAATTCCTTTTTTTTTTCTTGATTACCTGCTGCTATAGCAGCTCCAACTCCAGTTTCTTCTTTAGTTCATTCTTCAACTTTAGTTACAGCTGGGGTTTATTTATTAATTCGTTTTAATTTTTGTTTTTCTTCAAATTTAATATTAATTTTATTATTAATTTCAAGTTTAACTATATTTATATCAGGTTTAGGGGCTAATTTTGAATTTGATTTAAAAAAATTATTGCTTTATCAACATTAAGTCAATTAGGTTTAATAATAAGGATTTTAGCTTTAGGAGAGTATAAATTAGCTTTTTTTCATTTATTAACTCATGCTTTATTTAAAGCTTTATTATTTATATGTGCAGGAAATATTATTCATAATTTAAATAATTGTCAAGATATTCGTTTCATATGAAAATTAAATAAGCATATACCATTAACTTGCACTTTTTTTAATATCAGAAAATTTTCTTTATGTCGGTTACCTTTTTTATCTGGATTTTATGAATTTAGTTCTGTCCATGTTGGGTCAAATTATTATTATAATAATTTCATTCAACACTTATGAGTTGAAAATAAGGGTTTCCCAAAATAAGTGTAATATATTAACTCAGTTGGGCTTGGTAAGGTGACGCTATGAAGTGGCTTTACAAGTACTGGAAAATATATGATTAAGTGAATATTAAATAAGGTTACCCCTCTCCTCTAGCAAAATGTATATAAATTGTACTACCCGCAGTCACGTGAAATACGCACTTTTAAATACAATAGGAAGCCTGGACTTCTGAGAGCCGGTGATATGTACTAGGCTTGGTATAGGTTGTTGGGTACGTATATGAGGTTGAAGTATTTGCATGCTCGTGTAAACGATGTTTGACAGTCGCACGTCTGATATAACACAAACCACAGCTGTAGCAAAAAGTAATTCCTCATCATAATTTCCCGTTTTTTTTTGTCAAAAATCAACACTCTTGATATACTAACTGTGTAAGGTAGACTGAACGTTAAATGAATACAGCGACGTTCATTTGTGCAAATTTGCATACACAAATCAGTTGCGCAAATTGCATGAGCATCTAAACAGATGTACAACGACTCAGTACATTTGTGCAAATTTGGATACACAAGCCAACTGGCACAATTTGCATGACTGTCTAAAAGCGCCTTAATCTTGCAACAACGAATTTACTTGATCAAATGCTATGGAATCGGAAATGTTTCTTATAAATACGCTATTGAAGTTTTCAATGAGAAGTATCCAGATGTTACAGTGATTCACAGTATGTAAATTAATTTATAAATTTGATACCACCGGGGAAGTAAAAATTGTGAAAAAAAACAAAAACAATTAAATGAAGATGACGCTGCTACCGGTGTAGTTTTAGACTGTAGATTGTAGAACACCCAAGATGGTCGTTAAATAATTTAGGTATTAGCAAATCTCATATTCAGAGGATAGCTTAGGCTAGACTCCGCCTGAAATAAAGTCATTTTATTATTATGATTATTATTATTATTTCGTGCATTCGAACCTAAATTAATTCACAAACTTCAAGTTGGAGATGATGCTCGTCGTTTGGACTTTTGCTTAACGGGGTGAGAAAATCTTAGCAGATAGATCATTTTATCGAAACATTTTATTCGTGGACGAATCTACTTTTAAGACTAATGGGCCATGGGATAGTTTCCTCTCAAAATTGTAGGTACTGGGCACAGGAACATCCAATTTTCCGATTTATCACTAACAGTCGAAAGTTTAAAAAAGATATATTGCATCATAGAATAAACGGTCCTTATTTTATTGATAGAATTTTGAACCAAGATACTTATTTAGAACTTTTAAATAATTTTGTTTTGGAAATTGGACAATGAAAATTTAAAACGTAGAAGAATAATTTTTCAACAAGACGGATGTTTCAGCACATTCTACAATTCGAGTTCGAGTATTTCGGCCGCAACGATTTCGAAGACGACGTAGATTTATTAAAGCAAAAAATTGTAGCAGCTCTTGCAACCATAAATGAAGATGTGACCTCTAATGCATACGAAGAATTTAAAAAAAGATTAGAGAAATGTGTACTTTTTGGAGGTCTACATGTAGAATAGTTCTCAACTTAGTTAAATGAAATGTAATTTTTTTGAAATTAAGTATTTTAAATAATAAACACTTTGCTAAATAAAATGTTCAATAAAGATGTAAAAAAGCAATTCACTTAAAAGTTCATAAATTTTCAAATTTTTAGAACACCCTGTATAATTTATCTTAAGTTGACGACTGCTTATGACTTCCTATGGCAAGGAAAACTTTTTATAAAGAATAACTTTTAGTAAATATAAGAGAGTTTACAAGAGTGCGGTACCTCATCCGGAGTCACACCTGGTTTGCCCAAATTAATATGATAATATACAGGAAGTCCCATTAGAATGGGTCATTCGCGATGCCATACTTTTGACTCGTCCTGTATGAAATACAAATTATTGCTTCCGGTAACATCAAAAAATTATATTTTATTCCTAATAAATTTTTGTAATATTTTGTGGTTTGAGCAGAAAAAAATCGATTTTTAGAGATTACTCTATTTTATTTGTGTCTCGCCCTGTATACAAACACATATTTGTCACAATATATGTTGTCCTTATATTTTAAAATTTATTGTTCATATTATCAATACCATGTTTATTGAATGTAAATTTCCTACAGTATGGAAAAATGCTCTGGTGATTCCATTACCCAAAGTAAATGACCCTAAGTCATATTCAGATTTGAGACCCATTAGTATTTTACCAGGAATGTCAAAAGTTGCAGAGAAGATAATAGAAATTCAAATACGACAACATTTAGAACTTAATAGTATACTACCGACTGTACAATCCGGATTTAGATCGGGCTACAGTTCTACGACTGCTTTATTGAATATTACTGACGACATAATTCAAGCTACTGATGAAGGTAAAAATACTGCATTAGTATTGCTTGATTTCAGCAAGGCCTTCGACACTATTAATCATAAAATGTTATTGTGTATTTTAAAATCGTGTGGTTTTGTCGTTGAAGGTACCTTGCTGATTCAAACGTATTTGGAGGATCGCTCACAATTTGTTAGATTGGATGGTAAAGTTTCACAATCGAGAGCTATTTCTACCGGAGTTCCACAAGGATCCATTCTAGGTCCCTTGCTCTTCAGTATATACACGAGTCAATTTATTAAATTTATTAATTACTGTTCAGTGCATATGTACGCTGACGACACGCAACTGTATCTCTCTTTGTATCCTCAAGATGTTGAAAGAGTAACTCACGAAATCAATAGGGATTTACAAACCATGCATGATATTTCTCTGCAGCACTCATTAATTATAAATCCATCTAAATCTGCTGCAATTTTATTTGGTAACAAATCCACCGTATCTAATTTGGAAAATTTATTAAACCTTGAAATAATGGGATCACCTCTGCAAATTTCTCAGAGTGCCAAAATTCTTGGCTTAATTTTGGACAACTCATTACGGTTCAGAGAACATGTAGCTAAATGCACCCAAAGAGCCTATGGCGCTTTAAGACTTTTGTATCCACACAGGGGTTACATAGACTATGGTACAAAAAAAATGCTTTGTGAAACGTTAGTACTCAGTCAGTTTAACTATTGTGCCCCTGTCTATGGGCCTTGTTTAGATCAAAATTTCTGTAACAGAATTCAACGAGTTCAAAACTCATGCATACGTTTTATTTATGGTATAAGGAAATTTGAACACGTTTCTCACAAGCTACATGATCTGCACTGGTTAAACATGCAAAACCGAAGGCATTTTTATTCACTTTGTTTGTTTCACAAAATTTTAATAACAAAAACTCCACCTTATTTGTATAATAAAATTTCTTTCCGTAGTGATGTCCACAATTTGAATATCAGGTTTAAGGGTCTATTTACCCCACCACGGCATAGAACTTCACTATTTGAAAGAGGGTTCAAATTTAATATTTATAAACTCTATAACAAAGTTTCCCATGAAAAATTTGCTACGTTCCTCTCAAAATATAAATAATTAACGAATGTCTCAGTGTCTTTTTCTCTTTTTTCTTCTTTTTCCTTCTTTTTTTCTATTTATATTATTTGTTATTTGAAATTAATATTAATAATATACCTACATATAATATAATAAAAATGTATTAGAAATACTTTTAGTTTCTGCCTACTTGTGCGCTTTACAATTATTATTCTGCAAGGGTAAGTGGTAGAGCACACTTGTTGTGAACTTCCCCTTGGGATTTCCAAAATTTAGTTCATTTTTCTTATTTTTTATTTATGCATTGTATGATGTATGTACCTATATATATTGTTTGTTTATTATCTTTATTAAGTTACAATTGTTTATTAGGTATACCTAATGAATTTAAGTTATTGGAAATAAAGGCATTATTATTATTATTATTATTATTATTATTATTATTATTATATTATTTGAAGTTAAAGAAATAACATTCATGCAAAAAATTGCAATCGAATCCTTAAATTGCTATAAATATATCGGGTGGTCCAAAAATAACCGGAATTTTCATTTTATCCCATAACTTCTTTATTTTTTCATCGATTTTCAACCTGTTGGGCTCGTTTGACAGCTAGAGCCTCCAGCTAAATGATTCTCTGTCAGACACTGATATAATGATCATAAATGTCAAGGCTGACGTATTTAACTTGAGCAATTTTTAATAACTGATGGAATTTTGTTGAAATGCCGTATTTACAAACGGTTTGCTTTATGATCATGGCTGGTCTTCTGGCAATATTTTGGTGGGCAGTTTTTAAAAATCGATCAAGGAACTACGAAGCTGCACCAATAAATGTAGAGACGTGTTGTAAACGTCTCGGCAGCCATAGTAAAAACCGAAATTTTCATTTTCCTTTATAACTTTTTGATTTCATTACCGATTTTAATTTTTTTCGGGTCACTTAAAACCCAAAGCCTTCCACTACAATTATAAGTGTCAGAAATTGACATGAATTATAAATCCAATATGGCAGAAGTGGTCAAATTTACCTAATATTTAAAAGCCTTAAGAATTTTTTAAAATGACAAATTAAATGACTTTTTTTAAGAACATTGTGACGCAGAACACGAAAATCGGTTAAGAACTTATAACACCACAACAACAGTATCAAATTAATTCTTAACAGAGTTACCTATGCAGTTATCGTCATGGTTACATAACAAATGAACATTGATTCATAACTAACTGTTATTTCAGTCAGCTGTTTTTAAATAAAAAGTGTCTTGTGGTACCTAGTTTTGTTATAATGGTGATGTCAAATGAAGACAAGATTTTCATTAAGTATCTGTGGGAATTTGTAGAGGTTTTAAAACTAGCATAATTTTTATTGAACATGGAATACGGCTTAATTTTCAACAGTATTGCGAAGTTGTTCCGAGTCAAATGTTACCTTAAATTAGTGATTTCATACTCATGCAAATTAGTCGGTCTTGGTAACTACAATGAAATTTTAGGATGGACACTTGGATTTTTAAGACAACATGCAGCAAATTTTATTGGACAAGAACACTGGTCTCCTAATAGTCCAGATCTTAATCCCCGTGACAATTACTTTTACATTTACAAGAACGGTTGTATAAGAATGGTCGTCATTTCAATAATTTAGGCGAATTGCGACAAAGAATTTTAGACTGTTGGGAAGAAACTGACCAGCAAATTATTAAATAAGCAATAGACGGTTGGCACAGGCAGGTTCAGCTCGTGGTGAACGCTAATGGAGGTCATGTTCCATTATTTAAGTATTAATTTTGACAATAAGTTATTGTTATTTAGTTAAATGCTTCGTAATTAAATTATGTTTCTGGTTCAGCCCGTTATTTAATTAGATTTCATTTATTATTCATATCTTCGTAAGTCCTTAACCGATTTTCGTGATCTATAATACGTTCCAATGTTCTTAGAAGACAAGGCCTCAAGATAAAAGAATTCTAGAGGCTTTTAAATATTAGGTTAATTTGATTACTTCCGCCATATTAGATTTATGATTCATGTCAATTTCTGAGATTTAATATTGCACTGAAAGGCTTTGGGTTTTAAATGACCCAAAAAAAATTAAAATCGGCAAAGAATCAAAAAAGTTATAAAGGATAATAAAAAATTCCGGATTTTACCATTGCGGCCGAAATGTTTACAACACGTTTCTACATTTTCTGGTACAGTTCCGTAGTTCCTTGACCGATTTTTAAAAACGACCCACCAAAATATTGGCAGAAGACCGTCATGACAAACCGTTTGTAAATGTGGCTTTTCAACAAAATTCCAGCAGTTACTAAAAATTGCTCAAGTTTAAATACGTCTGCCTTGACACTTATGGTGATAATATCAGTTTTTGATAGAGAATCAAATAGCTGGAAAATTTATCTGTCAAACGAATCCAAAAAGTTGAAAATCGGTGAAAAAATAAAGAAGTTATACGATAAAATGAAAATTCCGGTTTTTTTGGACCATATTTTATAAAAATAACCACTTTATATCTTTAACACCCTGTACCTTAAAAACTAGTCATATGATTGAGTTGGGACCTTGACAGTTCTGATCAGGAAATTAAAATCTACAACATACTAACACTAACATTTTAGCAAAAATTCACCTAGAGCCATTTTTGCCTATATGTATATTGTGCGGGCTCTTTAGTTTTCTCCATGTTGAGGAAAAATTATTATTATAATAATTTTGTTGAACAGCTACGAATCTTTCAAAACATTAATTATTGTAATAAAATACTTGAGAACATGAAAATAAAGGCAACGTTGCTGGGCTTCTCAAAATGCGTAAACTGTATTAACTATATACAGTCGGGCTTAGTAAGGTGGTGATGTGAAGTGGCTTGAGGGGGCTTGGGAAGAACTGGGAAATATATATTTAAGTAAATATTAAATAAGGTTACCCCTCTCCTGTTGCTAAATGTATATAAATTGTCCTATGCGCAGTCACGTGAAATACACACTTCTAACTACAATAGGAAGCCTGGGCTTCTGAGAGCCTGTGATATGTACCGGGCTTGGTATAGGTAGTTGGGTACGTATATATATATATATATATATATATATATATATATATATATATATATATATATATATATATATATATATATATATATATATATATATATATATATATATATATATATATATATATATACATATAAACCGGCATTATCAGGCCCAAAATTGTATGTCTTGAGAGTATACTAAGCCCGACACCTACTTACGAAGCCCGACTCCGGGCTTGGTAAAAACTTACGTGTATATTTAAGTGGTTAAGCTTGGTAGGGCTAATGGAACGTCCTCCCCAAATTTTTGATGGGCTTGGTAAGGTCGGTATTTCTCTCAAAATATACAGAATTAATTCCGAAAATTTCATATAGAGGGCGCACAACTTGATCAGTATATACAATGATAATATATGACCGATTTAGCGAAGCCCAGTATTTTATTCGTATGATGCGTAGCCCGAAAACTTGCCAACATCGCATCAGGTAAAGTAGCTGTCTCTTCTAATGAAACAATTGAAAGTTACCGTGAATAAATTCATTTTATTAAGAAACACACCAATTAAAAAACTGGAAGTAGTCAGTACTATGATAATTTTCACTAATAATTGTCAGGTACAGTTTTGTTTATAAAAATAAAAGCCAATACATTTTTAATGGGTTCATTTTAGGTAGATTACTCTATAAATAATCACGAAACTCGAACCGTCATTATTTTTAAATTAGTCGATGTAATTCGATGTCAATTTTAATTCTCTTTTAATTTATGGTTAAATGCAGTTTATTCAACTGTTAAAGCTGTTCATCCATTTAAGTTTTGCATAAGGAAGCAACTGAATCAAATAAGAGAAAATTAAAGCTAGAATTAGAATATTATGTTTTTTTCTAAACGGTTTTACTGATTAAAAAATTATAAACTGTTTGGGAATTTAAGAATACTATTATCTAAAGAGAAAAATACAGTGGGTCCCAGGATCAGGTAACGCACTCTTCTAAACTATTTTATTTTTGATTTGACGAGAAAAAGTCATTCTTTGTAAAAAGTTTTGCTTGTCTTAGGAAGCCATAAGCAGCCGTCAAACTTGAGATCATTTTACAGGGTATTCTAAAATTGTTTTATGGCATTAGTATTTCTACATGCAGCCAGTCACTTAATTCTAAAAATTAGAATATAATTTTTCTTATTAGATTTTATTTAACATTTTCTTCTTTAAATTTATTTATTTTTTATTTATTTTTTGAAATTAGATTAATTCCTACTTTAATTTTGATTATTGGTTGAGGTTATCAACCTGAGCGAATTGAAGCTGGTATTTATTTATTATTTTATACTTTATTAGTTTCTTTAACTATAATAATTTCAATTTTTTTTTTATCATGAAAAATGTAATTCTTTAAGTTTTTATTTTTTTTAATAATGATGTAAACAGAGCTTTTATATATTTATGTATAAATTTAGTATTTTTTGTTAAAATACGTATATTTTTTATTCATTTATGATTACCTAAAGCTCATGTAGAGGCTTCTGTTTCAGGGTCAATAATTTTGGCAGGTATTATATTAAAATTGGGAGGTTATGGATTTTTACGTTTAATAATATTATTTATTGAAATTGGAATAAAAATTCATTATTATTTTATTATTATTAGGTTAGTAGGTGGATTTTTGGTTTCTTTGATTTGTATTCGTCAAAGAGATATAAAATCTTTAATTGCTTATTCTTCAGTTGCACATATAGTGATAGTATTAGCAGGTATTATAACTTTAAATATTTGAGGGTTTTGAGGTTCTCTGGTAATGTTAAATGCTCATGAATTATGTTCTTCTGGTTTATTTTGTTTAGCTAATATTTCTTGTGAACGAATAGGGAGACGAAGACTTTATTTAAATAAGGGAATTTTAAATTAAATTATACCTAGACTTTTATTGTGACGATTTTTACTTTGTTCTTCTAATATAGCGGCTCCTCCCTCTTTAAATTTAATAGGAGAAATTTTGTTAATTAACAGTTTAATTTCATTTGTTGAATAAGAATATTATTTTTATCTTTAATTTCGTTTTTTTGAACTGTGTATTCGTTATTTTTATATTCTTTTTCTCAGCATGGTAATTTTTATTCAGGGACATTTTCTGTTTATCAAGGAATGTTACGCGAATATTTATTATTATTTTTACATTGAATACCTTTAAATTTATTAATTTTAAAGGGTGAATATTTGGTGTTATGAATTTAATCGAAGTAGTTTATAAAAAATATTGATTTGTGATTTTAAAGATATAGTTTTCTATTTTAGATAATTTTTCTATTTGTAAATTTATTTTAATTTATTTTTATTAATTTTTTTATCACTTTTTTCTCTTAGGCTACATTTTTTAATCCAAAATTTTAATTTAATTATTGAATTAAATTTATTAACATTAAATTCTTTATCTGTAATTATAACTATCTTATTAGATTGAATGTCGTTATTATTTATAAGATTTGTTTTATTTATTTCTTCTATAGTAATTTATTATAGCCAAGAATATGTTTGTTGATGAAAATTTAAATCGATTTATTTATTTGGTGGTTATATTTGTTTTATCAGTATTATTATTAATTATTAGACCTAACTTAATTTCAATTTTATTAGGCTGAGATGGATTAGGTTTAGTTTCTTATTGTTTAGTAATTTATTACCAAAATGTTAAATCTTTTAATGCTGGGATATTAACAACATTATCTAATCGTATTGGAGATGTTGTTTTACTTATATCTATTGCTTGAATAATAAATTATGGAAGAAGAAATTTTATTTTTTATTTGGATTTAATAAAAGAAGATTTTTCTATAAAATTAATTTCATATAATGGTAGTTTTAGCTACTATAACTAAAAGAGCTCAAATTCCTTTTTTTTTTCTTGATTACCTGCTGCTATAGCAGCTCCAACTCCAGTTTCTTCTTTAGTTCATTCTTCAACTTTAGTTACAGCTGGGGTTTATTTATTAATTCGTTTTAATTTTTGTTTTTCTTCAAATTTAATATTAATTTTATTATTAATTTCAAGTTTAACTATATTTATATCAGGTTTAGGGGCTAATTTTGAATTTGATTTAAAAAAATTATTGCTTTATCAACATTAAGTCAATTAGGTTTAATAATAAGGATTTTAGCTTTAGGAGAGTATAAATTAGCTTTTTTTCATTTATTAACTCATGCTTTATTTAAAGCTTTATTATTTATATGTGCAGGAAATATTATTCATAATTTAAATAATTGTCAAGATATTCGTTTCATATGAAAATTAAATAAGCATATACCATTAACTTGCACTTTTTTTAATATCAGAAAATTTTCTTTATGTCGGTTACCTTTTTTATCTGGATTTTATGAATTTAGTTCTGTCCATGTTGGGTCAAATTATTATTATAATAATTTCATTCAACACTTATGAGTTGAAAATAAGGGTTTCCCAAAATAAGTGTAATATATTAACTCAGTTGGGCTTGGTAAGGTGACGCTATGAAGTGGCTTTACAAGTACTGGAAAATATATGATTAAGTGAATATTAAATAAGGTTACCCCTCTCCTCTAGCAAAATGTATATAAATTGTACTACCCGCAGTCACGTGAAATACGCACTTTTAAATACAATAGGAAGCCTGGACTTCTGAGAGCCGGTGATATGTACTAGGCTTGGTATAGGTTGTTGGGTACGTATATGAGGTTGAAGTATTTGCATGCTCGTGTAAACGATGTTTGACAGTCGCACGTCTGATATAACACAAACCACAGCTGTAGCAAAAAGTAATTCCTCATCATAATTTCCCGTTTTTTTTTGTCAAAAATCAACACTCTTGATATACTAACTGTGTAAGGTAGACTGAACGTTAAATGAATACAGCGACGTTCATTTGTGCAAATTTGCATACACAAATCAGTTGCGCAAATTGCATGAGCATCTAAACAGATGTACAACGACTCAGTACATTTGTGCAAATTTGGATACACAAGCCAACTGGCACAATTTGCATGACTGTCTAAAAGCGCCTTAATCTTGCAACAACGAATTTACTTGATCAAATGCTATGGAATCGGAAATGTTTCTTATAAATACGCTATTGAAGTTTTCAATGAGAAGTATCCAGATGTTACAGTGATTCACAGTATGTAAATTAATTTATAAATTTGATACCACCGGGGAAGTAAAAATTGTGAAAAAAAACAAAAACAATTAAATGAAGATGACGCTGCTACCGGTGTAGTTTTAGACTGTAGATTGTAGAACACCCAAGATGGTCGTTAAATAATTTAGGTATTAGCAAATCTCATATTCAGAGGATAGCTTAGGCTAGACTCCGCCTGAAATAAAGTCATTTTATTATTATGATTATTATTATTATTTCGTGCATTCGAACCTAAATTAATTCACAAACTTCAAGTTGGAGATGATGCTCGTCGTTTGGACTTTTGCTTAACGGGGTGAGAAAATCTTAGCAGATAGATCATTTTATCGAAACATTTTATTCGTGGACGAATCTACTTTTAAGACTAATGGGCCATGGGATAGTTTCCTCTCAAAATTGTAGGTACTGGGCACAGGAACATCCAATTTTCCGATTTATCACTAACAGTCGAAAGTTTAAAAAAGATATATTGCATCATAGAATAAACGGTCCTTATTTTATTGATAGAATTTTGAACCAAGATACTTATTTAGAACTTTTAAATAATTTTGTTTTGGAAATTGGACAATGAAAATTTAAAACGTAGAAGAATAATTTTTCAACAAGACGGATGTTTCAGCACATTCTACAATTCGAGTTCGAGTATTTCGGCCGCAACGATTTCGAAGACGACGTAGATTTATTAAAGCAAAAAATTGTAGCAGCTCTTGCAACCATAAATGAAGATGTGACCTCTAATGCATACGAAGAATTTAAAAAAAGATTAGAGAAATGTGTACTTTTTGGAGGTCTACATGTAGAATAGTTCTCAACTTAGTTAAATGAAATGTAATTTTTTTGAAATTAAGTATTTTAAATAATAAACACTTTGCTAAATAAAATGTTCAATAAAGATGTAAAAAAGCAATTCACTTAAAAGTTCATAAATTTTCAAATTTTTAGAACACCCTGTATAATTTATCTTAAGTTGACGACTGCTTATGACTTCCTATGGCAAGGAAAACTTTTTATAAAGAATAACTTTTAGTAAATATAAGAGAGTTTACAAGAGTGCGGTACCTCATCCGGAGTCACACCTGGTTTGCCCAAATTAATATGATAATATACAGGAAGTCCCATTAGAATGGGTCATTCGCGATGCCATACTTTTGACTCGTCCTGTATGAAATACAAATTATTGCTTCCGGTAACATCAAAAAATTATATTTTATTCCTAATAAATTTTTGTAATATTTTGTGGTTTGAGCAGAAAAAAATCGATTTTTAGAGATTACTCTATTTTATTTGTGTCTCGCCCTGTATACAAACACATATTTGTCACAATATATGTTGTCCTTATATTTTAAAATTTATTGTTCATATTATCAATACCATGTTTATTGAATGTAAATTTCCTACAGTATGGAAAAATGCTCTGGTGATTCCATTACCCAAAGTAAATGACCCTAAGTCATATTCAGATTTGAGACCCATTAGTATTTTACCAGGAATGTCAAAAGTTGCAGAGAAGATAATAGAAATTCAAATACGACAACATTTAGAACTTAATAGTATACTACCGACTGTACAATCCGGATTTAGATCGGGCTACAGTTCTACGACTGCTTTATTGAATATTACTGACGACATAATTCAAGCTACTGATGAAGGTAAAAATACTGCATTAGTATTGCTTGATTTCAGCAAGGCCTTCGACACTATTAATCATAAAATGTTATTGTGTATTTTAAAATCGTGTGGTTTTGTCGTTGAAGGTACCTTGCTGATTCAAACGTATTTGGAGGATCGCTCACAATTTGTTAGATTGGATGGTAAAGTTTCACAATCGAGAGCTATTTCTACCGGAGTTCCACAAGGATCCATTCTAGGTCCCTTGCTCTTCAGTATATACACGAGTCAATTTATTAAATTTATTAATTACTGTTCAGTGCATATGTACGCTGACGACACGCAACTGTATCTCTCTTTGTATCCTCAAGATGTTGAAAGAGTAACTCACGAAATCAATAGGGATTTACAAACCATGCATGATATTTCTCTGCAGCACTCATTAATTATAAATCCATCTAAATCTGCTGCAATTTTATTTGGTAACAAATCCACCGTATCTAATTTGGAAAATTTATTAAACCTTGAAATAATGGGATCACCTCTGCAAATTTCTCAGAGTGCCAAAATTCTTGGCTTAATTTTGGACAACTCATTACGGTTCAGAGAACATGTAGCTAAATGCACCCAAAGAGCCTATGGCGCTTTAAGACTTTTGTATCCACACAGGGGTTACATAGACTATGGTACAAAAAAAATGCTTTGTGAAACGTTAGTACTCAGTCAGTTTAACTATTGTGCCCCTGTCTATGGGCCTTGTTTAGATCAAAATTTCTGTAACAGAATTCAACGAGTTCAAAACTCATGCATACGTTTTATTTATGGTATAAGGAAATTTGAACACGTTTCTCACAAGCTACATGATCTGCACTGGTTAAACATGCAAAACCGAAGGCATTTTTATTCACTTTGTTTGTTTCACAAAATTTTAATAACAAAAACTCCACCTTATTTGTATAATAAAATTTCTTTCCGTAGTGATGTCCACAATTTGAATATCAGGTTTAAGGGTCTATTTACCCCACCACGGCATAGAACTTCACTATTTGAAAGAGGGTTCAAATTTAATATTTATAAACTCTATAACAAAGTTTCCCATGAAAAATTTGCTACGTTCCTCTCAAAATATAAATAATTAACGAATGTCTCAGTGTCTTTTTCTCTTTTTTCTTCTTTTTCCTTCTTTTTTTCTATTTATATTATTTGTTATTTGAAATTAATATTAATAATATACCTACATATAATATAATAAAAATGTATTAGAAATACTTTTAGTTTCTGCCTACTTGTGCGCTTTACAATTATTATTCTGCAAGGGTAAGTGGTAGAGCACACTTGTTGTGAACTTCCCCTTGGGATTTCCAAAATTTAGTTCATTTTTCTTATTTTTTATTTATGCATTGTATGATGTATGTACCTATATATATTGTTTGTTTATTATCTTTATTAAGTTACAATTGTTTATTAGGTATACCTAATGAATTTAAGTTATTGGAAATAAAGGCATTATTATTATTATTATTATTATTATTATTATTATTATTATATTATTTGAAGTTAAAGAAATAACATTCATGCAAAAAATTGCAATCGAATCCTTAAATTGCTATAAATATATCGGGTGGTCCAAAAATAACCGGAATTTTCATTTTATCCCATAACTTCTTTATTTTTTCATCGATTTTCAACCTGTTGGGCTCGTTTGACAGCTAGAGCCTCCAGCTAAATGATTCTCTGTCAGACACTGATATAATGATCATAAATGTCAAGGCTGACGTATTTAACTTGAGCAATTTTTAATAACTGATGGAATTTTGTTGAAATGCCGTATTTACAAACGGTTTGCTTTATGATCATGGCTGGTCTTCTGGCAATATTTTGGTGGGCAGTTTTTAAAAATCGATCAAGGAACTACGAAGCTGCACCAATAAATGTAGAGACGTGTTGTAAACGTCTCGGCAGCCATAGTAAAAACCGAAATTTTCATTTTCCTTTATAACTTTTTGATTTCATTACCGATTTTAATTTTTTTCGGGTCACTTAAAACCCAAAGCCTTCCACTACAATTATAAGTGTCAGAAATTGACATGAATTATAAATCCAATATGGCAGAAGTGGTCAAATTTACCTAATATTTAAAAGCCTTAAGAATTTTTTAAAATGACAAATTAAATGACTTTTTTTTAACTCGAAGCCTATTCTAAGAACATTGTGACGCAGAACACGAAAATCGGTTAAGAACTTATAACACCACAACAACAGTATCAAATTAATTCTTAACAGAGTTACCTATGCAGTTATCGTCATGGTTACATAACAAATGAACATTGATTCATAACTAACTGTTATTTCAGTCAGCTGTTTTTAAATAAAAAGTGTCTTGTGGTACCTAGTTTTGTTATAATGGTGATGTCAAATGAAGACAAGATTTTCATTAAGTATCTGTGGGAATTTGTAGAGGTTTTAAAACTAGCATAATTTTTATTGAACATGGAATACGGCTTAATTTTCAACAGTATTGCGAAGTTGTTCCGAGTCAAATGTTACCTTAAATTAGTGATTTCATACTCATGCAAATTAGTCGGTCTTGGTAACTACAATGAAATTTTAGGATGGACACTTGGATTTTTAAGACAACATGCAGCAAATTTTATTGGACAAGAACACTGGTCTCCTAATAGTCCAGATCTTAATCCCCGTGACAATTACTTTTACATTTACAAGAACGGTTGTATAAGAATGGTCGTCATTTCAATAATTTAGGCGAATTGCGACAAAGAATTTTAGACTGTTGGGAAGAAACTGACCAGCAAATTATTAAATAAGCAATAGACGGTTGGCACAGGCAGGTTCAGCTCGTGGTGAACGCTAATGGAGGTCATGTTCCATTATTTAAGTATTAATTTTGACAATAAGTTATTGTTATTTAGTTAAATGCTTCGTAATTAAATTATGTTTCTGGTTCAGCCCGTTATTTAATTAGATTTCATTTATTATTCATATCTTCGTAAGTCCTTAACCGATTTTCGTGATCTATAATACGTTCCAATGTTCTTAGAAGACAAGGCCTCAAGATAAAAGAATTCTAGAGGCTTTTAAATATTAGGTTAATTTGATTACTTCCGCCATATTAGATTTATGATTCATGTCAATTTCTGAGATTTAATATTGCACTGAAAGGCTTTGGGTTTTAAATGACCCAAAAAAAATTAAAATCGGCAAAGAATCAAAAAAGTTATAAAGGATAATAAAAAATTCCGGATTTTACCATTGCGGCCGAAATGTTTACAACACGTTTCTACATTTTCTGGTACAGTTCCGTAGTTCCTTGACCGATTTTTAAAAACTACCCACCAAAATATTGGCAGAAGACCGTCATGACAAACCGTTTGTAAATGTGGCTTTTCAACAAAATTCCAGCAGTTACTAAAAATTGCTCAAGTTTAAATACGTCTGCCTTGACACTTATGGTGATAATATCAGTTTTTGATAGAGAATCAAATAGCTGGAAAATTTATCTGTCAAACGAATCCAAAAAGTTGAAAATCGGTGAAAAAATAAAGAAGTTATACGATAAAATGAAAATTCCGGTTTTTTTGGACCATATTTTATAAAAATAACCACTTTATATCTTTAACACCCTGTACCTTAAAAACTAGTCATATGATTGAGTTGGGACCTTGACAGTTCTGATCAGGAAATTAAAATCTACAACATACTAACACTAACATTTTAGCAAAAATTCACCTAGAGCCATTTTTGCCTATATGTATATTGTGCGGGCTCTTTAGTTTTCTCCATGTTGAGGAAAAATTATTATTATAATAATTTTGTTGAACAGCTACGAATCTTTCAAAACATTAATTATTGTAATAAAATACTTGAGAACATGAAAATAAAGGCAACGTTGCTGGGCTTCTCAAAATGCGTAAACTGTATTAACTATATACAGTCGGGCTTAGTAAGGTGGTGATGTGAAGTGGCTTGAGGGGGCTTGGGAAGAACTGGGAAATATATATTTAAGTAAATATTAAATAAGGTTACCCCTCTCCTGTTGCTAAATGTATATAAATTGTCCTATGCGCAGTCACGTGAAATACACACTTCTAACTACAATAGGAAGCCTGGGCTTCTGAGAGCCTGTGATATGTACCGGGCTTGGTATAGGTAGTTGGGTACGTATATATATATATATATATATATATATATATATATATATATATATATATATATATATATATATATATATATATATATATATATATATATATATACATATAAACCGGCATTATCAGGCCCAAAATTGTATGTCTTGAGAGTATACTAAGCCCGACACCTACTTACGAAGCCCGACTCCGGGCTTGGTAAAAACTTACGTGTATATTTAAGTGGTTAAGCTTGGTAGGGCTAATGGAACGTCCTCCCCAAATTTTTGATGGGCTTGGTAAGGTCGGTATTTCTCTCAAAATATACAGAATTAATTCCGAAAATTTCATATAGAGGGCGCACAACTTGATCAGTATATACAATGATAATATATGACCGATTTAGCGAAGCCCAGTATTTTATTCGTATGATGCGTAGCCCGAAAACTTGCCAACATCGCATCAGGTAAAGTAGCTGTCTCTTCTAATGAAACAATTGAAAGTTACCGTGAATAAATTCATTTTATTAAGAAACACACCAATTAAAAAACTGGAAGTAGTCAGTACTATGATAATTTTCACTAATAATTGTCAGGTACAGTTTTGTTTATAAAAATAAAAGCCAATACATTTTTAATGGGTTCATTTTAGGTAGATTACTCTATAAATAATCACGAAACTCGAACCGTCATTATTTTTAAATTAGTCGATGTAATTCGATGTCAATTTTAATTCTCTTTTAATTTATGGTTAAATGCAGTTTATTCAACTGTTAAAGCTGTTCATCCATTTAAGTTTTGCATAAGGAAGCAACTGAATCAAATAAGAGAAAATTAAAGCTAGAATTAGAATATTATGTTTTTTTCTAAACGGTTTTACTGATTAAAAAATTATAAACTGTTTGGGAATTTAAGAATACTATTATCTAAAGAGAAAAATACAGTGGGTCCCAGGATCAGGTAACGCACTCTTCTAAACTATTTTATTTTTGATTTGACGAGAAAAAGTCATTCTTTGTAAAAAGTTTTGCTTGTCTTAGGAAGCCATAAGCAGCCGTCAAACTTGAGATCATTTTACAGGGTATTCTAAAATTGTTTTATGGCATTAGTATTTCTACATGCAGCCAGTCACTTAATTCTAAAAATTAGAATATAATTTTTCTTATTAGATTTTATTTAACATTTTCTTCTTTAAATTTATTTATTTTTTATTTATTTTTTGAAATTAGATTAATTCCTACTTTAATTTTGATTATTGGTTGAGGTTATCAACCTGAGCGAATTGAAGCTGGTATTTATTTATTATTTTATACTTTATTAGTTTCTTTAACTATAATAATTTCAATTTTTTTTTTATCATGAAAAATGTAATTCTTTAAGTTTTTATTTTTTTTAATAATGATGTAAACAGAGCTTTTATATATTTATGTATAAATTTAGTATTTTTTGTTAAAATACGTATATTTTTTATTCATTTATGATTACCTAAAGCTCATGTAGAGGCTTCTGTTTCAGGGTCAATAATTTTGGCAGGTATTATATTAAAATTGGGAGGTTATGGATTTTTACGTTTAATAATATTATTTATTGAAATTGGAATAAAAATTCATTATTATTTTATTATTATTAGGTTAGTAGGTGGATTTTTGGTTTCTTTGATTTGTATTCGTCAAAGAGATATAAAATCTTTAATTGCTTTTTCTTCAGTTGCACATATAGTGATAGTATTAGCAGGTATTATAACTTTAAATATTTGAGGGTTTTGAGGTTCTCTGGTAATGTTAAATGCTCATGAATTATGTTCTTCTGGTTTATTTTGTTTAGCTAATATTTCTTGTGAACGAATAGGGAGACGAAGACTTTATTTAAATAAGGGAATTTTAAATTAAATTATACCTAGACTTTTATTGTGACGATTTTTACTTTGTTCTTCTAATATAGCGGCTCCTCCCTCTTTAAATTTAATAGGAGAAATTTTGTTAATTAACAGTTTAATTTCATTTGTTGAATAAGAATATTATTTTTATCTTTAATTTCGTTTTTTTGAACTGTGTATTCGTTATTTTTATATTCTTTTTCTCAGCATGGTAATTTTTATTCAGGGACATTTTCTGTTTATCAAGGAATGTTACGCGAATATTTATTATTATTTTTACATTGAATACCTTTAAATTTATTAATTTTAAAGGGTGAATATTTGGTGTTATGAATTTAATCGAAGTAGTTTATAAAAAATATTGATTTGTGATTTTAAAGATATAGTTTTCTATTTTAGATAATTTTTCTATTTGTAAATTTATTTTAATTTATTTTTATTAATTTTTTTATCACTTTTTTCTCTTAGGCTACATTTTTTAATCCAAAATTTTAATTTAATTATTGAATTAAATTTATTAACATTAAATTCTTTATCTGTAATTATAACTATCTTATTAGATTGAATGTCGTTATTATTTATAAGATTTGTTTTATTTATTTCTTCTATAGTAATTTATTATAGCCAAGAATATGTTTGTTGATGAAAATTTAAATCGATTTATTTATTTGGTGGTTATATTTGTTTTATCAGTATTATTATTAATTATTAGACCTAACTTAATTTCAATTTTATTAGGCTGAGATGGATTAGGTTTAGTTTCTTATTGTTTAGTAATTGATTACCAAAATGTTAAATCTTTTAATGCTGGGATATTAACGACATTATCTAATCGTATTGGAGATGTTGTTTTACTTATATCTATTGCTTGAATAATAAATTATGGAAGAAGAAATTTTATTTTTTATTTGGATTTAATAAAAGAAGATTTTTCTATAAAATTAATTTCATATATGGTAGTTTTAGCTGCTATAACTAAAAGAGCTCAAATTCCTTTTTCTTCTTGATTACCTGCTGCTATAGCAGCTCCAACTCCAGTTTCTTCTTTAGTTCATTCTTCAACTTTAGTTACAGCTGGGGTTTATTTATTAATTCGTTTTAATTTTTGTTTTTCTTCAAATTTAATATTAATTTTATTATTAATTTCAAGTTTAACTATATTTATATCAGGTTTAGGGGCTAATTTTGAATTTGATTAAAAAAAAATTATTGCTTTATCAACATTAAGTCAATTAGGTTTAAAAATAAGGATTTTAGCTTTAGCAGAGTATAAATTAGCTTTTTTTCATTTATTAACTAATGCTTTATTTAAAGCTTTATTATTTATATGTGCAGGAAATATTATTCATAATTTAAATAATTGTCAAGATATTCGTTTCATAGGCAAATTTAAAATAGGCATATACAATTAACTTGCACTTTTTTTAATATCAGAAAACTTTCTTTGTGGGTTACCTTTTTTATCTGAATTTTATGAATTTAGTTCTGTCCATGTTGGGTCAAATTATTATTATAATAATTTCATTCAACACTTATGAGTTGAAAATAACGGTTTCCCAAAATAAGTGTAATATATTAACTCAGTTGGGCTTGGTAAGGTGACGCTATGAAGTGGCTTTACAAGTACTGGAAAATATATGTTTAAGTGAATATTAAATAAGGTTACCCCTCTCCTCTAGCAAAATGTATATAAATTGTCCTACGCGCAGTCACGTGAAATACGCACTTCAAAATACAATAGGAAGCCTGGGCTTCTGAGAGCCGGTGATATGTACCAGGCTTAGTATAGGTTGTTGGGTACGTATATGAGGTTGAAGTATTTGCATGAGCGTGTAAACGATGTTTGACAGTCGCACGTCTTATATAACACAAACCATAGCTGTAGCAAAAAGTAATTCCTCATCATAATTTCCCGTTTTTTTTTTGTCAAAAATCAACACTCTTTATATACTAACTGTGTAAGGTAGACTGAACGTTAAATGAATACAGCGACGTTCATTTGTGCAAATTTGCATGCACAAATCAGTTGCGCAAATTGCATGAGCATCTAAACAGATGTACAACGACTCAGTACATCTGTGCAAATTTGCATACACAAGCCAACTGGCACAATTTACATGACTGTTTAAAAGCGCCTTAACCTTGGAACAACGAATTTACTTGATCAAATGCTATGGAATCGGAAATGTTTCTTATAAATACGCTATTGAAGTTTTCAATGAGAAGTATCCAGATGTTACAGTGATTCACAGTATGTAAATTAATTTATAAATTTGATACCACCGGGGAAGTAAAAATGTGAAAAAAAATAAAAACAATTAAATGAAGATGACGCTGCTACCGGTATAGTTTTAGACTGTAGATTGTAGAACACCCAAGATGGTCGTTAAATTTAGGTATTAGCAAATCTCATATTCAGAGGATAGCTTAGGCTAGACTCCGCCTGAAATAAAGTCATTTTATTATTATGATTATTATTATTATTTCGTGCATTCGAACCTAAATTAATTCACAAACTTCAAGTTGGAGATGATGCTCGTCGTTTGGACTTTTGCTTAACGGGGTGAGAAAATTTTAGCAGATAGATTATTTTATCCAAACATTTTATTCGTGGACGAATCTACTTTTAAGACTAATGGGCCATGGGATAGTTTCCCCTCAAAATTGTAGGTACTGGGCTTGGGAAAATCCAATTTTCCGATTTATCACTAACAGTCGAAAGTTTAAAAACGACATATTGCATCATAGAATAAACGGTCCTTATTTTATTGATAGAATTTTGAACCAAGATACTTATTTAGAACTTTTAAATAATTTTGTTTTGGAAATTGGACAATGAAAATTTAAAACGTAGAAGAATAATTTTTCAACAAGACACATTTTACAATACGAGTTCGAGTATTTCGGCCGCAACGATTTCGAAGACGACGTAGATTTATTAAAGCAAAAAATTGTAGAAGCTCTTGCAACCATAATTAATGAAGATGTGACCTCTAATGCATACGAAGAATTTAAAAAAAGATTAGAGAAATGTGTACTTTTTGGAGGTCTACATGTAGAATAGTTCTCAACTTAGTTAAATGAAATGTAATTTTTTTGAAATTAAGTATTTTAAATAATTGGAAACACTTTGATAAATAAAATGTTCAATAAAGATGTAAAAAAGCAATTCACTTAAAAGTCCATAAGTTTTCAAATTTTTAGAATACCCTGTATAATTTATCTTAAGTTTGACGACTGTTTATGACTTCCTATGGCAAGGAAAACTTTTTATAAAGAATAACTTTTAGTAAATATAAGAGAGTTTACAAGAGTGCGGTACCTCATCCGGAGTCACACCTGGTTTGCCCAACTTAATATGATAATATACAGGAAGTCCCATTGGAATGGGTCATTCGCGATGCCATACTTTTGACTCGTCCTGTATGAAATACAAATTATTGCTTCCGGTAACATCAAAAAATTATATTTTATTCCTAATAGATTTTTGTAATATTTTGTGGTTTGAGCAGAAAAAAATCGATTTTTAAAAATTACTCTATTTTATTTGTGTCTCGCCCTGTATACAAACACATATTTGTCACAATATATTAGTTGAAGTTAAAGAAATAACATTCATGCAAAAAATTGCAATCGAATCCTTAAATTGCTATAAATATATCGGGTGGTCCAAAAATAACCGGAATTTTCATTTTATCCCATAACGTCTTTATTTTTTCATCGATTTTCAACCTGTTGGGCTTGTTTGACAGCTAAAGCCTCCAGCTAAATAATTCTCTGTCAGACACTGATATAATGATCATAAATGTCAAGGCTGACGTATTTAAACTTGAGCAATTTTTAATAACTGATGGAATTTTGTTGAAATGCCGTATTTACAAACGGTTTACTTTATGATCATGGCTCGTCTTCTGGCAATATTTTAGTGGGCAGTTTTTAAAAATCGGTCAAGGAACTACGGAGCTGCACCAATAAATGTAGAGACATATTGTAAACGTCTCGGCAGCCATAGTAAAAATCGAAATTTTCATTTTCCTTTATAACTTTTTGATTCCATTACCGATATTAATTTTTTTCGGGTCACTTAAAACCCAAAGCCTTCCACTGCAATCATAAATGTCAGAAATTGACATGAATTATAAATCCAATATGGCAGAAGTGGTCAAATTTACCTAATATTTAAAAGCCGTAAGAATTTTTTAAAATGACAAATTAAATGACTTTTTTTTAACTTGAAGCCTATTCTAAGAACATTGTGACGCAGAACACGAAAATCGGTTAAGAACTTATAAAGGTGTATAACGTAGTCATGTACACTGTATGTACACCACAACAACAGTATCAAATTAATTCTTAACAGAGTTACCTATGCAGTTATCGTCATGGTTACAAAACAAATGAACATTGATTCATAACTGTTATTTCAGTCAGCTGTTTTTAAAAAGTGTCTTGTGGTACCTAGTTTTGTTAAAATGGTGCTGTCAAATGAAGACAAGATTTTCATTAAGTATCTGTGGGAATTTGTAGAGGTTTTAAAACTAGCATAATTTTTATTGAACATGGAATACGGCTTAATTTTCAACAGTATTGCGAAGATGTTCCGAGTCAAATGTTACCTTAAATTAGTGATTTCATACTCATGCAAATTAGTCGGTGTTGGTAACTACAATGAAATTTTAGGATGGACACTTGAATTTTTAAGAGAACATGCAGCAAATTTTATTGAACAAGAACACTGGCCAGTCCAGATCTTAATCCCCGTGACAATTACTTTTACATTTACAAGAACGGTTGTATAAGAATGGTCGTCATTTCAATAATTTAGGCGAATTGCGACAAAGAATTTTAGACTGTTGGGAAGAAACTGACCAGCAAATTATTAAATAAGCAATATACGGTTGGCACAGGCAGGTTCAGCTCGTTGTGAACTCTAATGGAGGTCATGTTCCATTATTTAAGTATTAATTTTGACAATAAGTTATTGTTATTTAGTTAAATGATTCGTAATTAAATTATGTTTCTGGTTCAGCCCGTTATTTAATTAGATTTCATTTATTATTCATATCTTCGTAAGTCCTTAACCGATTTTCGTGATCTATAATACGTTCCAATGTTCTTAGAAGACAAGGCCTCAAGATAAAAGAAAGCCTAAATTCGCCATTTTAAAAAAATTCTAGAGGCTTTTAAATATTAGGTTAATTTGATTACTTCCGCCATATTGGATTTATGATTCGTGTCAATTTCTGAGATTTAATATTGTACTGGAAGGCTTTGGGTTTTAAATAACCCAAAAAAAATTAAAATCGGCAAAGAATCAAAAAAGTTATAAAGGATAATAAAAAATTCCGGTTTTTACCATTGCTGCCGAAATGTTTACAACACACTTCTACATTTTCTGGTACAGTTCCGTAGTTCCTTGATCGATTTTTAAAAACTACCCACCAAAATATTGGCAGAAGACCAGTCATGACAAACCGTTTGTAAATGCGGCTTTTCAACAAAATTCCAGCAGTTACTAAAAATTGCTCAAGTTTAAATACGTCTGCACTTATGGTGATAATATCAGTTTTTGATAGAGAATCAAATAGCTGGAAAATTTATCTGTCACACGAATCCAAAAAGCTGAAAATCGGTGAAAAAATAAAGAAGTTATACGATAAAATGAAAATTCTGGTTTTTTTGGACCATATTTTATAAAAATAACCACTTTATATCTTTAACACCCTGTACCTTAAAAACTAGTCACAGGATAGAGTTGGGACCTTGACAGTTCTGATCAGGAAATTAAAATCTACAACATACTATCACTAACATTTTAGTAAAAATTCACCTAGAGCCATTTTTGCCTATATGTATTTTGTGCGGGCCCTTTAGTTTTCTCCATGTTGAGGAAAAATTATTATTATAATAATTTTGTTGAACAGCTACGAATCTTTCAAAACGTTAATTATTGTAATAAAATACTTGAGAACATGAAAATAAAGGCAACATTGCTGGGCTTCTCAAAATGCGTAAACTGTATTAACTATATACAGTCGGGCTTAGTAAGGTGGTGATGTGAAGTGGCTTGAGGGGGCTTGGGAAGAACTGGGAAATATATATTTAAGTAAATATTAAATAAGGTTACCCCTCTCCTGTTGCTAAATGTATATAAATTGTCCTAAGCGCAGTCACATGAAATACACACTTCTAACTACAATAGGAAGCCTGGGCTTCTGAGAGCCTGTGATATGTACCGGGCTTGGTATAGGTAGTTGGGTACGTATATATATATATATATATATATATATATATATATATTTGCCTGGCATACCTACACACCTCCGAAATGATATCTGACTGTTGTTTACGCCTCCGAAATCGGAGGCGAGAACGAAAATTCGGAGGCACTTACGTTTCCCTATTAAAAATTTCACAGAATGTATGTGATGTCATCACGAGTGCTCTGACAAAATTTTTGGTGGAGGCCTATACGACCTATACACACATACAGTTATACAGATTAGTTCAGCAAAATTCCGCTTCCTAGCGCTAGAGTAGAGGCATATAATTTTATGTTTACGGGTAAGTCGAATAAGCCTCCGCATAGTCCACCGTACGTACACAACTCCGTATAACTGGCGACGTCGCACATCGTTTAGAGGAGGCGCAAACGTTGCTCTCTTATATACTATCTCAAAGATGAGTATCTTTAAATAATTGCGCCGAAAATGTTCTAGTTTGTCTCCACAAACAGAAATACATTGAAGAGTGAAGTCTATAAATTCCTAAACGGGATAAGCAATTATACACTATTCAGGTTTCAGGTCCTCCTCAATACTATTTTTCAGATATTTCAGGTTTGCATGTATAAAAAATTGTGGTAAGATCATAGGATATTATCTTTCTCATGGAATTTGTGTTTACATAAATGCTAAAAAGTATAAGGCTCAAATCTATACAGGATGTTTCGTTTGAAACTGTACCCTCATGTTTTTTACAAGCTTTTATTTAACTTGCAATATTTGTATGTTAGTTTGTTTTTTTGTTTGTTTGTTTAGGTCAAATCTTGCAACTGAATTTTAAAATTGTCATCCCCAACCGATTGAGCTGAAATTTTGCATACACGTTTAGTTTGGATGACAATTGCATGTTTAGCTAAGTGACGTCATTCTAAATCCAATATGGTGGACTCCCAAAGATGGTGGACTAGTTATTTCTTATGTACCCCCATGGTATGGGTATCAATTAAAAGGGTTTGCTGAGAAGAATAGGAAAAATAAAATGACGTCACATTAAATTCAATGTGGCGGACTAGTTATTTTTCATGCACCCCCATAATATGGGTATCAATTTAAAGGGTTTGTTGAGAAGAATGGGTAAAATACAATTACTTCACACTAAATTCAATATGGCGGACGCCCCAAGATGGCGGACAAAATTTTCTTATCTACCATCATAAAATGGGTATCAAATGAAAGGGTTTGCTGAGAAGTATACGAAAAGAATACGAAAAAAACTAAAAAATAAATTAATAGTAAAAAAACATTTTTATAAACAAGCTTTTATTTAAATGCTCTAAAAAGAAGAAAATAAACTTTAAATTAAATCAAATCCATCAATTTATTACATTATACAATTTATATGATATAAAAGTTTGTCGCGAGATTTTCCTAATAATGTAGTAAATTGATGGGTTTGATTTAATTTAAAGTTTATTTTCTTCTTTTTAGAGCATTTAAATAAAAGCTTGTTATTAAAAATGTTTTTTTACTATTAATTTTTTATTAATTATTATTCAATAAAATTTTTCAAAAACTAGTTCTATGTAGTATGTCATTACTTTTTTTATATTAATAGATATACGAGGTGCATAGAAAATTTTAATTTTTTTAAATGGAACACCTGTACTTTTTTATATATTTATATCTATATATATATCTTTCTTATTACGGTGGTATATAACACTTGTATATTTATTTCAAAATTGACGTAAATATTTCCAACAAAATATCTTACCGTTTCTCTAAAAACGAAGTTTGCAATGGAAGATTCAGAAAAAATTTGCTTTAATATATTTTTTAATGTATGCCCATTTTGTGTTAAAAATAATAATAATTATTTCTTTATATTTATTTAATTATAATAATTATAGTTTCCTTTTTTGACATCAATTTTTATTACTTCTCCTCAGATTTATGCTATAAACATTTTTAAATATATAAGTGTTATATGCCATCGTAATCAGAAGAACTCGACGAAATCAAACATATAAAACATATACAGGATGTCCGTTTAAAAAATTATAATTTTTCTATTTACCTCGTTTACCTTTTCAGCCAAAGAAATTTTAATCAATAAATATTTACAGAAATAAGTGGGAGTATAATTTTAAGGTAAACACCCTGTACTTTGGGGCACCCTATCGTATACTTAATTCAAAACAAAATCCGTTGCACGTCACCACCGACCAAGAATTATAAACGAAAAGTATAGCCTACATCGGCATATATTTTGACCTTAAGGTCAACTGTTGGGACGTCACCATGGTTGACTTGCCAACTGTTGACCTTAAGGCCAAAACATATGCCGATATAGGCTGTGCTCTTCATTTATAATTCTTGGTGGGTGATGACGTGCAACGGATTTTATTTTGTATTAAGTATATAGGGTGTCCCAGATTTAAACGGACATAGTGAAATGGGAGATAGAGCACACTGTGCTGATTTCAAAATACCGCCACACTTACCCTTTAAAGTGAATGGTTTTCGAGATACGGGGTGTTTCATGGTTCTTGGCCAATTATTTATACCGCCATATTTTCGGAATGGCCGCACATATCGGGAAAATATTTGGTGCAAATATTACACTCTTTTAGTTCAATTAAAAACATAATTTACTTTTGAAAAATTCCAGGGCCGGACTCGTTTTTTTTTAACGTTGCTATCAGTGCTTCGAACAACACCCTGTATATCATTTATTGGAAAATGTAAGTAAACAATAAAAAAGACAATGGATCAGTGTATAAAATAATGTCATAATATTTGATGGCACACTTACTGTTATGTTTTAATAAATTTTTGAAATTGTCGTTTGACCAAATATTAAATTCTACAAATAAAGTAGTCAGCAAACTATAGTTATTATATTGCTAATTTCACTGAAATAGCCTACAATAGACCTTATTATTTGTTTTTCTGTACATAAACCGTATTTAAGCTTTTTTCAGCTTAAATTTCCATTCAAAATAACACAATCCATTTCACTCATAGAAAAAATTAAAATTAGCTATAAGTAGGCTTGTACTAATATGTACGATTAAAATTAGTTACGTTAATACATTTTTGACGTTTAAGGAACAATAATTTTTTTAAAAAAACAACAAACTTTACATTAGGTACACGTATCTTAAATTTTGAGTTAGATGTTTTATTAACTACTATTAAAAATCCTAAGTAGGCGTTTGTCTAATATGTCACTAAATGAAAAACTGGTGTTTTCCCAACGCAGATTTAATATTAATGTGTGGTGTGGAATTTATAATAACCATTTAATAGGGCCTCACATATTTGAAGGAAGGTTAACTGGTGAAGTTTATTTCTTTTATTTTCTATGAGATATTTTGCCCGATTTATTGAGAGAGATTGATACCAAGAATATGTGGTTTCAGCATGATGGTGCTGGTCCTCATTTTGCTTTAGTGGTCAGAGATCATCTCAATCTGCATTACCCCAACAGATGGATTGGTCGAGAAGGTACAGTAAACTGACCACCGAGATCTCCTGATCTTACACCTCTAGACTACTTTCTATGGGGTCACCTTAAAGTCAGAGGTGTACAATGAAGAATTCGACACACGGGAACGGTTATTAGAAATTTTTTTTAATGTATGTGATGGTATTAAAAATAACCCGCAAATGATTAATAATCAGTAAGAAACATAATAAAACGTTCCCAAGCATGCATTAACGCTGGAGGCGTTCATTTTGAGAATCTATTGTAATTTTAATTAATTTTATTACCTATTTTTCTTCTTCTTTTCTTTTTCTAATATTACTTAATAAATTATTTGTTTGTGTGTATTTCTGCCCTTATGTTATAAAATTCATTGTATTAATATTATTTTCTAAAGGTCTTTAGTTACTGATTTTAATAGTACATATTAGTACAAGCCTACTTATAGCTAATTTAAATTTTTTTTATGAGTGAAATGGATTGTGTTATTTTGAATGGAAATTTAAGCTCAAAAAAGCTTAAATACGGTTCATGTACAGAAAAACAAATAATAAGTTCTATTGTAGGCTATTTCAGTGAAATTAGCAATATAATGACTATAAGTTTGCTGACTACTTTATTTGTAGATTTTAATATTTGGTCAAATGACAATTTCAAAAATTTATTAAAACATAACAGTACGTGTGCCATCAAATATTATGACATTATTTTATACACTGATCCATTGTCTTTTTCAATGTTTACTAACAGTTTCCAATAAATGATATACAGGGTGTTGTTCGAAGCACTGATAGTAACATTAAAAAAAACGAGTCCGGTCCTGGAATTTTTCAAAAATAAATTATTTTTTTAATTGAACTAAAAGAGTATAATATTTGTACCAAATTTTATCCCGATATGTACGACCATTCCGAAAATATGGCGGTATGAATAATTGGCCAAGAACCATAAAACACCCCGTATCTCGAAAACCATTCACTTTCAAAGGTAAGTGTGGGGGTGTTTTGAACTCAGCAAAGTGTGCTTTATCTCCCATTTCACTGTGTCCGCTTAAATCTGGGACACCCGTATACTATACTATAGGTAATTCATGGTTCACTAAGTGTTTGCCCTATTTTCCAAGTAACTTTTGACTAACTTCAGCCGCTGAGATCAATCCGATTTAAGTTTTTAAGAAGTTGAGAATATGACACAATGCCAAGGGCCTTCACTAGGTCTAAGAAGATACTTATAGCGACTAGCGAGAGCTTCAATTTGTCAAAACAGCTGTCTAACATAATGGTAAATTTTTATTGCGCCACTTATTGACTTTTTTCTTAAAATCCATACTGAGATTCTGTTATTAAGAGGAATGCTTGCACGTGTTCCCCTCATATGGCGAATTATTTGCCTGGGAACAATATTTGAAAATAAAATAATCCACGTCGGTCGTACGAAAAAAATGCAAGGGCCCTTTTTTGTTGAAAATTTCGTCCCCAATAAGATGCATATAATAAGATTTGTCTTAAATACATTTTAAGACCTTTAAAAGGAATATTGACGATACAAAACATGTACAAAATCAGGAAAACGCGCTCCGTTCTAGAGACTACAATTTTTTAAATATCTGATTAATTTTTTTTAAACTGAAGAGTAAAAATACTAAAAAGTGACCAATGGTTTTTTGAAAATTTTATCTAGAAGTACAAGTAAATAATGTTTTAAAAACCATTAATGTAAGTGATTACAAAATATATTATTTATTATGGGATTTAAAAAACCATTGGTCACTTTAGAGTATTTTTACTCCTCTTTACTTTAAAAAAGATATTGATCAGGTATTTAAAAAATTGTAGTCTCTAGAGCGAAGCGCGTTTTCCTGATTTTGTACATGTTTTATATCGTCAACATTCCTTTTGAAGGTCTTAAAATTTATTTAAGACAAATCTTATTATATGCATCTTATTGGGGACGAAATTTGCAACAAAAAATGGCCCTTGCATTTTTTTCGCAAGGCCGACGTTATTTAATTTTCAAATATTGTTTACAGGGCAAATAATTCGCGATATTAGGGGAATACGTGCAAACATTCCTCTTAACTCGCATTTTTTATATGATGTCACTCTAGTTTTTATAATTTTTTCTAATATTTTTATAGAAAAAATTATAAAAACTAGAGATACGTCATATAAAAAATACAAGTTAATAAGAGAATCTCAGTACGGATTTCAAGAAAAAAGTCTATAAAAATAAAGATTGAAATTGGTCTCTAATTTTCTACATTAAGCTCATTTCCACTTTTAAAAATCGGTGTATCAACGGCATCTAAAAGGTTCTGGATATAGTCCAGTTTCAAAAATAGTGTTGTGGATGCAAATGAGAGGTTTTGCTTATATATGGTTCTAAATCTTTTAATAATTTGGCTGATCTTTTTTTGGTGCCTTTTTGTTTTTTGTTTTCATTATATATTTTTTTTAATTTCAGGTTAATTTGTGATAGTCAAAAAGAAGTTGTGTAGTATATTAGAATTTATGTATATTACAATTTATAGGAGTAGTTATGCATTTTAATTTTATCAGCTAAAGATTTTCCTACAACTATGTAATAGCTATTAAATTCATTACTTATATTTTTTATATTTGTAACATTTTGTTTGTTTCTTTAATAAAATTTCTCTAATATAAATACACCACATATAATTACGACCGCCTTTATCCCAGAAGGCTCTCAAAGAGCCTTGTGCGGGAGGGGGCTACACATTTAAAGACAAGGGACACACATCCAATATCCGTGTATAATGGAAAAATCCCTCTCACAGTATTTTCCATTGCCACGACCGGGAATCGAACCCGGGACTTTTGGGTGAGAGACAGGTACGCTACCATCTCGACCATCAGTCGATAATACTAAAATGTTGTTTTTTATTATAAATATGAAAGTCACAGAATCAACCAGTAAATATGTGGATTTGACCTACTCTAGTCATACTAAACTAAAAACACACAAAATGTATATTAATGAACAATCAATCAAAGCTGCCACAATTTATTATTATTATTTTTCTTTAAACTAGCTGTAGTCATTAAAAAAAAATTAAATAAAAATGCGATTTCATTCAACGGTGTTTACACATAATGCGGCTATAATTTGTAATTTGGTTGAATTGGTATATACTTTACACGGCAACACTGTTCGGAGGCCTAAGCGGCGATCAAATTTATAAATTTTATACAAATGGAGGCATGTACGTCAGGTTCACAAACGGAGTCCATTTGATACGTCCAATTTATCTCTGCATGTATATAAAAAAATATTAAAAATGTTTACCCCTCTGAAGTTCCCATTGTTTAATGATAGAAAAGGAATTGATATATTCCAAAAATATAATTATATCTACTTCCAATATGCCGGAGGCCTGAGTGTCTGTTTGGTAGTCGGAGGCGAAATGGATAGCTGGGCGGGTATATATATATATATATATATATATATATATATATATATATATATATATATATATATATATATATATATATATATATATATATATATATATATATATATATATATTTGAAATCACAAAAAAACACAGATTTGAAAAATGTAAAAAAATATAGGGTGTTCCATTTAAAAAAATGTAATTTAGGTTTGTCCCGCTTTTATGGAACACCCTGTATATTATTTGCAGGAGTTTTAAATGAGTTCATTTGATTCACTACAACTTTTATTTGAAACATTTTTTCCTAACTCGAAAAATAAAGAAAATATAAGGGTGGGCCTTTTCGTTGGATAACCCTGTACTTTTTTTCACAATCTTCGCAAGGGATGCAATAAACCACAATGTAATAATTCAAAATGTTATCTCTATCTTTTAATTTGGTGAATAAATTATTTATGGTTAATTTATTTTTAAACTATAAAACTATATACAGGGTGTTTTAGTTTTTTCGTTCATAACTTCTGTAAACGATAGAACATATCAAAATAATAGGAATCTTTCCTATAACATTTTTCTATAAAACGTTTAGTTTTCAAGATACAGGGCGTTAAACTTTTAAAATATTATTACTATTTATTCATTATCTCCTAAACAAATTAAGTTCCAAAAGTTTTTCTTACAAAAGCAGTGGCGTAGTTATGGGGTTCTGTCCGTATTTAAACCCCCTGAACTTCTACGCCAATAATCAGGAATTATATTTTTATACTGTAGTGAAATTAAATTATTGTTGATTTTAGTTACTTGAGTTTATTTATTTAGTTATTTAGTTATTTGGTAATTTTTAGTTTAATTTTTTTTTTTAATGTACACAACAATTTTTTTATTGAATTATAGAATATCTCACCTTTCTCATATACCTTATTTTTTTACTTACTTCCTCCTTATCTCAGGCTCATCTGGGTTCCTGGACGATAATGAATTTGTTTTTAAATCTACTTTATTTACACTGGCTATATGCAATTATTTTAACTCTATTCTTGCAATTTGTGTTGCCTAGCTCTTGGCTTTACTATTTTATTTTTTTGTATTCTATGTTGCATACCTTATCAGGGACAAATAAATAAAAGGTTTCTGTTTTACCTCAAATATCGATTTACTTGCATAACATTATTTTGCATTTACATAAACAAAAACATTAGAGATTGTTCAGTTTTGTCTACAACTAATATTATCCCTGCTAACTTAAAATGAAGAATACGAGTGGCTATTTAAGAATTCTAGCATAATAATTGATTAAGTGTGAATAATTTGTTGAAACATGGCTTTACAAACCTGCTCTTGAATTTTTAAATTGCCTGCTGCTTAATATCTAAGGTTATGTCTATCTTATTCTAATAATACCACACAGTGTATAGTGCTTCCTTTGCATTGAAAGTTCTTTTTGAATAATTTATGATTATTTCGGACTGTTTATGGTTTTCAATTGATGATTGATTTATTTCCTTTTCATTAAAAACTTTTATAGTTCTTGGTAAGTACTTTGACTTTGATTAATTTTTATATTGACTCTAATTTTAATATGAAACATTACTTTCTTACGCTTTGGTGTCTTCTTTCAGGTTTTGAAACTGGTTATCTTAATTTTCTCTTTTCTGTTTCAGGTACTTGGCTGCATATGACTTTCTTATCACTTTAATCTCTTGACATTCAAACTTTTGGACTGGATCGGGATGGATTTTCATTAAACTCTGGTTTTTACCATAATTACTTCAGTTTTGGTTTCTTCTATAATTTTTTTCACCAGGCATCATTTTAATTTTTCTGCAGAGAGAGATTCAACAACAACCTAACAACCTTCATTTCTTTTCCCTGGATACCAAGTTTTTATCATTTCATGGCTGGCTTCTTTATTACTGTCATTTTCTATGGCTGGTAAGTAAATGTTATTTTATTTTTAATTTTCTTTAATTATCTATTGCTTTTTAATACTTGTCCTTATTTTGTTGCTTTTAATTCATTTATTTAATGTTTCATTTCAAATCTGTCATTATTTTCTTTATCTGTCATTATCGTTGTAATATTTATTTAATTATGGGCTTGTGTTCCTTTTGCTTCATTTCTGCTTGTTTTCGTTGCACTACACTTATTTTAATTCACTTTTAGAACCTTTAGCTCTATTATTTTCACTTAACATCATTGCTTAACTTATTTCTTAATTCTATGTGACATATTTTATAATTTCTAACAATTTATTTTCTGATTTAAGTTTTTCCCTGAACGTTTTCATTTTGGATTTTGGTTTTTAATTTTCAACCTATGGATTTGATTTGCCATACTGTCCATCTATGCAACATTGATTACTCCAGTGAACAATAAGAAAATTCAACTCCAAAATGACTTTAATTTTGTATATTAAGTTAGTGAAACATTCTATAACCTCTGCTATGACATTTAAATTAGGTAAACTTTTATATTTTATTCTTTTTCTTGATTAAAATTCATTGTTTTTATTTATGTGTGATTTTATATCACTACAATACAAATTGTAAAACTTTGATGTATTTCCCATAAAAAAGTACTCATGATAAAAGTCGCTAGGAGGCTTTCTATTCGAGATATTTAGATTCTTACTAATCAGGGGTATATTAAGGAATTACATCTTGGTTGAAAATGACAGGATTAAGTAGGCGTTAAATCATTGACAGTTATTCACAACATAAACCTAAAAAAAATAGATATCATTTCGAGCATTTATTTATTAATTATTTATCATTTTAAATAAATATGTATTAAAATAACTCTTTAATTTGTTTAGCAAATAGCCTGTCAATAGAAAGTGCATAGGAACCCCTGATTAGAAATAATTTAAATATCTTGAATATAAAGCCTCCCAATGAATTTCACCAGGAGAACTTTTTTTATAGGAGGTACATCTAAGTTTTAAAATTTGTATAAAAATATAATTTCTGACCATTGGCCTAGAAGTTTAGGGGGTTCAAATACGGACTGAACCCCATAACTGCGCCACTGCTTTTCTCTGAAAAACTTTTTGCAAGTCAAGATAAGATAAGATAAGAATCTTTATTTAGCATTAAGCTATTTTACAGCATATATGTACAAAAATATAAACAAAAAGATAAATATACAATTCCTTAGTTAATTGTCACAATCTGACAAATATTTACTTATATTTGTAACAAATATATTAAGGCTGGGTGCTTCTTTCAGATAACTAGGTAAAGCATTAAAAAGGCGAATACCTTCATAAAATATAGAACCCTGTAAAAACGTCTTATTTACAAATTCTATGTTAAAGTTATTCTTTGATCTAATATTTCGCGAATGAATGTTACAACGTTTTTTTAAAAAAAATTGTAAATATTGAGGTACCATCTGATTACTTATTTTAAAAATTAAAATGATGTTTGCCTTCTTAATGCCTTGTTCCACTGACAACCATTTTAATGTATTTAACATATATTTAATTGGTGTATAAATATTACAATTTAATATTATCCTCATACACTTGTTTTGCAACAGCTGCAGTCTGTTTAATTCGCATTTATTACATGATAATAACAAAGACGCACAATATTTAAAGTGAGGGTAAATAATTGTGTTATAAACCAGTAATTTACTCCATTGCGATAAACTGATTGAAACTCTACCAAAGAACCCAATTTTTTTCCCTAACTTTTTACATACATATTCAACGTGTTGGCCAAAATTAAGTTGAGGATCTAATATTACACCAAGATATTTAAACTCTGACACATTTTCTATTTCAAAATTATTAATTTTAATAGATATTCTTTGATCTAAATATTTCATGCAATTTACTTTAGAACCAATAATCATATATTTTGTTTTTTCTGCATTAAGTTTTAATTTATTACTACACAACTAATTATACAGAACATCCAGTTCTTCATTTAAATTATTTGCAACTTCTTCATAATTCTTACCAGAAATAGAAATAAGCGTGTCATCAGCAAATAAGTTAATAAATGAGTAATTAAATATAGTATGCATATTATTTATATAAATGAGAAACAGCAACGGGCCTAACACGCTACCTTGTGGAACTACAAACTGACTAGCAACCTTATTAGACACTTTATTATTTATTTATTTTAGTCTTGTGGTATCGATCTTTTAAATAATCTTGTATCCACTTTAAAGCAATTGATTTTACACCATACATCTCTAATTTACGTATTAACAAACCGCGATCTATAGTCTCAAAGGCTCGCTTTAAGTCTATGAAAACACATAACACAATATTTTCTTCTCCAATTTCCTTTCTCCATTTCGCACAAACATATTGCAGCGCAGTTTCACAGGAATGACCCTCCCGAAAACCAGACTGTCCAGCAAACAATAAGTCATTTTTCTCAAAGTATCCTTTTAATTGTTCACACACAACTATTTCTAAAATTTTATCCACTACAGGTAACAAATTTATGGGTCTACAGTGTTCTGGCTGCGTGGGTAAGGACACTTTTGCAATTGGAACTATAACACTAACTTTCAAATCCAATGGCACCCGTCCAGTTTTCAGTGACGTATTTATTATATTTAGGAGGGGATATCCAATTACACAGAACAATTCTTTTAAAAGCTTTATATTAAGACAGTCATCACTGGTACTTTTATTTTTTAAACCACGGACTATTTGCTGGAGTTTATTAAGACTTATTGTATCAAATCTCGTAATACCTATATCGTTATTTTCCCAAGTATCTGTAGGGTACAGTGGCTTCGCTTCTATTCCATTAGCAATTTCCTTTATACTATCATTGTAATATTCATTAAAATTTTCTTCTGCGGAGCCTATATATCCGTCAAATATTATTTGATCTACCTCTATCTGATCTTTATTTTTACAGCTAACTAAATCTTTGATAGTTCTCCACATATTTTTACTATCTCCTTTAGATTTATCAACATTTTCTTCATAATATTTTTTCTTTTCCTCTCGAATTGTATATGTCACCTTATTCCTTTTTGTTTTGTAATCTTCAAAATCCACCATAGATTTAGTGAACTCGAATTTTTTGTAAGCAGTGTCACGTAACTTTTGGGCTGCCTTAACATTTTTGTTAATCCATGGTTTGTTATTTATTTTAGCCATTACTTCTGGACATATACTATTTATAGATTCCTCTACATTTTCTATAAAAGTGGCGTATAATACATTGACATCCGTTGAAGTTGTTTCCCAGTTCTTTTCGATTAAATCAATTTTCAGTTTATCGATGTTTTCTTTATTGAAGTTTCTTCTGTAAATATAATCAGTTGGTGAATTTTTATCGTCAGGTTTAATTTGTGTGCCAATTATATGATGATCTGATATTACAGGCCATTTTCTAGGTAATTCTTTTAAATTAAAATTGTTTGTAACAATCATATCTATAAGTGTAGAGGAATTATTAGTTACTCGAGTATCATCTTCCACAATTTGTTGAAAACCAGCGTCAGTTATAATATTCTTTAGTTGTTTTGCTTTTTGAGTGTCCCTTTTTATATTTATATTAAAATCTCCCATAATTATACTTTCATTTTTAGAAATTTCGTCCTTTTTTAGGAGGTTATTAAGGTAACTTAAGAATCCCTCAGTATCACCATTTGGAGAATGATATATAGAGCCGCAAATAATATGTTTTCCATGACATCTAAACTGAATAACAGTAGACCAGTAGCTTCGCTCACATGCTACTTTTTCAACTATTGTAAACTTTATGTAGTTTTTTAAATAAATTAAACTTCCTCCAGTATGCCTGCTATTGGAATACACTAAAATATGTTTATATCCTAGAACTTGGATTTCCCGATCTTCTATATCAGGGGTGATGTGTGTTTCCGTTACGCATACGAAGAGAGGGTTTTCTTCGTACAGTAATTGCCGAATTTCATCTATATGCGATGTCAATCCTTGAATATTTATGCATAACCCAACTGACCCATTAATATCTTTCTTGCTTCTATCTAGTTGCTATATATATTGAGTTCTCGACTTTGTTTTTTCAATAGCTCTTTCGTAACAAACACATTTCTTATCAAAAACCGTATGATTATATTGTATTTCTGGTATTTTTAGGACATCATGCGCATATTTACAATTTGTACATATTTTAACGTCTGTTTTACATTCTGTACTTTTATGATTGCCATTACATTGTGGACATACTATATTCTCCGCACGACAATGTTCTGCTTTATGGTTAAATCTCCAACATTTAAAACATCTTAAGACTGCTATATATTCATAAACAGGATAACTCTCCCAACCTACATAAAGTCGACCCTTTTGAATGAGGTATCTGTATATTTCAGGTGGAAATTCTAGAACAAGATTATAGTGTCTCTTATTTTTTGGAATGTATTTTTTAATAACATTTATTTCACAATTTTCATGTTCCTTAAGAAAATTCTGCCTTTTTATATTATTTATAAAGTCAGCCATATTTTTCACCTTATCTTCATTAACCCCAACAGCCAGTAGTTTTGGTTTCAATAATTTAGGTATTTCTACATGGTAATTTTCTGAAAGTTCATCGACCGCAGTGTTTTGAAGTTTTTCTCTGGATTCCTTATCTCTACATTCTATTATCACGCTTCCCTGCGCTAGTGGTTTTATTTTAGTAATTGACACAGATATATCAGCAGGATTAATTTTTTGTGCAATGTCGTTTTTTGTAACACTACTATGTTGTTGTTTATCTTTCGGTTTTATTATTAAAGGCGGATTACTATTTTTAACTATATCGGCCCAATTTTTCTGTTTATTGTCGGAATTTATTATATCATTACTTCTTACCGCCTCCAAAACTTGTAGAGTATTTGCCAACACTTGATTTGTTTTTTCTTCCACATTCTTTATTTGCTGACTCACATTTAATTTTACTTCTACCTCCTTTACACATTCATCACAAAACCAAAGTATGTTTTGACACTCATTAATTGATTTATACAACATATCCTTTACTCAAGAAATTGGTCTTTTATTATGTCTAAAGTGTACAAAGTTTGAATACAAAATCTTTATTTGTTTAGGAGATAATGAATAAAGAGTAATAATTTTTTAAAAGTTTAACGCCCCGTATCTTGAAAACAAAACGATTTAAAGAAAAATATTATAGGAAAGACTCCTATTATTTTTTACAGAAGTTATGAACGAAAAAACTGAAACACCCTGTATATAATTTATTCACCAAATTAAAACAACAATAAGCAGTAAGAAATTGACTTTTGATGCAATAAACTTTTATTTTCTTTAAGTTGAAGATATAGTAATAAAAATAAACATTTTTGTTCACAGAAGTATAAAAAACAAACATTTTGGTTTAAAACATATTAAGAAAGTTTTTTGGATTTTTCTGCTGCTATCCACTTCTTATTTATGTCTTTTGGTTCGGGAAATACAGAAATCTACTACTGAGTTAACTTCGTCAACTGCTACGTGCACAATAATTAAATCTTTATTAACCTTGTCGATATCGGGCCATTTCCTCCTCGTAGATAATCTCAATGTCATTTTCGGATTCACTTAATGAATATTGCTAGAGAATTTTTTTTTTTGATTTGGTTTTTTTATCCTTTTCCTTCTTTTTGTCGACTATTTTCTTCTGAGGAGTTACTTTAAGGTTTTTCACGTTTTTCTTCATTTTCTTCGCAATTCTGTCAGCTTCCTCCTCCTGCAGACGTTTCAACACTTCTTTGCTTGTCAGTACCTCCCCGTACGAATCTTTTTTTACTCTAATCTGTTTTTCCTAATTTTTTTGTTCCGGAGGGACGAATTCAGATCTCATTTTATTTAAAAATGCATCTATGACGGTCCGCTTTCCTGGGGAGGTTGACGGAGATGCCATTTCATCTTACTTACTGTAATGTCTACACTTAGTAGACGCTATGGATAACACGACGTCATATGTATGTAACTGTCTATGCATACCCCACGTGTCTACACATTCCCGGTATTTTGTATCCATTTTCCCCAATACATTTATTATTTGGTGTATGTGTAGACACGTCAATATATTTCAACTCGGATAGTAGAATTGTAAGCGCATAACCTAACTATGGAAGTAAAAAGTTAAATCCACACAAAGTAGAAAATCCCACATCTATCTAATGTAAAGGATATTAAATATTCAGTCAACGTCAACAAGAGCGAGAAAAGAAAATAACTTTTATTTTTATTTACTTTTGACCGTTAGCGTCGAAAAAATGGAAACATGGTCGCTGTCAAGCACTATCGCGCTATTATTAGCCTACTATCCAACCTACTTAAGACTGAATATGGCGCGCCAGGACTATTAACCGACAAAAAGTTATTAAACACTGTATTCTTTTACCCCAAATTACACTTACCCCACCGGACCCTACTATTTGAAGTCTAAGAGCAATAGTCGCGAAATTCAAAATTCAAAACCTAACCTAACAAATAATATTTTCTATAGCAGTGTTATGTTGTATAGAATAAAGTTTACGTTTTTTGAACAAACATTATTTTACTAACCTAAACACATATTGACTAAAGGGAATATTGACTAGTTTATATACTAACCAACGAGTTCCTTATTATGTATTACTAGCAGTATTAAGTTCACACTTTATCCAGATACTGCAAATATTTTGCAAACTAGCCAATAACAGAATAATAGGTACTGATTAATTTGTTTCCTTTCTTGTCCTTTGTACTTTGGCGACAAAACTTGTAAAGTTTGTAAATTAGTTGGAGTTTGTATACTACAAACTCGTCAATGTTCGTAGCTGTTTATAAATGACTTTGTTCAGGCTTTATACAAGCATAATAACAACAAACATATCCAAATTGATATACTTTTTATATTTCGAAGTTACAGAAACGCTTTTTAAAAAACAACTTTATTTTACACTAGGATTTATTACATTTAGCAACTTGTAATAATATTAATAATTAAACACTTCAAGTAACAAACAAATAATATGTCGGTAAGTATCGTCGACTATCTGCTTGGCACGGAGAAGAGTAACTTTCTTGAAGCTTAATTAACGAATGTCTGTATAAGAATGATCTAATGATCGAATGATTGACAGTGAGTATCTAACTTTGTCGAATGATCGAAATGATACCTCTACAATATAATTTAGTCCTATATATAAGATTCTAATATAAAAGCCTATTCATAGTCGAGGTCTTCTTGTCATCGAAAAGTGGATAAGAAAGCCTGACGATGCATTGATTACATTCATATAACTTAAAAGCTAAGGGAAGATAAGAATTGCACAATATCCTGTTTAACACATTGCGTGCCAAATGGTAAAAAAAAACCGAACCCCCAGGGCCAAATTGTTTTGAACCCCCAGGGCCTACTTGTTTTTTTTTCATAACATGTGTATTTTGCCCATACGAATCAATTTACGGAAGATGAGCGATTTTGATTATTATATTTGATTATTATTTTGATTATTATTTTGATTATTATTTTGATTATTATTTTGATTATTATTTTGATTATTATATTCTACCCGTTATTCATTTTTGAATGACGCGGCCTCTGCGGAAAAATCTGTCATTCAAAAATGAATGACATGGCACTCAATGTGTTAACTGCGCAATTAGTATCAAGGTTATAATTAATTATAATATGCAGGATTTGAGATATAACAACTCCTCCCTGCGAAGATTAAAAATTAGGGTTCGAGTGATCTTGAAGTTAATTTTTGGAAGTTTGGATTGAGTTCGATTTCTTCTACTGTAGGATCTCCGAAATTTCTTCTGATAGGCTGTCTTCTTAATCGGGTTATGCCTCTTCTGATTCTAGTTAGTAAAGTTCGTTGGCTATCATCAGGGTAATCTGGACCTGGGGTGTTGCCAAGGGCTATTCCAATTTTTGGATATCTTCTTTTACATTTACAACATATACAGGGTGATTCGTGAGGAGAGGGTCACTTTACCATCAGATAGGGAATATTGGGGTGATCTTAAATCTCCATATAGTAATGGCTATAGCGGCTTCGTTTCCGAAATACAGGGTGTTTTATATTTTTTGGAAGAATTTTCTTTTCGCCATATATCTGTAATGCGTAAACGGAATTCAATGAAATTTTGTATTTTTGTTACAGTAGACATTCACCATCAAATGCGTGGGATATTAATAAAATATCAGGGCCGGACCCAGAATAAAATTATTTTTAAATTATTCCTAGAAAATAACACTCTGTATACTGTTTATGAAATTCTTGATATTAAAATATTAATTTACATCTAGAAAGATACAAGATCCCATAAAAAAATATTTTGGCACCATTTCATTGTTTAAGTAAAAAAATTAAATTGTTGAGGAATCAATTTTTTTTTGAAAAATTGAGAGAAAATAGTCACTTCAGATATCAGTAACATATATTTTTTTTCTTCTCTGTTTGCACTATCTTTTATTCGTATCACATGGTACCTACCTAGTAAAATAATAAAAATATTTTGTAATAATTGTGTAATTTTATTAATAATCTTAAAAAAATAACACATACCTAATAAAAATTAACAATTTAACAGTCAAATTTACTAAATACAATTAAATTTTTTGAATCACAGTCTGTTTTCAAAGTGACCACCGCCAAATTCGATACATTTTCTTGATCGATTTGTCATTTGATTTATACTTTTTCTAACAATTTCTAAATTGTTATTAATTTAATTGCAAAAGTGCTCAATTCTTGCAATCAGCTGTTCTCTGGTGTTTATTTCTTCTTTGTATACCTCAGTTTTAAATAACCCCACAAAAAATAGTCAAGGGGTGTGAGATCTGGTGATCTCGGGGGCCATGCAACAGGACTGAAGTGACTATTTTCTCTCAATTTTTCAAAAAAAAAATTGATTCCTCAAAAATTTAATTTTCTTACTTAAACAATGAAATGGAGCCAAAATATTTTTTTATGGGATCTTGTATCTTTCTAGATATAAATTAATATTTCAATATCAAGAATTTCATAAACAGTATACAGAGTGTTATTTTCTAGGAATAATTTAAAAATAATTTTATTCTGGGTCCGGCCCTGATATTTTATTAATATCCCACGCATTTGATGGTGAATGACTACTGTAACAAAAATACAAAATTTCATTGAATTCCGTTTACGCATTACAGATATATGGCGAAAAGAAAATTCTTCCAAAAAATTTAAAACACCCTGTATTTCGGAAACGAAGCCGCTATAGCCATTACTATATGGGGATTTAAGATCACCTCAATGTTCCCTATCTGTTGGTAAAGTACGACCCTCTCCTCACGAATCACCCTGTATAAAGAATAACAAGAGCTATAACTAAAGTTATAATAAAATAAGTAAACCATGAGATATGTTTTTGAACAAAAGGTTCATTAATTAATTTATCCAAATCTTTATCATATTGATTTAATTTGTGTTCAGCTACATTTAATTCATCAAGGTTTAAATTTGATATTTTTAAAGGTTCTAATTTTGGTAATTCGTTAGGTAAATGAGAACAACAGTCATATTTGATTTCTGGAATTTGTACAGTTTCTTCGATTTTTGATTCTTTTTCAAAAATTGCATATACTCTAATCGATCCTATATATGCTATACAAGTAGGGTGGGTATAAGCTTAAAATTGAATTTTGTTTAATGATTTCAGTTTTTGATTGTCCTAAGCAATTTATTACAATAGGTATTGGATTTGTGATTGCAATTAGCCAAGTATTTTCTGAAATTAATTGTACTTTAAAATCTTCTGAATATAGTAATGTATTTACACAATTTTCAGGTAATTGTAAAGGATGTAATAATAATTGTGTTTCGCAATTAGCATTTAAATCTACAGGGCTTGGTAATAAATGTTGGCATAATTCGAATTCAATTCGTTTACAATTTTCAAAATTATCTAATTGAACATACAGAGTGTTATCATCTGAAAGAGCTATGTACTTAGAAGTTGGTAATATTAAATGAAAAATTCTTGTTCGATTGTCTTTTATTGGAATTGAGTATAAATGATATATTTTAAAATTATAAGGTTCTACAATTGGAATTTTTTAATACAAATACGATTTCTCCATACGTTTGAAATGCTTTGAGTTCTATAATATCGAAATAAGATGCAATGACTTCTTTGTAATTTTTGAGATATTTTTCGTAATTGATTTACTAATTCACTTGGTTGAATAATTGATGGATGTAAAGTTTTTAATCTGGCAAAAGTTATACTTTCAATTATGTCATCTAATTCACTTTCAATAATTATATTTGATTCAGTGATTTGTTCACACACTTCAATAAATGCAAATCTAGCTCCAAAATAGTTTTGTTTATCTGTAATATCTAATAATGATGTTTCAATTTTTACAATATCTTTATTAAACGTTTCCTCGTCTATTTGTAATTTTCTTATTGTATAATTAAAATTTTTGATTGTCGAAGTAGTTACTGATATTTGATTTTTTAAAAGATTTTCAATTTGATGTTCATCATTGTTTAATTTATTAATACAATCTGAGTAATATTCGCCATCTGAAGAGTCTAAATTTCCTGTTAAAGATTTCCATATAGTACCTATACCGTTTATTAATCCTCGTTTATATCGATTACCTTGTATATCGTATTTAATTTCTTCGAACTTTCTTTCGATAGATTTTAATTGTTTATTAATTAAGTTTACGTGCGGTTGTACTTCTTTATAAAAATAATTTAATCTCGGTCCAATTTCTTGGAGTAGTTTTGTATTCAAGCCATTCATTAGATTAACATTTTGTTCGTATGCTTGTTTTAGTAACGTTATATTTTTATAAGATAAGATTGTCCATTTATCGTTCGAAATTTTCATTTCAGCTTCTGGATGATAATAAATTCCGATTGTGCTGTTTAATTGTTTCAATTCATAATTTATGCTATGCGTACTTACTCTTGTTATCGTGAGTGATAACCTGAAAATAAAGAAAGGTTTATTCTACTTGTGAACTTATCATATCTGAATTAATAGTAAATTCTCTGTTAGTTACAGGGTCTTTAAGTTTAAATGCATTGTTTTCAAATATTTCAATTATTTCAAAAGGTCCATTCGATTTATTAGCTAATTTTGATTTTCTTTGAGATTCTTTAATAAAAACTTTGTCTTGAATATTAAATTGTTTTTCTTTCGGATTATTAATTTGATCGTATCTCGTTTTTGATTTTTGTTTATTTTGAATAGTTCTTTCTCTTGCTACTTCATAAAAATAAGATATTCTATTATTTAAATCTCGTATGTACTTAGAAATTAACTCTTCTTGATTATATGTCTTTTCAGGGGGTCTAGAGTTTGTATGCCCGAATATTAATTCATACGGGGTAAATCCATGTGTTTGATTTTTTGAATTATTATAACATATTATAGACGGGTCAATATACCATCAGACGTAGGACAAATTCCAACAAAAGGTTTGTGAACGGTTTTTGTCATTACTAGGTGTACTGATCGACAGAAAAAAAGTCTACCGAAATCTGATAACCGGAAGTGGGTTATTTTCAAGATGGCCGCCGCTAATCATGAAAATAGGCAAAACTCCTGTAACTTTGTTATTTTTAAGCGTAGAAAAATTATTTTTCTATCAAACTTACGGTTTTTATGGTCAAGGAATTCATTTCAACCAATAAATTTGGTCCACGGGGTCAAAAACGGGGGTCATTTTGGATCTGATGGATGTTTTTTGTATGATGACGTTTTTTGTAATTTGTCGTTTACAACCAAAAATTTGATGTTATTTATTGTTTTCTTTTGTTGCAGGTTTGAAACATGAGTGCTAATTCAAGTTTTACTCAGAATAATTGTCCTATCTGCAAAGACAGTTTGACAGACGGAGCAGTGATTCAAGTTCAGCAGAAGGGTGCTGATGGCATAAATTCAGCAAGTTGTTGTTGTCACTGCTGGCTGTAACGTACACGTGCAATGTCGGAAACGTTATGTAAATAAAAAAGACATTCAATTGAAGAAACGTGATACCAGTAAACTCGAACCGAGGAAAAGTCAACGTGTGTCTGCCGCGCCTATCAGGAGTAAACGTGATTGTCTTTTCTGTGGGACACTTGTTTCCCTTGAAGGTTCTGACTACAGCTACGTAAGGACAATCGCATTTGCCAGGACCATCAAGGAATGCTGTGAAAGTCGTTCAGATGACTGGTCATTGAAAGTAAAGGGGAGGATTGAGTACTATGGCGAAGATCTTCATGCAGCTGACTGCATAAATCATCATGTATGTAGTGTGAATTTTCGCACCAGATATGATTTGCCACGTCAATTTCGGGATGATTCATCTTGTTCTGAGGAAAAGCGTAGAAAATGTGGGCGTCCTCAAGATGCTGCCCAAGAACAAGCTTTCTTAAGAATGTGTATTACAGATCTCCGCCATAGTACTCGACCCTCCCTTTTACTTTCAATGACCAGTCATCTAAACGACTTTCACAGCATTCCTTGATGGTCCTGGCAAATGCGATTGTCCTTACGTAGCTGTAGTCAGAACCTTCAAGGGAAACAAGTGTCCCACAGAAAAGACAATAACGTTTACTCCTGAAAGGCGCGGCAGACACACGTTGACTTTTCCTCGGTTCGAGTTTACTGGTATCACGTTTCTTCAATTGAATGTCTTTTTTATTTACATAACGTTTCCGACATTGCACGTGTACGTTACAGCCAGCAGTGATAACAACAACTTGCTGAATTTATGCCATCAGCACCCTTCTGCTGAACTTGAATCACTGCTCCGTCTGTCAAACTGTCTTTGCAGATAGGACAATTATTCTGAGTAAAACTTGAATTAGCACTCATGTTTCAAACCTGCAACAAAAGAAAACAATAAATAACATCAAATTTTTGGTTGTAAACGAAAAATTACAAAAAACGTCATCATACAAAAAACATCCATCAGATCCAAAATGGTCCCCGTTTTTGACCCCGTGGACCAAATTTATTGGTTGAAATGAATTCCTTGACCATGAAAACCGTAAGTTTGATAGAAAAATAATTTTTTTACGCTTAAAAATAACAAAGTTACAGGGGTTTTGCCTATTTTCATGGTTAACGGCTGCCATCTTGAAAATAACCCACTTCCGGTTATCAGATTTCGGTAGACTTTTTTTCTGTCGATCAGTACACCTAACAATGACAAAAACCGTGCACAGTCCTTTTGTTGGAATTTGTCCTAGGTTAGGGGGCTTTTTTTACTAAATTGACCCGTCTATTATCGCATAAGGTAAACATGTTAAAGTGTGATCATTGGGGTTTTCTGTGATAGTTGCTCTTATCATTTCTAAGAGTGTTGCATGAAATCTTTCGAGTGATCCATTTGATTGAGGGTGATTTATTGATGGAAAAGTTAATTTTATTCCGTAAAGCGTGCAAAGATCTTTTAATAGTTGATTATCAAATTCTTTTCCTCTGTCACAGTGTATTCGTAAAGGAGTTCCGTAATGTTGGAAATATAAGAGTAGAGTGTTAACTACTTGTTTCGCTGACTTATTTTGTAAAGGATAAGCTTGAGTGAATTTTGTAATTTTGTTAATTCGTCGCGAATTGTTAATACAAGATTATTTTCTGGAATTTCTAAAATGTCTAAGTTAATTCTTTCGAATGGGGTTTTTGGAGTTTCTGTTATAACAAGGGGATTACTTAAATTTTTTCTACATACTTTTGTTTTATTGCATGTTTCACAATTTTTTATAAAATGTTCGACTTCTTTATTGAGATTTGGCCAATTATACTTTTGTTTAATACGATTTACTGTTTCATTTATACCTCTATGTAAATTTGCTTTTCCTGAATGAAATTGATCAATAATAATTTGTCTTTCGTCTTCTACTGGTGTTACTATTTCTTTGTTACACGTAATAAATTGAATTTCGTCGTCTGAAAATTAAATGATAAAATTTCAAGTATTGGTATTTCATTTAATTCTTCTAAATAGTAAATAGGATTTTCTAAGAAGATATTTTTATTGTCGTAAATTACATGAAATAAGAGTTGTTCCGTATTTTCATATGGTGCTGGAATAATATAATACTTTCGAGTTTTACTATACTGAGTGTTTATTTTGTCATCGCGATATTGCATATTTTCTTCTAAAAAGTCTTCGATTATTTTAAATTGATTTTCGGTTATATTACCTTGCATAATTGGTGTTAATATATTTTTGTGAGATTTGTCAAGAAAATTTTCGTTTGAGTTTTTACATTTTGAGTAGTCTATTAGCGATTTTTGTTCTTTAAGTCTTCTGTATCTTGAATATTCTTCTTCAATTGTTTCAGGTGAAGTTTCTGTAGTTTCACTTTCATTTTCACTTTCTTCTTGTAAACTATTATGGAATATTTTGACTGTTTGTAGTTGATTAAGGTAATTCACATTTATTCTTGAAAGAGCATCTGCATTGGTGTTTTGTTTTCCGGGTTTGTATAATATTTCATAGTCATACTCTTCTAGTTTTAGTCTCCATCTTGCTAGTTTTGAGCCTGGATCTTTAATTGAAAAAAGCCATGTATGGGGTCGATGATCTGTTAATAGCTTAAATTTTCTTCCATATAAATAAGGTCTAAAAGTCTTTGTTGCTACGACTATACTTAGTAATTCTTTCTCTATTGTTGAGTACTTTGATTCCGTTTGATTTAATGTTCTAGATGTATAAGCGATTGGTAAGTCTTTTCCATTTGTAATTTGTGATAAAACGGCTCCGATTGCAAAGTTAGAAGCATCGGTGGTTAAAATAAATTCTTTTTCAAAATCAGGGTATTGAAGTATTGGAAAATTTGTTAATGCATTTTTTAGTTTGTTAAAAGATTCGTGACATTGTCCGTTAAAATTAAATTCTGCGTCTTTATGTAATAAGGAAGTTAAAGGTTTTACGATTTTTGCAAAGTTTGGTATAAATCTTCTACAATATCCGGCTAGTCCTAAAAATGATTTAATGTCTTTTGGAATTTTTGGAATTGGAAAGTTTTGTATTACAGATATTTTTTCTGGATTCGGTTTTACTCCGTCCTTTGTTATAATATGACCTAGATATGCTACTTCTTTTCTTAAAAATTCACATTTATCAGGATGAATTTTCATATTTGCATTGGAAAGTCTGGAAAATATTTCTCTTAATCTGTGGATATGGTCTTCGAGTGTTGTCGAGTAGATTATTATGTCGTCCATATATACTAAACATCTTTCATTTTGTATTCCTACTAAAATAACGCGTTGAAATGTCGATGGTGCATTTTTTAATCCGAGTGGCATTCTTCTATATTCATATAATCCATTTTCTACTGTGAATGCTGTTTTTTCTACATCTTTTGGATCTAGTTCTATCTGATGAAATCCTGATGCTAAGTCGAGAGTTGTAAAATATTGACATTTTCCTAATTGATCGAGTAAATCTGTGATATTCGGAAGTGGGTATTTATCATCTACGGTGACTTCGTTTAACTTTCTGTAGTCGATAACTACACGCCATTTTTGTTTTCCACTTGCGTCCATTTTTTTCGGTACTACCCATACTGGTGATGACCATGGTGATATTGAAGGTTTGATGATTCCTTGGTCTAACATTTTCGTTACTTGATTTTTCACTTCTTGTTTATGTACTTGTGGATACCTGTAAGATTTTGTGAATATTGGTTTTGCTTCGTTAGTATTGATTGAGTGCTTAATTTCATTTGTGAAAGTAAGTTGGTCTCCTTCTAGGTAAAATATATCTGAAAAGTCAAAACATGTGTCGATGATTTTTTCTTTTTCTTCGTCGTTTAAATGTTCCAGTCGAAGTTGATTTGAAATTTCCGTTTCTCTGTTGATTACTTGAGTGCAATGAACTTGTTGGTTATTTACTTGTTGATTTGAGGATAAAGAAGGCATTTCTTCAAATTGTAGATTATTTAATATGACTTCTTTTTCTTCTTCCGACTTGTTTAAAATTGTTGTGAAAAATTCTCCATTTTCATTGGTTTTAATGATTGCATTTGGAATACTTAGTTCTTGTTTTTCTTCTGACAATAAGATGAGTTCTGATTCGGGTGGAAATGTTGTACACTTCAGTTTACATACTTTTTCTATTCTTGGTTCAATCTTGATAATATTTTCTGTTGGTAATTGCGTGTTTTGATGAAATTCTTCTTCGTTTTCTTCTTCTTTTTTATATAGATCGAAGGTATATTTTGTAATTAACTTACGATTTTTAATATCAATAACGCATTCATAATGATCGAGGAAATCCGCTCCTAATAGTCCGTCAAATTCTATATTAATATTTGATACGTAACATTTTAATGTGTCATAAGCATGATCGGAAAAAAATACATAATTTATACAGGTTGATATTGGAATAATTTCATTTGTTATACCTTGTATATTTATTTTTTCAGTTGGCTCCATTAAATTTGGAGGAATAATATTTGGTTTCATAATAGATATACCTGCGCCTGTGGCAATTAAAAATTTACAAATTTTATCTCGTGACATAATGTAAAATAAATTTTCAGAACGTGTTGAACTTATAAATTTAGTTTCTGGTTTAAAATTAGTTTCATTTGTTGTTTGTTGGAAATTTGAAAATGTTGACTGGTCTAAATTAGAGGATGAGCGAAAGTTCCAGTCGTTTCTTCGCTCACTTGCTCGTTTAAATGATGCGCTTGTCTTTGGAAACTCTGATTTTGATTTGAGTTATTATTATTATTTCTAAAATTTGGGTTTCTTTGAATAACTGAGGGTCTTGTATTTTGATTTTGTTGTGAGTAAGAATTTTGATATGATGTACTTGGTTGATTTGAATACCTTTGATAAGTATTCTGTTGATTATTAAATCTTGGATAAGAATTATAATTATTATTTTGCGATTTTAAGGTTTCGTTTTCTACATTTGCTTATCAAATGACCTGGTTTCTTACAATAATTACATATTTTTTGCATTCGATTTTGAGAATAAGATTGTTGTTGATACTGAGGTTTATTAAAATTAGGTTTTAAGTTTTGTCGTTGATTTTCTAAATATCCTAACTGATTTTCTCGTCGTATACGCTGTGATGCGTCTAATATAGTTTCAGGATTTGAAGCACGTATTATCGTTCCTAATTTTGGTTCTAAGCCAGTTAATATAGTATCGAGACACATATTATCGATTAATGAAGCTTGTGATAATTTTTGATTTTCATCTAAATCTAATTGACGATTAATAGCAGAGTGTAGTTTTGCATTATGTGTTTGAATTTTGTGAACAAACATGATAGCAGAGTCTTTGCCTTGTTTCATATATTGTAAATCATGAATTAGACTAGGTAAACTTCTTGTTTCACCAAAATTTTGTATTAAAAGGTTTTTTATTTCAGTCCAATCATTAGTAAATTTCGAATTTACGAGTTGTGATGCTTTACCACGTAATTTATTTTTTATATGAATAATAACTAGTACTTTTTGTTCGTCATTTGAAATATGTAATGCGGCTTGACATGAGCTTAAAAATGATTCAAGGAGAATTTGGTCGCCATCGTATTCTGGTATTAAAGAAAACAATTCTGTTAATTTAAATGAAGGTAAATCTTCGATATCGTCTCGAGACATTTTTATTAGATAATATTAATTAGATTTTTATTTTATAAAAGACAATTACTTTCAAAAAATAATATGCGAATAAAATACACAGCAGCTTTTAGAGATAATACTTTGTACTTACAAGAGTAGAGCTGTCTTGAGATAAAGTTGATTCTGCATGTAGCTTGTTTTCAGGATGCACTTGATTTTCTTGATTTCTTGGTTTCTTGATTTCTTGATTTCTTGATTTCTTGATTTCTTGATTTCTTGATTTCTTGATTTCTTGATTTCTTGATTTCTTGATTTCTTGATTTCTTGATTTCTTGATTTCTTGATTTCTTGATTTCTTGATTTCTTGATTTCTTGATTTCTTGATTTCTTGATTTCTTGATTTCTTGATTTCTTGATTTCTTGATTTCTTGATTTCTTGATTTCTTGATTTCTTGATTTCTTGATTTCTTGATTTCTTGATTTCTTGATTTCTTGATTTCTTGATTTCTTGATTTCTTGATTTCTTGATTTCTTGATTTCTTGATTTCTTGATTTCTTGATTTCTTGATTTCTTGATTTCTTGATTTCTTGATTTCTTGATTTCTTGATTTCTTGATTTTTGCTTGCTTGGAGTTTGTTTGAGTTTCTTGGAATTTCGTTGAGTTTCTTAGAGTTTCTTGGAGTTTCTTAGAGTTTCTTGGAGTTTGTTTGAGTTTGTTTGAGTTTCTAGGATTTCGTAGAGTTTTTTGGATTTTCTTAGAGTTTCTTAGATTTTCGTTGCCTTTTCTTGAATTTTCTGCACTTCCTAGGTTCTTTTTAACTTAAAGGATGAAATCCACCAAAGTAACACTTATTTTCTTTGTTGAGTTATCCGTTCCGAACTGCGCCAATTTTTATATTTCGAAGTTGCAGAAACACTTTTTAAAAAACAACTTTATTTTACACTAGGATTTATTACATTTAGCAACTTGTAATAATATTAATAATTAAACACTTCAAGTAACAAACAAATAATATGTCGGTAAGTATCGTCGACTATCTGCTTGACACGGAGAAGAGTAACTTTCTTGAAGCTTAATTAACGAATGTCTGTATAAGAATGATCTAATGATCGAATGATTGACAGTGAGTATCTAACTTTGTCGAATGATCGAAATGATACCTCTACAATATAATTTAGTCCTATATATAAGATTCTAATATAAAAGCCTATTCATAGTCGAGGTCTTCTTGTCATCGAAAAGTGGATAAGAAAGCCTGACGATGCATTGATTACATTCATATAACTTAAAAGCTAAGGGAAGATAAGAATTGCACAATATCCTGTTTAACTGCGCAATTAGTATCAAGGTTATAATTAATTATAATATGCAGGATTTGAGATATAACATACTTATACTTATTGATGTTTTATCTCTAAACATGCTATTATTAAATTCATTGGACTTTCTTTAATACATGATGAATACTACGAAGGCGTATAGGGGCCAACAACTTTATTTTTTTACAAACATATGGAATTGCCAATTCAAAGTGACAATTGTCACTTCAAAGTGACAATTGTCACATCGAAGTGACAATTGTCACTTCAAAGTGACAATTCAAACTGACCATAGGGTATGCGCATAATATGCTAGATTTTTAAGCAACATTGGTTATAAAAGATAGTTAATGCTGTAAAAAAATTAATAACAATAAAATTTTATCAATAATATACCCTAAATGTATGTATTTGTTAAATAAAATTTATATTATTTTTAAATTTACGACCACTGACCGAGAACAAACGATGAAATTCGCATCTCACCGTGCTGGGCGTGACGTCAATCACTGTTTTTTTTTTGACAGAACTTTAGAATCTTTTATGTTCGCCGTTGTGCATATATCATACTATTTAGGTGTAGATTCAATGTGCGATTTCGGTGTTAAATATTAACATTTTTCACGGAAAAGTGAGTGGAACAGATTTTGTAAAGGCCCAGATAGTTAATTTGGCCAATGTTGCTCTCCTTGTTGCTGTACTACGTTTAGGTGGAAGGCGCCTTTTTCTACCAGCTTGACAATCAAAATACATGAACTTTTAAATGTATGTAACTGCCCATTCATTTAAACATCATATAGTTTTCTAAATCTTCTTCTAATTGAAAAAAAAGTAAAATACATAACCTAAAATTGTACGATTTTAAAAAGGTACAAAATCGCACTTACGTTGAAATGATCCCCACGTACAACCCCTTTAGTGTTTTCTGATATATCAATTTCACTCCTTCTCATGGTACGTAACCATAATCTGTCAGAACCGGCGAGCAGTTCCTATTTCTCCATTGAAAAACACGACTGGCCAGACATTCTTCGGTGATGGGTAAGGAAAAGGCGCTGAACATCTTCGTATGATGGGGAGCATCCGTAGAATCCAAAGATGGAATGCATGGAGTTCACTGCAAAGGCAGCAGGTGTGAGTGTTCCAAGTGCTTGTAATATTCTTCGTGAATACAAACAAGCACACCAACTTCAGTCACCAAAAGTGTACCATCGACAAAGGGTAGTTTTCTTTGATTCGAAGCATAACAAACCATTCTCAACGAAACCGTCCTCGGATCCTATGTGGAGGACTACAAGATGACTTCCCTTGCTCGATGGATCTTTTAAACGTCCTTCCATACTTTACTTACAGCATGGCCAGCATTCACATAAATCTCATCTAAAAAGTGCAACTTCTTATGTTCTTCCCGGCATTTCCTGATGTCTCGCAGGAATCTTCGCCTCCAAACAATAAACTCATTTTTTTCCCTTAGGGCACTATTACGTGACCTTTTTGAGAACCTATAAAGCCAAATACAATAATTACATTACAACACGAAGAAATAAAGTCCGTTCACTCACCGAAAGCCAATTTTTCTTATTAATCGCCACAAAGTACTCCGTTTAAGATGATGTAAATAATCACCTTCATGCACCGCTGCTAAAATTTTGTTTACAGTTGGTGGTTCATTTCTTTCAAAAAAGGAATGGATTATACGCTTGAGGGAACATTTAGTTCCTTCATCGATATTGTCCAAAACTGCCCTTTGTCGGTGACACACTGTTGGCGGCTGAAGTTGGTGTGCTTGTTTGTATTCATGAAGAATATTAGAAACACTTCGAACACCTGCTGCCTTTGCAGTAAACTCCATGCATTCCATCTTTGGTTTCTCCGGATTCTCCCTATCGTAGGCCTTAAAAATGTTCAGCACCTTTTCCTTATCTTCCACCGAAAAATGTCTGGATTATCGTTTGCATTTACGTAAGTACCAATGACAAATGTAAACTATAAAGACATGGAACGACATTGTTGTAATTGAAGCAAGAAAATGTATAAAATGCGGTTGGACACTGCCAGAGGGCGACATTAAATTTTTCTTCTTTGTTAATAGTATCCATAAAACATATATTACAAATATTACAATATTGCTTTAAAGTTATTTCAAAAAAACGTATTAAATATTTTTATCGGTTTCAGGATATTAATCCTTTGTTTACATATGCACAAGTAGGCTGGTAAACAAGTCATAACTAAAGTTGTACAGTTATATTTAAAACTTGTACGGTAATAATATTACAAATACAGATCTGTCAACAACCGTCAACAGATGAAATAATAAATAATGAAACTATAATATAGGGCTATTTATTAATACAAAGAGACTGAAAACTCCAAACAATAATAATTAAGTACTGAAATCCAACTGAAATGTATTTTCAGGCAATCCAAGGTCCATTTTTATGTAGCCGTTGTGACACTAAAAATGTAAACATTTATGTAATATGAAAAAAGGTAACAAATAAAAACAAACAAAATATAACTGTAACCATGGCGACAAATCAACCCATACAGACTTGACCAACTAATGAAATGAAAACGTTATTAATAAGAGAATATCAAAAGGTAATATCTATTAATAATGTCTTTATTTTCTGAAGCCGATAAACTATTGAACAAATCACGGATGTTATGAATCATAACAGCCTTAGATGTCTTAAAATCCTCGCTCTACGAGCTCGGATTTCAAACCGACATCTGCGGCAGTTATGATAGTCATAACATTCCTACATATGTTAATAGCTAAAAACCAGTAGTATCAGTAAAGAAACAGAGAAAGAACAGTATCGCCCTCTGGCAGTGTCCAACCACATTTTGTACATTTTCTTGCTTCAATTACAACAATGTCGTTCCATGTCTTTGTAGTTTACATCTGTCATTGTCCATTGATAGTACCTTATTTAACTCCCAGATGAAATGTCACAAAAACTAATAACACAGTTGACAGTCACGCCGTCTGACACCGGCTCCCCATTTATTCGCGTTTTTCATACGTTTCGCCTTTATGCATTCTGATTGGTCTGTTGCAAAATGTGTCAAAGTTTAATGCGCACGCGAGTACTCGGTTAAATCTAGCGGTTGCTTTGTAATTCGGGTTCTATAAATACGACCAATAGAGAAATTCCATTCAAATTTAGCGGGCATTTTTGGGGAGGAGTCTATTTGCATCTGTTGGTGAGAGAGATTATAAATGGCTATCGCAATAATAAAAAACGGCTAAAATGTAACCCATTATCCAAAAAAAATTAACAGAAAATGATTATTTTAATGAGTCGCAAAAATGACGGTGACGTTATGCAAATGGCTGCTGTCGTGTTGTGACGTCAGACACTGGCATTTTCATTTAATGTCTGATGTTTGATTTTGTGTAAATACCTCAGTGCCAGTCGTCCACAAGAAAAACACCAAAAAAAAGATTTGTCTCATTACCAATATAAGTACGATCAAGCGCTTAAAGAAAAAAAGAAAATTATGGTTACGTACCATGAGAAGAAGTGAAATTGATATATCAGAAAACACTAAAGGGGTTGTACGTGGGGATCATTTCAACGTAAGTGCGATTATGTATCTTTTTAAAATCATACAATTTTAGGTTATGTATTTTACTTTTTTTTCAATTAGAGGAAGATTTAGAAAACTATATGATGTTTAAATTAATCGGTAGTTACATACATTTAAAAGTTCATGTATTTTGATTGTCAAGCTGGTAGAAAAAGGCGCCTTCCACCTAAACGTAGTACAGCAACAAGGAGAGCAACATTGGCCAAATTAACTATCTGGGCCTTTACAAAATCTGTTCCACTCACTTTTCCGTGAAAAATGTTAATATTTAACACCGAAATCGCACATTGAATCTACACCTAAATAGTATGATATATGCACAACGGCGAACATAAAAGATGCTAAAGTTCTGTCAAAAAAAAAACAGTGATTGACGTCACGCCCAGCACGGTGAGATGCGAATTTCATCGTTTGTTCTCGGTCAGTGGTCGTAAACTTAAAAATAATATAAATTTTAATTAACAAATACATAAATTTAGGATATATTATTGATAAAATTTTATTGTTATTCATTTTTTTACAGCATTAACTATCTTTTATAACCAATGTTGCTTAAAAATCTAGCATATTACGCGCATACCCTATGGTCAGTTTGAATTGTCACTTTGAAGTGACAATTGTCACTTTGAATTGGCAATTCCATATGTTTGTAAAAAAATAAAGTTGTTGGCCCCTATACGCCTTCGTAGAATACTGGTTTAGTAGAAAAATGATTTTCCATCAAAATAACCAGACATTTGGATAGTTTATAAACTAGTCAAGTAAACAGTTTAATCATATTACATACACTTTTTATGAATAATTATGCAATATGCATACCTTTTGTCGACAGATATTTAAAAACATTATTTTTAAAATACACGGCAGCATATTCTTATTTAAGGGCAAAAATTCTAGCATTACGTAATGTACAGGGTTATTCATTATAAATTACCCACCCCTTATCGGCGTTATTATTGCCTATAAAAAAAAAAGTTTTAAATAAAAGTTGTGTGGTTATGACTGAATTTTGTTAAAATGCTATCAAAAGTACAGTGGCATGCAGATTTCAGGGGATACAAAAAAATAATATATTCTTTTAAATGGGATAGGTACCCTGTATATTATTATATTTTTGGAATGATCCTTTTTTCCTGATTTCAAAAATATACCATATGTTACCCCCACCATATACCGTTTTTGAGTTATTAAATGTCGAATATCTTAAACTAGTTACTGTAAATATGGAAAAGTTAACATTGTTAAAGTGAGCTATGAAAATGACAACTGTTATGTTTGATAAATGACATTTCTTTAATGAAATTATCAAAATGGTTTACAGTGTCATTTTCATAGCTCACATTAATAATGTTATCTTTTCCATATTTACAGTAATTAGTTTAACTAAGATATTCGACGTTTAATAACTCAAAAACGGTATATGGTAGGGGTAACATATGGTACATTTTTGAAATCAGGAAAAAAGGATCATTCCAAAAATGTAATAATATATAGGGTATCCCATTTAAAAATTTTTTTTATTTTTTTGTATCCCCTGAAATCTGCACGCCATTGTACTTTTCATGGCATTTTAACAAAACTCAGTCATAACCACAAAACTTTTATTTAAAACTTTTTTTTCTATAGGCAATAATAACGCTGATAAGGGGTGGGTAATTTATAATGAATAACCCTGTACTGTACAGGGTGTTTCCTATAAAACTATACCCCCCCCTTATTTCGGTCAATTACCATCGATTTTAATTTTTCAAAAACCGGTCTAACACAGAATTTTCCGTATATTTTGAATATGCTATTACTTTTTTTCCTACTTCAACCGTATACGAGGGGCAGAAAAAAGTATGGTTTTTTTAAATGGAACACCCTATATTTTTACATATTTGGATTCGCCTCGTCCTTATATGACACTTATATATTTGCTATAAAAATGGCGTAAATAATTGAATTTAAACTTGGGGCGTTTCCTTAAAAACTATACCCCCTTATTTCGGTCAATTATTTACTGATCAAAATTTTCAAAACCTACACATAGATTTTTCGTAGATTTCATATATGCTATTACTTTTTTTCTCCCTTCAGCGGTATACGAGGGGTGGAAAAAAGTATGTTTTTTTTTATGGAATGCCCTGTATTTTTTTACATATAGTATAAGTATTATATATATATATTTATAATCAGAAAGGTAGGGTGGATCTAAATATGTAAAAAAATACAGGGCATTCCATAAAAAAAACATACTCTTTTCCACCCCTCGTATACCGTTGAAGGGAGAAAAAAAGTAATAGCAAATATGAAATCTACGAAAAATTCTGTGTAGGTTTTGAAAATTTTGAATCGTTAATAATTGACCGAAATAAGGGGGGGGGGGTATAGTTTTGAAGGAAACGCCCTAAATTTAAATTCAATTATTTACGCCATTTTTATGGCAAATATATAAGTGTCATATATATTTGTAATCAGAAAGATGAGGCGAATCCAAATATGTAAAAATATATAGGGTGTTCTATTTAAAAAAACCATACTTCTTTCTGCCCCTCGTATACGGTTGAAGTAGGAAAAAAAGTAATAGCATATTCAAAATCTACAGAAAATTCTGTGTTGGACCGGTTTTTGAAAAATTAAAATCGGTGGTAATTGACCGAAATAAGGGGGGGTATAGTTTTATAGGAAACACCCTGTACATTAAAAATTTTAATATTCAGCAGATATCACATAAATAAATAACTTATTGTTTATTTTTTTATTGTCGGTAAGGGTTAAATTATTATTATTTATAATTTATTTGGTATCTGTAGAAAACTGTCTTTAATTATTTTCATTATTATTATATTATTGATTTTTTTGAGGACACTAATTAACTTTAAAACAAACTACTACTAACATTTAAAAGTAACTTTTGAATACCACATATTCAACAATGCTATCCTTAAAAGAGATCTTAATCTATTAACCATAATACTTGTCCGTTTTCTTTTTTAATGTTTCTATTTTTCTATGCTACCAAGGATAAACTTACAAATCTGATTTAATCTATTTGATGTTTAGGGGAGAACAGATCATGGATTCTAAATTTCAAAGAGTTAAAAATAATGAATCCGATGACGAATTTGGGTCAATGGAAAACTGGAGAATATGGAGGAATGTACTTTTAATTGGGTTTGCATTCATGATCCATTTTACCGCTTTTTGGGGAGCATCCAATTTACAAAGTTCCGTTAATTCAGAGGCTGCCTTAGGAACTTTTACGTTGGCATCCATCTATGCATCTTTATTAATTTCAAACATATTTCTGCCAGTCATAGTTATCAGGTATGTAGATTTTTATATACTAAACCAATAAATAGCTCATTAATACGGTTATTACATACATATAGAAACAGCCTGTATGTAAAAATTGGATAAGTCATTCCCACATAGGTGACTTAGTAGTAAATTTAATATTTTAAATAATATTCATAACATCTTATGTTGCATATATTTTAACTATATTTATGGTTAAAACTGGCTAACACTGCACGCTAAAATAAATTGTTGTAACAGGTGGTTTTGAAACAAACAAGATTAATATTAAATAAATTACTGGTACATATACTCGAGTAAACTTTAACTTGGCGTGTGGATGAGTTGATATTGTACGTATTATTGTATTTTCTCTTGCACACAAAATTGAAGCAATGGCCCAAAACCATTGTTTACGTATAAACATACGTGAACAATGTTTTTGGGTTATTGCTTTAACTTTGTGTGCAAGAGAAAATGAAATAGTATGCACAATATCAACTCATCCACACACCAAGTTAAAGTTTACTCGACTATACTGAAGTTTATTTTAATCATTAATCACGTTATTTTACACTAATTAGTCAGAAATCTTAAAAGTTAATAATTCATTATTACTATTTAAATAAAAAAAAATAAGTTAAATGTAAATGATAGCACATTGTTTATTTACAGAGAATAAGTTATATATAATTAATTTAAACAAAGGCTGAACTTGGCAAGTTTTGGTAGTAAAATTTTATATTAGTTATTAGTTTTACATTAACTACGGTAAAAAAATATGCGGGTTGAACAAAAGTAAATGAAAATGATAACTGTTTTAAATTAATAACCAATAAATGTGATATAAGTGCAGTAGAAATTATACAGGGTGGTCCGAATTTAAGTCGGGAAACTTCGCCAGCGGATACTACGCCTAAAAATAATAACTTTTGTCATATAAACATATATCGAAAAACGAATGGTTTTCAAGATACAAGGTGTTGAAGTTGGCGGAAAAATTTTTTTTTTTCAATATCTCAATAACGAATAAAGATGTTTTATTCAAATTTGACATACATGTATAATTAAGGCAAGCACACCGGCTAAAATAAATTTTGTCCAAAATATTACACTGGGTGATTATTTTTTCCTGGTCGATTACCACTTAAACCACAAGAACTTTTTGTTTGTACGCCACTGGTCAAATTTAATAGAAAAATTTTATTCTACGTTCCTTTTAGAGAAGAAAAGTATTTTTGGCTTTTTTTCAAAATTTTTATGGTTTTTGATAAAATTGACATTTTCTACCCATAAACGATGGGACGAAGCAATAATTTTTTTCATCTTACAAAAAAAGAAGTATGGAGACCGGCTAAAGTGAACCTCGCGAGTCCGAAAAAAATACAAAAGAAATTCCAAGTCAGTGGCGTCGAAAAAAAGGGGCGCTGCAGAGAAAATGGGGAAAAAATTCGAAAATGTTTTTCACTACTTATTTTCATTTTCCGACGACGTTTACACACAGGGGTGAAAAAATTTTTTGGGTGCCCGGCCTGACCTCTACACTGAACAAAAGGATTCAAAAAATTTTTTTTTATCCAAACCAAAAAAAAAGTATGGAACAAGACTAAAGTGAACCTCGCGAGTCCGAAAAAGGTACTACCCTATTTTTCGATGCCACTGACTTGGAATTTTTTTAGTACCTTTTTCGAACTCGCGAGGTTCACTTTAGTCTTGTTCCATAGGTACTTTTTTTTTGGTTTGGATGAAAAAAAATTTTTTGAGCCTTTTGTACAGTGTTGAGGTCAGGCCGGGCACCCAAAATATTTTTCGACCCCCTATGTGTAAACGTCGTCGGAATATGAAGATAAGTAGTGAAAAACATCTTCGATATTTTCCCCGTTTTCTCTGCAGCGCCCCTTTCTCTCGACGCCACTGACTTGGAATTTTTTTAGTATTTTTTTCGGACTCGCGAGGTTCACTTTAGTCAGTCCCCATACTTCATTTTTTGCAAGATGAAAACATTATTGTTTCGTCCCGTCGTTTTTGGGTTGTAGAAAATCTCAATTTTATCAAAAACCATAAGAATTTCGAAAAAAAGCCAAAAATACTTTTTTTCTCTAAAAGGAACGTAGAATAAAACTTTTTATTAAATTTGACCAGTGGCGTACAAACAAAAAGTTCTTGTGGTTTAAGGGGTAATCGATCAGGAAAAAATTAATCACCCAGTGTAACATTTTGGACAAAATTTATTTTATCCGGTGTGCTTGCCTTAATTATACCTTTATGTCAAATTTGAATACAAAATCTTTATTCGTTATTGAGATATTGAAAAAAGATAATTTTTTTCCGCCAACGTCAACACTTTGTATCTTGAAATTCATTCGTTTTTCGATATATGTTTATATGACAAAAAGTTATTATTTTTAGGCGTAGTATCCGCTGGCGAAGTTTCCCGATTTAAATTCGGACCACCCTGTATATTTGTTTGTTAAACGGCACTTCACGAAACGCAGGCATAATGGTGTACAATGAGCCGCATATACCAGAGACAACCCTGAGACGCGCAAGTACGTATTGACATCTAATCCGCAGTACTAAATTGGTCTATTGGAGTGGACGGTGAAAGTAGGTGGCGCAAGTAATAAATCCCCGCGAAAATTCAAATCCTCACATTTTTATTATATTATTGATATTATTTATAACCTTTGTTTCTACAGCGGCTGGTGATCGTTTATGGATCAGAAGTAACCGATCAGCTGTTATTAAATCCTGGCAGCGATTATTTCTAATGATCTACAAAGGATTACCAACCGCTGCAAAAACAAAGCAAATAAAGTTGTGATACAGAACCAAATGTCAATTAAATTTTTATTAAACAAGATTTAATAAAAACATTTTTGTATTGCATAATAAATTCAATATTCAACACACAAAGTAGTAGGCAAGGTACTGTACAAAATTAAAATCTATAATATCGTTATATTATAGGGCTTACTTTAAGCACACGATTTTAAAATTTATACTGCAGGATGTGACTGTTGCCGCTTCTTCCCTGAGTATATCGAAGACACAGGAAGAGAAGAGTGTCTAGCAGTGGTGGCTGGTGAATTTTCGATGTTCGAAATTTCAAACATATGAGACCTACAGCATGATGCAAATGTATGAAATAAATTCATTATTTCAAAAATAGACGACTGTAGCGGAACTTGCTATAGTACCTTTTACCTACATGTTAATGTTAATCTTTGTTATTTAGTATTTTTAACGTTTCTGTAATAACCAAAAAATTTGAGGTGGTTGACAGAACTATAACCTTAAAATTAGACAATTGTTGACAAACCACATAACCTGAGATTCTATTTTCTGATTTAACAAATTAACCTAACCTAACCTAACATGATCCGTAGATTCCTGGATCTGATAGGTTTAGCGAAGGAAGTCAAATAACAAGAAGACCTGGAGAAGAAACAAAATTGGAGTATCAAGGCAACGAAGAATAATTAATATCAGATATCAGAATAAGATACACAAAAAAGAAGAACTTATATTTGTATATACAAATTTATAATTATCGACAATTTATTATTATATTTTATATCAAAAATAAACATTTAAAAAGTATGACTTATTTACAGTTATAATATGGCAAAATAATAAGAAACCCCTGCCATAATTGGTGACCCCGACGTGATCCTGAGAATTATTTCAAAACTTTAGATCTTCAAATTCCAAGGTGAAAATTGTCCAGAATCTGAATAGGAATCTGATAGGAATCTTGGAGTTGGGTGAAAATTATTCAGAATCCGGAGATCAGTCATCTAATCCCCAAGAAATTGAACCTTAACATTGATTTCTTTCGCTTGTCTATCTGATCTTAGAGTCAGGTGAGAAGTTAGTAGTTAAATCTTGGATTCTCAGGTTGTCTAATATATTTTAAAGTCATAACTTTCCGTTTTAAATCATTTTGTATTAATTAAAAGATGTCTATTGAAGGAAATGAAGTAAATAATATTCAACATGTTAAATTACCTCAATTTTGGGTTAATAAACCAGAATTATGGTTCACTCAAGTTGAAAGTCAGTTTTTTATTCATAACTTTCTTTTTGATAAAGCTAAATACCATCTTACAGTAGCTAATATACCGATAGAAATTTTTACTGATGTCGTAATAGTATATTACGTAATGAGAGTTGTAAATAGCATATTACGTACGAATGGAAAAATTGCGCAAGACACCGCGTAGCGGCTAGTGTGGCAATTCCATGAGTGCGTAATTGCTTTACAACTCGAATTATGTACTATACTTTACCTTCGATCGTATTTATTGATATTAAAACACAATTTTGTATTATTTATTGCTTATATCAGTTTTGACAGCGTTAGAAAATTAAGTTTTGCACCTGCCATTTTTAATATTTTAGCCTGGTGTCAGAAATATGAACTACAAGTGTTGTGTAAAGTTGGTCACGTGGTCACATTGCATTGCACCTCAGCGGCTGAGCGTGCGATTTGTTTACGGTGTGTAAGGTTCAATTTACATAGGTGGCGGAGAGTGCGTTTTCAGCTATTTACGTTAGCGATCGTAGGTAAAAGTAATTAAAAATCCTCCGGAAGTTGATTTATATGAAAATCTTAAAATAAATATTATAAACAGACTTACTTTATCAGAGGAATCGAGGTTAGAAAAATTACTTTCCAATTCAGAATTAGGAGATCGAAAACCATCTAATTTTTATAGAGAATTATTGCAAGTTTCTGGAGATGTAACTGTAGACAAAAATCTTTTAATTAAATTATGGCGTCGACGTTTACCACAGATGATTGATATAGCTTTAACTACATCTGGAAAAAATGATATAGCTGAGTTATTGATTTTAGCAGATAAAATTTGGGAATCCCAAAATATAAATCATTTAAATACTATTGCTGAAGTTCGAACTGACAGTTTATCTCGTATAATGTCAGAATTTTTAGTCAATTTTCAAAATATATTTAAAAATATCTCAGATAGTCAGAATAGTTTAAGAAAAGAAGTTGCTATTTTAAGAGAGGAAGTTTTGGCTTCTAAAAAAGACTATTCTCAACAATGTCATTCTTGTAGACAAAGATCGAGAAGCCGAGGACATAAAAATAATCAACATTCCGATGTTGATGTTATTTGTTATTATCATCGAAAGTATAAAAAAAATGCTTTTAAATGTTCTGGAAAAAATTGTTTATTAAATGACGAATTTATTAGAACCAAATCAAAAAACGAGTAAGTTTCTCAACCGTAAAAAACTCAAATAAAACACTTGATATTATATCATCTACTAAACGTTTATTTATTTTCGATAATAATAATAATAATAATAATAATAATAATAATAATAATAATAATAATAATAATAAGGGGTGCAAAATTCGGACCGGCAACCTCCTCGCGGTGCACCCCGGACAGGGAGGGGCAACCCTCTCTGACAAATGTCGGCCGTGGGTCCTCAGGGCTAACCATCCTGGGGACTCATTTCCTCTGGTTTTCGACCGTAACAGAGGACAGGCCCCTCACAATCGACCCCAGTCGGATGGGGGTCAGAGACAGGTGGGAGGGGCCTTACCGGACGGTCTCAATGATGACGACTTTGCTATTGGACATGGACGCTTTAGGTGGACGGAGGGATTAAGAGATGATCTGCTTAACTGCTACGAGAGCAGCGAACCTGCGCGCAGGGGATACATGGCGCGATTACACCGGTTGTGGTGCGATATGCACCCGGAGTATCGCGCCTTCTCTCAACAACATCTGAGAGATCAAGTATCCTTCCTGCGCAGAACAGGTTACGTAAGGGCACCTCGTCAGCGTGAGGAAGTGCCTGCCGCACTTCCACCGCGGCAAATACCAGCTGACGAGGAACATCCTCCTGAGTACACCGATATCGCTTTAAGGACGAGGGTTAACCTTAACACCAGGGTTAACCCAAAGCCACAAGACCTGGCACGAATGGATTCGTTGATTAGTGAGGAGCTTCCAGAAGATGCCAACATCTGGCAGATCAACAGCGCGGTGTACGCTGCCGCCAAGCAACTCGTCCCACAACAGCGCCTGGCAAGCGCAGTTGATAGGGTCGAGAAAGCTAAGCGGCGCGTACAGAAGATCGAAGCTAAAATTCGATCAGCAAGGCAACACGCTTCTCGAATCCAGAGTGTGGTGGATTATATAGTCGCAGGTAGACCATTTACACCGAAGGTCCGGCGAGTGGCAGCCGGACTGAGACGTCAACACCACACTCTAAATCGCACAGTGCTGCAGACCATCAAGCAGCACTGTCTAGATAGGATTCGAGCGCTAATGGCTATTAAGAAAACTTTGGTCAGGCGAATGCGGAGTTTGGAACAAAACAAATTGTTTCAAACAAACCCGTCTCGCCTGTTCCAAGAGCCACAGCGTGTTGTCGAAAATCCGCCAACTGTTGATAATGTCGAAGCCTTCTGGAAAGGAATCTACGAAGTCGCGAGTCCATTCGATAATGACACTCCAGCTATAGCACACTTCGAGGCTCTCTGTCGTAGAGTCTTAGAAGAGCCAGAAGAAGTGTGCCCGGCAATCAGTACGGAAGAGGTTCAACAAGCACTTGTTGGAACCAAGAACTTCGCTGCCCCGGGTCCAGATGGTATAAACAACTGGTGGTGGAAGAAGTTTCCTTCCACCCACCGCCATCTGGCCCGAGTTTTCAACTCATGGTTGAACGAGGGGCAGCAAATTCCGGACTGGTTTGTCGAGGGGCGAACTGTGCTAATCCCCAAAAAGGGGGATCTGTCTGACCCAAAAAATTATAGACCGATTACCTGCCTCAACTCCTGCTACAAGTTATTTACTCGTATCTTGTATACCAGGATGTTGAGGTCTGTTGATCCGGTCTACCAACAGGTAAACGAACAGCGTGGTGCCAAGAAGGGCCTGGCAGGTTGCAAGGAAAACCTGCTGATAGACCGCTGTATTACACAGGATTCTGTGCAGTACAAGCGGAATCTGTCAATGGCCTGGATTGATTATCGCAAGGCATTTGATACAACATCCCACGAGCTTTTGTTACACTTGCTCGGATGTCTTGCGGTACCAGCACCACTAGTGAGATGCATCGAACAACTGTTGCCGCTTTGGAGAACTCGCTTCACCATAACATCCGGTGCCGAGCGAGTTTCGACAGAGTTGGTGACATTTAAGAGAGGAGTGTTTCAGGGTGACTCTTTGAGTCCGCTCCTCTTCTGCATCTCACTGCTGCCGCTATCTGTTGGACTCCGCCAAACCCGCGGGTATCAGTGTGGGCCACCCAGCAACCGGAGGCATAAGGTCACCCATCTATTTTATATGGATGACCTTAAACTGTATACCTCCGGAGAGCGAGAACTTCAAAATGCTCTCAGGGTGGTCGAGGAATACACGCGGGCAATTGGAATGGAGTTTGGGTTGGACAAATGCGCAGTCGTCCACCTCAAGAGAGGACGATGCGGGGAATTCCACGAAGATGCGCAGCTCGCAGATGGAAGCATCCTACGACATTTGGATGCCGGAGAGACCTACACATACCTGGGTGTGGAACAACGCCACATCCAGGATGTGAACCAAATAAAGGATTCTCTCCGTGGCAAGTACAGACACCGACTCCGAAAGATCTGGTCATCAGAACTTTCGGGGAAGAACAAGGTGTCTGCCACTAATATGCTTGCCGTTCCGATTCTGCTCTACTCCTTTGGCGTAGTCAAATGGGGAGTAGATGAGCTGCGTCAATTGGACAGGAATACCCGCAAGATGATGAATATTCATAGGAGTATTCATCCTAGATCGTCCGTTCCTCGTGTGTACCTCCCACGTCAACGGGGGGGCCGAGGACTCTTGAGTCTGGAGTGCATGCATGGCAGAGTGGCACTGAGTATGGCATGTAATGTCATCAGGAGCTCGGACCCACTCCTACAGTTAGTGAGAGATCATGAAACTGTGGGAGTTGGCGCTTTATTGTTTAGGGTAGCACAGAGGGCCGCAGATGAACTCGGTCTCGTGTTCGACCACAGGTGGGAAGGCCGGCGAGGTGACTCAGTCACTGAGCTTCCGCCTAATCGTCTGACAGCCCACATCAAAGCTGCCGAACAGAGAAATCTGTTCAGGCAGCACGTCGATAAACCCCTGCACGGTGTTTTCTATAACAACATAGAAGCACTGGGTTTATCGACAGAGCTGACCTTCGCATTTTTAAGGTCAGCGGGGCTGAAGTCGGAGACCGAGGGATACATTGTGGCCTGCCAAGATGGTGTTATTAACACATTGGTCTATCGCAGTCGCGTGATGGGTGTAGAGGTACCTGATATCAACTGCAGGACCTGCCGTCAGGCGCCGGAGTCGCTCATGCATTTATTATCTGCATGCCCGATTTATGCGACTTCGGTCTACATCCAACGACATAACGCGGCTTTACGAGTGCTATACTACCATCTACGGCACTCGTACCAGATAGACCAAACACCAGTGCTGCCTTACGTCCCCGGAGATATCGAGTCCGTTGTCGAGAACGAGAAATGCCGGATTTACTGGAACTACTCGTTCCCGACCGTCAGGCGAATTCACGCCAATAAGCCTGACATAGTCCTCCTCGACCATCAGACCAAGGTGATGTATGTCATCGAGTTCTCAGCACCTGCTGAGACAAACATCGCCTTGAAGGAGGAGGAGAAACGGACTAAATACAGAGATCTCCGGTACGAGCTCCAAGTGCTATACCCAGGCTACTCTGTCAAAATGGTCGTCCTGATAATCGGTGTACTCGGAGGTATGAAGCCCACGCTGCTCTCCGCATTGAAGACCATGCCTGCCTGCCAAACATCGGCAGAATGGTTGGCTGGTCAAATGCAGAAAGCGGTCATCCTGGGATCCCTTCGTCTACTTAGGGCACATGAGTCTGGAATCTACAGTGACTAACCCTGCGGGATGTGGGGAGTTGCTGTAGATTATTCGCTGGCGCTCTCTCTGTGTGGTGTCGGAGGCCACAGGGAGACTGTCCAGCAATTTCTTCCGGAAACGGAAAAAAAAAAAAAAAAAAAAAAAAAAAAAATAATAATAATAATAATAAGGGGGTGCGAAATGCGGACCGGCAACCTCCTCGCGGTGCACCCTGGACAGGGAGGGGCAACCCTCCTTGACAAATGTCGGACGTGGGTCCTCAGGGCTAACCATCCTGGGGACTCTTTTCCTCTGGTTTTCGACCGAGACAGAGGACAGGCCCCTCACAATCGACCCCAGTCGGATGGGGGTCAGAGACAGGTGGGAGGGGCCTTACCGGACGGTCTCAATGATGACGACATACGCAATGGAAATGGACGCTTTAGGTGTACGGAGGGATTGAGGGATGACCTGCTTAACTGCTATGAGAGCAGCGAACCTGGGCGCAGGGGATACATGGCGCGATTACACCGGTTGTGGTGCGATATGCACCCGGAGTATCGCGCCTTCTCTCAGCAACATCTGAGAGACCAAGTATCCTTCCTGCACCGAACAGGTTACGTAAGGGCACCTCGTCAGCGTGAGGAAGTGCATGCAGCACTTCCACCGCGGCAAATACCTGCTGACGAGGGTCATCCTCCAGAGTATACCGACGTCGATTTAAGGACGAGGGTTAACCTTAACACCAGGGTTAACCCAAAGCCACAAGACCTGGCACGAATGGACTCGTTGATCAGTGAGGAGCTTCCAGAAGATGCCAACATCTGGCAGATCAACAGCGCGGTGTACGCTGCCGCCAAACAACTCGTCCCACAACAGCGCCTGGCAAGCGCAGTTGATAGGGTCGAGAAAGCTAAGCGGCGCGTACAGAAGATCGAAGCGAAAATTCGATCAGCAAGGCAACACGCTTCTCGAATCCAGAGTGTGGTGGATTATATAGTCGCAGGTAGACCATTTACACCGAAGGTCCGGCGAGTGGCAGCCAGACTGAGACGCCAACACCACACTCTAAATCGCACAGTGCTGCAGACCATCAAGCAGCACTGTCTAGATAGGATTCGAGCGCTTATGGCTATTAAGAAAACTTTGGTCAGGCGAATGCGGAGTTTGGAACAAAACAAATTGTTTCAAACAAACCCGTCTCGCCTGTTCCAAGAGCCACAGCGTGTTGTCGAAAATCCGCCAACTGTTGATAATGTCGAAGCCTTCTGGAAAGGAATCTACGAAGTCGCGAGTCCATTCGATAATGACACTCCAGCTATAGCACACTTCGAGACTCTCTGTCGTAGAATCTTAGAAGAGCCAGACGAAGTGTGCCCGGCAATCAGTACGGAAGAGGTTCAACAAGCACTTGTTGGAACCAAGAACTTCGCTGCCCCGGGTCCAGATGGTATAAACAACTGGTGGTGGAAGAAGTTTCCTTCCACCCACCGCCACCGGGCCGAGTTTTCAACTCATGGTTGAACGAGGGGCAGCAAATTCCGGACTGGTTTGTCGAGGGGCGAACTGTGCTAATCCCCAAAAAGGGGGATCTGTCTGACCCAAAAAATTATAGGCCGATTACCTGCCTCAACTCCTGCTACAAGTTATTTACTCGTATCTTGTATACCAGGATGTTGAGGTCTGTTGATCCGGTCTACCAACAGATAAACGAACAGCGTGGTGCCAAGAAGGGCCTGGCAGGTTGCAAAGAAAACCTGCTGATAGACCGCTGTATTGCACAGGATTCTGTGCAGTACAAGCGGAATCTGTCAATGGCCTGGATTGATTATCGCAAGGCATTTGATACAACATCCCACGAGCTTTTGTTACACTTGCTCGGATGTCTTGCGGTACCAGCACCGCTAGTGAGATGCATCGAACAACTGTTGCCGCTTTGGAGAACTCGCTTCACCATAACATCCGGTGCCGAGCGAGTTTCGACAGAGTTGGTGACATTTAAGAGAGGAGTGTTTCAGGGTGACTCTTTGAGTCCGCTCCTCTTCTGCATCTCACTGCTGCCGCTATCTGTTGGACTCCGCCAAACCCGCGGGTATCAGTGTGGGCCACCCAGCAACCGGAGGCATAAGGTCACCCATCTATTTTATATGGATGACCTTAAACTGTATACCTCCGGAGAGCGAGAACTTCAAAATGCTCTCAGGGTGGTCGAGGAATACACGCGGGCAATTGGAATGGAGTTTGGGTTGGACAAATGCGCAGTCGTCCACCTCAAGAGAGGACGATGCGGGGAATTCCACGAAGATGCGCAGCTCGCAGACGGAAGCATCCTACGACATTTGGATGCCGAAGAGACCTACACATACCTGGGTGTGGAACAACGCCACATCCAGGATGTGAACCAAATAAAGGATTCTCTCCGTGGCAAGTACAGACACCGACTCCGAAAGATCTGGTCATCAGAACTTTCGGGGAAGAACAAGGTGTCTGCCACTAACATGCTTGCCGTTCCGATTCTGCTCTACTCCTTTGGCGTAGTCAAATGGGGAGTAGATGAGCTGCGTCAATTGGACAGGAATACCCGCAAGATGATGAATATTCATAGGAGTATTCATCCTAGATCGTCCGTTCCTCGTGTGTACCTCCCACGTCAACGGGGGGGCCGAGGACTCTTGAGTCTGGAGTGCATGCATGGCAGAGTGGCACTGAGTATGGCATGTAATGTTATCAGGAGCTCGGACCCACTCCTACAGTTAGTGAGAGATCATGAAACTGTGGGAGTTGGCGCTTTATTGTTTAGGGCAGCACAGAGGGCCGCAGATGAACTCGGTCTCGTGTTCGACCACAGGCGAGAAGGCCGGCGAGGTGACTCAGTCACTGAGCTTCCGCCTAATCGTCTGACAGCCCACATCAAAGCTGCCGAACAGAGAAATCTGTTCAGGCAGCACGTCGATAAACCCATGCACGGTGTTTTCTATAACAACATAGAAGCACTGGGTTTATAGACAGAGCTGACCTTCGCATTTTTAAGGTCAGCGGGGCTGAAGTCGGAGACCGAGGGATACGTTGTGGCCTGCCAAGATGGTGTTATTAACACATTGGTCTATCGCAGTCGCGTGATGGGTGTAGAGGTACCTGATATCAACTGCAGGACCTGCCGTCAGGCGCCGGAGTCGCTCATGCATTTATTATCTGCATGCCCGATTTATGCGACTTCGGTCTACGTCCAACGACATAACGCGGCTTTACGAGTGCTATACTACCATCTACGGCACTCGTACCAGATAGACCAAACACCAGTGCTGCCTTACGTCCCCGGAGATATCGAGTCCGTTGTCGAGAACGAGAAATGCCGGATTTACTGGAACTACTCGTTCCCGACCGTCAGGCGAATTCACGCCAATAAGCCTGACATAGTCCTCCTCGACCATCAGACCAAGGTGATGTATGTCATCGAGTTCTCAGCACCTGCTGAGACAAACATCGCCTTGAAGGAGGAGGAGAAACGGACTAAATACAGAGATCTCCGGTACGAGCTCCAAGTGCTATACCCAGGCTACTCTGTCAAAATGGTCGTCCTGATAATCGGTGTACTCGGAGGTATGAAGCCCACGCTGCTCTCCGCATTGAAGACCATGCCTGCCTGTCAAACATCGGCAGAATGGTTGGCTGGTCAAATGCAGAAAGCGGTCATCCTGGGATCCCTTCGTCTACTTAGGGCACATGAGTCTGGAATCTACAGTGACTAACCCTGCGGGATGTGGGAAGTTGCTGTAGATTATTCGCTGGCGCTCTCTCTGTGTGGTGTCGGAGGCCACAGGGAGACTGTCCAGCAATTTCTTCCGGAAACGGAAAAAAAAAAAAAAAAAAAAAAAAAAAAAAAAAAAAAAAAAATAATAATAATAATAATAATAAGGGGTGCGAAATGCGGACCGGCAACCTCCTCGCGGTGCACCCTGGACAGGGAGGGGCAACCCTCCTTGACAAATGTCGGACGTGGGTCCTCAGAGCTAACCATCCTGGGGACTCATTTCCTCTGGTTTTCGACCGAGACAGAGGACAGGCCCCTCACAATCGACCCCAGTCGGATGGGGGTCAGAGACAGGTGGGAGGGGCCTTACCGGACGGTCTCAACGACGACGACTTGGCAAATGTACATGGACGCTTTAGGTGGACGGAGGGATTAAGGGATGACCTGCGGACCTGCTACGAGAGCAGCGAACCTGGGCGCAGGGGATACATGGCGCGATTACACCGGTTGTGGTGCGATATGCACCCGGAGTATCGCGCCTTCTCTCAACAACATCTGAGAGATCAAGTATCCTTCCTGCGCAAAACAGGTTACGTAAGGGCACCTCGACAGCGTGAGGAAGTGCCTGCCGCACTTCCACCGCGGCAAATACCAGCTGACGAGGAACATCCTCCTAAGTACACCGATATCGCTTTAAGGACGAGGGTTAACCTTAACACCAGGGTTAACCCAAAGCCACAAGACCTGGCACGAATGGATTCGTTGATTAGTGAGGAGCTTCCAGAAGATGCTAACATCTGGCAGATCAACAGCGCGGTGTACGCTGCCGCCAAGCAACTCGTCCCACAACAGCGCCTGGCAAGCGCAGTTGATAGGGTCGGGAAAGCTAAGCGGCGCGTACAGAAGATCGAAGCTAAAATTCGATCAGCAAGGCAACACGCTTCTCGAATCCAGAGTGTGGTGGATTATACAGTCGCAGGTAGACCATTTACACCGAAGGTCCGGCGAGTGGCAGCCGGACTGAGACGCCAACACCACACTCTAAATCGCACAGTGCTGCAGACCATCAAGCAGCACTGTCTAGATAGGATTCGAGCGCTTATGGCTATTAAGAAAACTTTGGTCAGGCGAATGCGGAGTTTGGAACAAAACAAATTGTTTCAAACAAACCCGTCTCGCCTGTTCCAAGAGCCACAGCGTGTTGTCGAAAATCCGCCAACTGTTGATAATGTCGAAGCCTTCTGGAAAGGAATCTACGAAGTCGCGAGTCCATTCGATAATGACACTCCAGCTATAGCACACTTCGAGGCTCTCTGTCGTAGAGTCTTAGAAGAGCCAGACGAAGTGTGCCCGGCAATCAGTACGGAAGAGGTTCAACAAGCACTTGTTGGAACCAAGAACTTCGCTGCCCCGGGTCCAGATGGTATAAACAACTGATGGTGGAAGAAGTTTCCTTCCACCCACCGCCATCTGGCCCGAGTTTTCAACTCATGGTTGAACGAGGGGCAGCAAATTCCGGACTGGTTTGTCGAGGGGCGAACTGTGCTAATCTCCAAAAAGGGGGATCTGTCTGACCCAAAAAATTATAGGCCGATTACCTGCCTCAACTCCTGCTACAAGTTATTTACTCGTATCTTGTATACCAGGATGTTGAGGTCTGTTGATCCGGTCTACCAACAGATAAACGAACAGCGTGGTGCCAAGAAGGGCCTGGCAGGTTGCAAGGAAAACCTGCTGATAGGCCGCTGTATTACACAGGATTCTGTGCAGTACAAGCGGAATCTGTCAATGGCCTGGATTGATTATCGCAAGGCATTTGATACAACATCCCACGAGCTTTTGTTACACTTGCTCGGATGTTTTGCGGTACCAGCACCACTAGTGAGATGCATCGAACAACTGTTGCCGCTTTGGAGAACTCGCTTTACCATAATATCCGGTGCCGAGCGAGTTTCGACAGAGTTGGTGACATTTAAGAGAGGAGTGTTTCAGGGCGACTCTTTGAGTCCGCTCCTCTTCTGCATCTCACTGCTGCCGCTATCTGTTGGACTCCGCCAGACCCGCGGGTATCAGTGTGGGCCACCCAGCAACCGGAGGCATAAGGTCACCCATCTATTTTATATGGATGACCTTAAACTCTATACCTCCGGAGAGCGAGAACTTCAAAATGCTCTCAGGGTGGTCGAGGAATACACGCGGGCAATTGGAATGGAGTTTGGGTTGGACAAATGCGCAGTCGTCCATCTCAAGAGAGGACGATGCGGGGAATTCCACGAAGATGCGCAGCTCGCAGACGGAAGCATCCTACGACATTTGGATGCCGGAGAGACCTACACATACCTGAGTGTGGAACAACGCCACATCCAGGATGTGAACCAAATAAAGGATTCTCTCCGTGGCAAGTACAGACACCGACTCCGAAAGATCTGGTCATCAGAACTTTCGGGAAACAACAAGGTGTCTGCCACTAATATGCTTGCCGTTCCGATTCTGCTCTACTCCTTTGGCGTAGTCAAATGGGGAGTAGATGAGCTGCGTCAATTGGACAGGAATACCCGCAAGATGATGAATATTCATAGGAGTATTCATCCTAGATCGTCCGTTCCTCGTGTGTACCTCCCACGTCAACGGGGGGGCCGAGGACTCTTGAGCCTGGAGTGCATGCATGGCAGAGTGGCACTGAGTATGGCATGTAATGTCATCAGGAGCTCGGACCCACTCCTACAGCTAGTGAGAGATCATGAAGCTGTGGGAGTTGGCGCTTTATTGTTTAGGGCAGCACAGAGGGCCGCAGATGAACTCGGTCTCGTGTTCGACTACAGGCGAGAAGGCCGGCGAGGTGACTCAGTCACTGAGCTTCCGCCTAATCGTCTGACAGCCCACATCAAAGCTGCCGAACAGAGAAATCTGTTCAGGCAGCACGTCGATAAACCCCTGCACGGTGTTTTCTATAACAACATAGAAGCACTGGGTTTATCGACAGAGCTGACCTTCGCATTTTTAAGGTCAGCGGGGCTGAAGTCGGAGACCGAGGGATACATTGTGGCCTGCCAAGATGGTGTTATTAACACATTGGTCTATCGCAGTCGCGTGATGGGTGTAGAGGTACCTGATATCAACTGCAAGACCTGCCGTCAGGCGCCGGAGTCGCTCATGCATTTATTATCTGCATGCCCGATTTATGCGACTTCGGTCTACATCCAACGACATAACGCGGCTTTACGAGTGCTATACTGCCATCTACGGCACTCGTACCAGATAGACCAAACACCAGTGCTGCCTTACGTCCCCCGAGATATCGAGTCCGTTGTCGAGAACGAGAAATGCCGGATTTACTGGAACTACTCGTTCCCGACCGTCAGGCGAATTCACGTCAATAAGCCTGACATAGTCCTCCTCGACCATCAGACCAAAGTGATGTATGTCATCGAGTTCTCAGCACCTGCTGAGACAAACATCGCCTTGAAGGAGGAGGAGAAACGTACTAAATACAGAGATCTCCGGTACGAGCTCCAAGTGCTATACCCAGGCTACTCTGTCAAAATGGTCGTCCTGATAATCGGTGTACTCGGAGGTATGAAGCCCACGCTGCTCTCCGCATTGAAGACCATGCCTGCCTGCCAAACATCGGCAGAATGGTTGGCTGGTCAAATGCAGAAAGCGGTCATCCTGGGATCCCTTCGTCTACTTAGAGCACACGAGTCTGGAATCTACAGTGACTAACCCTGCGAGATGTGGGGAGTTGCTGTAGATTATTCGTTGGCGCTCTCTCTGTGTGGTGTCGGAGGCCACAGGGAGACTGTCCAGCACATTCGTTCCGAAACGGAAAAAAAAAAAAAAAAAAAATAATAATAATAATAATAATAATAATAATAATAATAATAATAATAATAATAGCTGACGAGGAACATCCTCCTGAGTACACCGATATCGCTTTAAGGACGAGGGTTAACCTTAACACCAGGGTTAACCCAAAGCCACAAGACCTGACACGAATGGATTCGTTGATTAGTGAGGAGCTTCCAGAAGATGCCAACATCTGGCAGATCAACAGTGCGGTGTACGCTGCCGCCAAGCAACTCGTCCCACAACAGCGCCTGGCAAGCGCAGTTGATAGGGTCGAGAAAGCTAAGCGGCGCGTACAGAAGATCGAAGCTAAAATTCGATCAGCAAGGCAACACGCTTCTCGAATCCAGAGTGTGGTGGATTATATAGTCGCAGGTAGACCATTTACACCGAAGGTCCGGCGAGTGGCAGCCGGACTGAGACGCCAACACCACACTCTAAATCGCACAGTGCTGCAGACCATCAAGCAGCACTGTCTAGATAGGATTCGAGCGCTAATGGCTATTAAGAAAACTTTGGTCAGGCGAATGCGGAGTTTGGAACAAAACAAATTGTTTCAAACAAACCCGTCTCGCCTGTTCCAAGAGCCACAGCGTGTTGTCGAAAATCCGCCAACTGTTGATAATGTCGAAGCCTTCTGGAAAGGAATCTACGAAGTCGCGAGTCCATTCGATAATGACACTCCAGCTATAGCACACTTCGAGGCTCTCTGTCGTAGAGTCTTAGAAGAGCCAGAAGAAGTGTGCCCGGCAATCAGTACGGAAGAGGTTCAACAAGCACTTGTTGGAACCAAGAACTTCGCTGCCCCGGGTCCAGATGGTATAAACAACTGGTGGTGGAAGAAGTTTCCTTCCACCCACCGCCATCTGGCCCGAGTTTTCAACTCATGGTTGAACGAGGGGCAGCAAATTCCGGACTGGTTTGTCGAGGGGCGAACTGTGCTAATCCCCAAAAAGGGGGATCTGTCTGACCCAAAAAATTATAGACCGATTACCTGCCTCAACTCCTGCTACAAGTTATTTACTCGTATCTTGTATACCAGGATGTTGAGGTCTGTTGATCCGGTCTACCAACAGGTAAACGAACAGCGTGGTGCCAAGAAGGGCCTGGCAGGTTGCAAGGAAAACCTGCTGATAGACCGCTGTATTACACAGGATTCTGTGCAGTACAAGCGGAATCTGTCAATGGCCTGGATTGATTATCGCAAGGCATTTGATACAACATCCCACGAGCTTTTGTTACACTTGCTCGGATGTCTTGCGGTACCAGCACCACTAGTGAGATGCATCGAACAACTGTTGCCGCTTTGGAGAACTCGCTTCACCATAACATCCGGTGCCGAGCGAGTTTCGACAGAGTTGGTGACATTTAAGAGAGGAGTGTTTCAGGGTGACTCTTTGAGTCCGCTCCTCTTTTGCATCTCACTGCTGCCGCTATCTGTTGGACTCCGCCAAACCCGCGGGTATCAGTGTGGGCCACCCAGCAACCGGAGGCATAAGGTCACCCATCTATTTTATATGGATGACCTTAAACTCTATACCTCCGGAGAGCGAGAACTTCAAAATGCTCTCAGGGTGGTCGAGGAATACACGCGGGCAATTGGAATGGAGTTTGGGTTGGACAAATGCGCAGTCGTCCACCTCAAGAGAGGACGATGCGGGGAATTCCACGAAGATGCGCAGCTCGCAGACGGAAGCATCCTACGACATTTGGATGCCGGAGAGACCTACACATACCTGGGTGTGGAACAACGCCACATCCAGGATGTGAACCAAATAAAGGATTCTCTCCGTGGCAAGTACAGACACCGACTCCGAAAGATCTGGTCATCAGAACTTTCGGGGAAGAACAAGGTGTCTGCCACTAATATGCTTGCCGTTCCGATTCTGCTCTACTCCTTTGGTGTAGTCAAATGGGGAGTAGATGAGCTGCGTCAATTGGACAGGAATACCCGCAAGATGATGAATATTCATAGGAGTATTCATCCTAGATCGTCCGTTCCTCGTGTGTACCTCCCACGTCAACGGGGGGGCCGAGGACTCTTGAGTCTGGAGTGCATGCATGGCAGAGTGGCACTGAGTATGGCATGTAGTGTCATCAGGAGCTCGGACCCACTCCTACAGTTAGTGAGAGATCATGAAGCTGTGGGAGTTGGCGCTTTATTGTTTAGGGCAGCACAGAGGGCCGCAGATGAACTCGGTCTCGTGTTCGACTACAGGCGAGAAGGCCGGCGAGGTGACTCAGTCACTGAGCTTCCGCCTAATCGTCTGACAGCCCACATCAAAGCTGCCGAACAGAGAAATCTGTTCAGGCAGCACGTCGATAAACCCCTGCACGGTGTTTTCTATAACAACATAGAAGCACTGGGTTTATCGACAGAGCTGACCTTCGCATTTTTAAGGTCAGCGGGGCTGAAGTCGGAGACCGAGGGATACATTGTGGCCTGCCAAGATGGTGTTATTAACACATTGGTCTATCGCAGTCGCGTGATGGGTGTAGAGGTGCCTGATATCAACTGCAGGACCTGCCGTCAGGCGCCGGAGTCGCTCATGCATTTATTATCTGCATGCCCGATTTATGCGACTTCGGTCTACATCCAACGACATAACGCGGCTTTACGAGTGCTATACTACCATCTACGGCACTCGTACCAGATAGACCAAACACCAATGCTGCCTTACGTCCCCGGAGATATCGAGTCCGTTGTCGAGAACGAGAAATGCCGGATTTACTGGAACTACTCGTTCCCGACCGTCAGGCGAATTCACGCCAATAAGCCTGACATAGTCCTCCTCGACCATCAGACCAAGGTGATGTATGTCATCGAGTTCTCAGCACCTGCTGAGACAAACATCGCCTTGAAGGAGGAGGAGAAACGGACTAAATACAGAGATCTCCGGTACGAGCTCCAAGTGCTATACCCAGGCTACTCTGTCAAAATGGTCGTCCTGATAATCGGTGTACTCGGAGGTATAAAGCCCACGCTGCTCTCCGCATTGAAGACCATGCCTGCCTGCCAAACATCGGCAGAATGGTTGGCTGGTCAAATGCAGAAAGCGGTCATTCTGGGATCCCTTCGTCTACTTAGGGCACACGAGTCTGGAATCTACAGTAACTAACCCTGCGGGATGTGGGGAGTTGCTGTAGATTATTCGCTGGCGCTCTCTCTGTGTGGTGTCGGAGGCCACAGGGAGACTGTCCAGCATTTTCTTCCGGAAACGGAAAAAAAAAAAAAAAAAAAAAAAAAAAAAAAAAATAATAATAATAATAAGTTTATTCACATAATACATAGAATTACAAAGCATATATAGAAAGGCAGTAAATAAACTAGTAGAAAATCACAGAAATAGTTATATAACTACTTGTTTGTGATTCACATGTTGTAAAACTTATAAGAGAGAGCATACGCAATTGTAAATGTAAAGCAAATACAAATAAGTTTTTTGTTTTATTACATAGTTGTAAAATATAAATATATTTTACTTACGAACAACACAATATAATATCCATATGAATAATACACTTAAAATATCTGTAGACATAGGTACCCATTCGACATTCCATCACATACTAGACTTACATATTAATTACATTTCTTATTTTTAAAGTAAATTATTTTGGTTTATCATATCATCAATTTTTTTCCACGGTGTATTTAATAACCATTTTTTCAGATGTTTTTTGAAAATATTGACAGTGTTTGTATTATGTATTTCTGCTGGTAGACATTGATATACCCGGGGAGCAAGATAAAGGCAGTTTCTTTGATCTATTGCTTTGTCAGATCTCGGCCTAAAATTTGCATTTTGTTTGCTACGAGTTAAATAGTTGTGATTAAGTTAAGTTATATTTAATTTATTTTTGTATACTGACATGCATATATTATAGAAAAATAATTGTCTTATGTCAAACATCCCACTATCTTTAAATAGAGTTTCGCTAGGAAAGATACGGTCCTTCTTATAAATAATTTTTAAAATCCATTTTTGAATTGTATTCAGATATTTTAACTGATTGTCCCTTACCCCTCCCCGTCCCATAATTCCATACGTAAGTTGAGTCTGTATTAATGCGTAATATAATGTTTTTAGATGGTTTATATCTAGAAAGTCTTTTAAGTATTTAAATTTATATAAAAGACCTCGTAGTTTTCTAACAACATTTTTGGTGTGGAGATCCCATTTCAAATGCCGGTCAATTGTAATTCCTAGATATTTTACCGACGACGCCTCATTGATGTTTAAGTTATGATCGATATTAAGTGGACCTAAATTAGGTAAATTGGTTATGTATGACGTAAATAGTAAGTAACATGTTTTCCCATAGTTAATTGTGAGTAGATTAAAGTCGAACCAGGTTTTTATCAATTTAAAGTCATATTCTATTACACTTTTTAGTTCCTTCCAGGTTTTCGCCCTATACAGTATGACTGTATCGTCTGCACTTATGATGTTACCTGATGAATTTAAAAATAATAAATCATTAATATACAAGTTAAAGAGGATTGGCCCAAGCACAGTCCCTTGAGGGACTCCATATTTGACTTGCCTTGGCTCGCTTATTTTTTCATCTATTTGTACATATTGTGTTCTGTCATTTAGGTAACTTTTAAATAAATTATATACATTACCTCTTAAACCGCAGTTATCTAGCTTTTTCAACAACTTTACAGGACTGACGGTGTCGAATGCTTTAGCAAGATCAATAAATATAGCAGCAGTTGGTACACTTTCATCAAGACCTTTGTATATATAGGATGTAACACGTGTTATAGCATCCTCTGTAGATTGGCCCTCTTTGAAGCCAAATTGTCTGCTTGATATTATATTGAATTGATTTAAATCATTTAAAGTTTTTAATAGATAGTGTAGTAGACGTTAGTGTTTTACCAAAAACCAAATATAAGACGGACAAAAAAGACGATTATTTTCTTACATCTGCAAATGTGGTAAAATTTCTACATTTGGAAAAAAATTTATTAATATAGATTTAAGTCTCAGAAAAAAATGTTCTTTTCTTTCATTGTTGCAGATGTAAATAAGCCAATTATAGGCGCAGACTTTTTGTCCCATTTTGGAATTTTATTAGATCTTAAAAATAAGCAATTAATAGATGACGATACAAATTTAGAAACTCAAGGTAAGATACTTAAGGTAGATGATATAACGAACATACCAAAACTTTTTGCGGTTGAGAATGAATATACAGAACTTTTCAAAAAATACCCTAACATTTTATCCTCCCCAAATTTTAAAATAATTCCTAAACATGGTGGAAAACATTATATTGTTACAGAAGGCCATTTGCCTTATTCGAAACCTCGGCGGCTAGATCCTAAAAAATATAAAATTGCCAAAAAAGAATTCGACGACATGATAGAATTGGGAATCTGTCGTCCGTCGGATTCTAGGGTGACAAGCCCACTACACATGGTTCCTGAAGGAAATTCTGGAGACTGGCGTCCTTGTGGAGATTACAGAGAGCTCGACAATGTCACCATACCAGAAAGATATCCTTTACCTCCTATATCCGTTATTAATATTCTGTGAGTGAACGTGGACGTGAAAAGTGTGCGATTGCTCTCTAGTAATTCTCCATATAGTTTTATATCAAATTCAAAGAATTATTTCTGATATACAGTCTGAAGTGTTACATAGTTATATAACTAAATTGCGGTCTAAACTATGTTAGCTTGACTGCATTTCCTAAATATTTGGAACATTTCTGTTTCGGTTCAAAGTCCATCCCTATTGAGCGCTAGCTGTTAAAACATAGGCGACACGTTCAGGCTACGGTCTTAATGATGCCTACATCAACATTAACATGTTTTTGTTGCAATTCTCCTACAGAAGAACACAAAGTTGCTAAGTGCGCTTTATGTAAAAAAATATTTAAGCATTCTTGTGTGGATTTAACAATCTCGGAAGTGAGAACAATTAATGGAAAGAAGGGGCTAACTTGGAACTGTAGCAATTGCGTAATGATAGGTACCGATATGCAGGCCTTGCAACAAGCTTTAGTTGAACTTAAAAATGAAATTGTAGAATTGAAAAAACTGCTAACCAGAACATTTCTAGCACTATTGATAATAACCAGTTTAAGGAAATTTTGCAAGAAATTAGTGAAAGAGAAAAACGAAAATGCAACGTTGTTATCTTTGGTATTAGTGAGCAACAAAAGTCAGGGAATCAAACACGAGCAGAACAAGATAAGCAATTTGTTACTAACATATTTCAGTCAATATCTGTGCCGATGTCTGGAAATGGAAATATTAAAGCAATTCGTATAGGAAAGTTTGATGAAACAAAAAATGTCCCACGACCAGTAAAAGTAACAGTTAGTGATGAATCTGTCGTTCATGAAATTATTCATAAAGCGAGAAACCTAAAAAGTACTGTTAACTATAAAAATATTAACATCTCATTGGATCGCACTCCCAGACAAATTGAATTGTACCGGACGGTTAAGAGGCAACTTAATGAACGTATTGCTGCTGGGGAGACGAACCTGCGGATTAAATACATACGTGGTGTACCAAAGGTTGTCACTTTAAACTAAATGAGCCCAACGATCTAACAAGTGTATTGGATTTAACGTGTTATTACCAAAATGTACGCGGCTTAAGAACAAAAGTGAATGAATTCTACTCTTCTGTTAGTGCTAACGAGTTCAACATAATTGGTTTAACGGAAACTTGGTTGACGAACGAAATCTCCAACTCAGAATATTTTCCTGATTCATACAGTGTGTTTAGATCTGATAGGAAACTAGATATTACTGGACATCGTTGTGGTGGTGGAGTTCTCCTAGCGTTCAACAATATGTGTAAGGTTACTAGTATAAATTTGGCTGTAATAACAAATTCATTTACTAATATCGATATCATATGCTGTAAATGCTATTTAAATTCAAGTGTTATATTTGTATATGTAATTTACATCCCTCCTAATGTGAGTATTGATGATTTTGGAAACTTTTTTGAACTATTTGAGCAAGTCTTAAGCACAAATAGCAATATTTTGATTTTAGGTGATCTTAATGTTACTAATTTTAATAATGAAAATGTAAGAGACGGTAGATCTCAAATCGTGTATGACTTTATGTCCTTCACTAATTTATCTCAAATTAATAATGTAGTAAATATAAATACACGTTTAATGGATCTCATTTTTTCAAATATCAATTGTAAGGTTATTCGAGATAATGTTCCCTTCGTTCAAGAGGACTTACATCACCCTGCTCTGATGTTAAACTTATGGTTGAAGGATATACATCACGTAAACTTTTCTAATAACACAGCAAGTAAATCATATAATTTTAGAAAAGCTAATTTTCCAGAATTATACAATGCTCTTTCAAATGTGGATTGGAACTTTTTGTCAAACACAGTAAATGTTAATGATGCCTGTTCAAAATTTTATGTCCAATTATACGCAGTTCTTGACCAATATGTTCCAACATTTAATAATAAAATCAATAATAATTACCCAAAATGGTACACCACTGAAATTAAAAGAAATATAACTTTGAAAAACAAATATCGTTCAAAATATAAAAAAGATAAAAACATATACTTTTTTGAAGAATACAAACGATTAAGAGCCGTAATAAAAACTCAGATAAATACTGCCTATAAAAACTATCTTGATAGTGTACAAACCTCCGTAACAAGCGATCCTTCAAATTTCTGGTCTTACATTCAAAATAAAAATAAAACAACTAGAATTCCCGGTTTACTAACACATGAAGATAAAACTTATGAGAATCCTCAGCATATAGTTAATGGTTTTGGTGATTTTTTCAGCAGTGTTTATCTACCCCGTAGTGGAATAAAATCAGATATTAAGAATAATAATGTGTTATGCTTTAATTTTGACGCGTTAACTGAGAATGAAATTATAGGCGCTACCAGGAAACTTAAAAATAAAATGACCTCAGGTCATGATAAAATACCTTCTTTTTTGGTTAAAGACTGCGCATTTGCTCTGGCTAAACCACTTCTTTTTATCTACAACTTATCAATCGCATCAGAAACATTTCCAGATTGTTGGAAATTAAGTAGATTATGTCCCATTTTCAAAAGTGGAAATTCAAGCGAAATTAGTAACTACAGAGCCATTTCAATTCTCTCCAATTTTGCAAAGGTCTTCGAAATTGCATTATATAGTCGCATCTATCCATCTGTAAACTCTTTAATATCACCACACCAACATGGTTTCATGGAAAAGCGATCAACAGTATCTAATTTATGCATCTTAAATCAATTTATCTCAAATATACTCAACGTTCAAGGTCAGGTGGATGTGATATATACTGATTTCTCGAAGGCCTTTGATCGCATAGATCATGAGCTTCTTTTGGGAAAATTAAATATGTTTGGATTTAGTTCTCATCTAATTACCTTTTTTAGGTCATATTTAAGTAACAGAAAACAGTATGTAATGTATTATGGACATGAGTCTGAACTTTTTATAGCAACTTCGGGTGTACCTCAAGGTTCCAACCTAGGACCACTACTTTTTCTGTTATTTATAAATGATCTCACTACTGAAGTAAACTGTGATAAACTAGTATTTGCCGATGATTTGAAAATATTTGCAAAAATAGGTAGTTTTGAAGATTACGAAGAAGTTCAAGAACAACTAAAATCAATTGAAAACTGGTGTAATAATAACAATCTACATTTAAATGCTACAAAATGTAAAGTAGTTACTTACACTCGGAAAGGTAATCCAGTATTATATGACTATACTTTAAATTCTCTTGTACTTGATCGTTGCGAAACAATAAAGGATTTAGGAATAATATTTGACTCCAAACTTACTTACTCGAATCACATCGAACAAATTACTGCATCCGCATTAAAAATGTTAGGTTTTATCATTAGAAACTGTCGGTCATTCTCTAATGAGTTTGCTCTAAAAACACTTTACTATTCTTACGTACGATCAAAACTCGAGTACTGCTCATTAGTCTGGTACCCGTACTATGCCTCCCATAAAAACTCAATTGAGAATGTGCAGCGCAGATTTCTTAAATTTTTATCCTTTAAAATCGATGGATTTTATCCAGAAAGAGGCTATCAACATTCTTTGTTACTTAATAGACATAACTTCACTACATTAGAATCACGACGCATAATAAATAGTTTGAAAATATTATTTAATCTATTTCACAATAGATTGGACTGCTCTACACTTCTAGGAATGTTTTCGTTTCATATACCTCGAATAACCTCCCGCCAAAATATAACTTTTCATTATGATCTAGCTAGAACTAATGTTCTTCTTAAATCTCCTATATATGTGATGTGCAATAACTTTAATGAGATCTCAAATACATGTGATATAAATTGTAGCAAATGGTCGGAAATTATTACTGCTGCCAACAATAGGTTTACTAATCAATATTAAGTAGTATTGTTTTAGACTTTCATTTCTAAATGTGTACCTGTACCTATGTATAGTTATTTTATTTTATAAGTTGTTGTTAGTTATTGTATTATACATTATTATCTTATATAAAATTTGTAACCTCTTTTGCTTTTATCTATGTAACATTACTTTTAAATAATTTTTTCTTTATTGTATTTAATTTGTCCTGTAATTGGATCTACGATCTGTTGGGCAATAAATGATTATTATTATTATTATTATATCTGATTTTAATCTTAAAATTCATGGTTGCAAAATTTTTAGCAAAGTTGATTTAGTTAGAGCTTATCATAACATTCCGGTAGCTGAAGAACATGTTTTTAAAACTGCTATTACTACACCTTTTGGTGCTTTTGAATTTTTGCGTTTACCTTTTGGTTTAAGGAATGCAGGTAATAGTTTTCAAAGATTTATCAATCAAGTCACTAAAGGCTTAGATTTTACCTTTGTGTATCTGGATGATATTTTAATAGCTAGTAAAGATGAATCAGAGCATATTCAACATCTAGAACTATTATTCGAAAGGTTAAATTCATATGGCATTAGCGTCAAACATACGAAATGTGTGTTTGGGATTAATGAATTGACATGTTTGGGTTCTAAAATATGTTCAGAAGGAATTCTCCCTTCAGAAGAAAAAGTAAAAACAATTGTTGATTATAAATTACTGTAAAGCAACTATAAAGATCTGTAGGTATGATTAATTTTTATCACCGTTTTAAAGCACGTTTTGCTGATATTTTAAACCCATTACACGACTTAATTAATCAATTGAACAAAGACAAAATTAAAGTTATTGAACATTGGTCAAAACTTCAAGAAGATAGTTTTTATAAAGCAAAACAAGCGCTTATTAAAGCTTCTTTACTAGTTCACCTAATTGAGGGTGCACGGTTATATCTTACGACTGATGCTAGCAATAATTGTGTCGGCGCAGTTTTGGAACAACAAGAAAATGGCATCAAACGACCATTAGCTCATTTCTCAAGGAAATTATCAAAGTCAGAATTAAATTATTCTGTTTTTGATAAACAATTATTTGCAATTTACGCCTCAGTGCGGCATTTTAAGCATATGTTAGAAGGAAAAACTTTCGACATTTTTACGGACCACAAACCAATAGAAAAAGCTATCCTTTCGAAATCAGAAAAATCACCTAGGCAATTCCGATACATAGAATATATATTACAATTTACTAGTAATATTTTTTATATTGGTAGTAAAAATGTTGTAGTTGCTGATTTTCTGTCAAGAATAACTGACAACAATATTTCTGTTTTAGAGGTTAAAGATTTTAATTTAGAAAAGATAAGTCAATGTCAACAAACAGACGAAACTTTAATGCATTTAATTGAAACACAAAATTCTGAAAAGCCAAACTTGAAATGTAGATTGACATTTATAAAATTTGATAATCCTAATATAAGTATTTGGTGTGAAACCTCATTATCAACCCCAAGGCCATATATTCCTGAAACATTACGATATCATGTGTTTACAAAAATGCATAATATCGCTCATCCAGGTAATAAAGCAACTGAAAAATTAATAAACAGTAGATTTTTTGGCCTAGAATGAATAAAGAAATTAATGTATGGACAAAACAATGTTTGTCTTGTCAGAAAGCCAAGGTTTTAAAACACACCAAATCACCTATAGGAACTTTCGAAGTTCCTAGAGGTCGTTTTGAACATATACATAGATCTAGTAGGACTTTCATCAGTCTCTCATGGTAAAAATTATTTATTAACCATTATCGATAGAGCCACTAGGTGGAAAGAAATGTATCCTTTAAGTAATATTTCAACTGATACTATTATAAAAACAATTCTAACTGAATACGTGTCAAGATTCGGTGTTCCTTGTAGAATAACACATGATCAAGGAAGACAATTTGAGTCACACTTATGCAGGGAATTCGCCCGAAGATTGGGTTTTCAAAATTTGCATGCGACAACATATCACCCGTCAAGTAACGGGATGGTGGAGATAATGCATAGAACTTTAAAATCAGCTTTGATAGCTAAATTAAATAATAATAAAAATTGGATAGATGAATTACCTTTAATTTTGTTAGGACTCAGATCTGCTTTTAAGGAAGATTTAAAATGCGCTTCAGCAGAGCTAGTTTATGGTCAACCATTGCGTTTACCAGGAGAATTTTTTACTGGCATTGATAATTATTTAGATACACATACAATTTTAACTATATTACGAGAATCTTTTCATAATATTCGACCAGAACCTGTTACAAGACATGGTATTAAAAACATATTTGTTTCTCCTGAATTAAAAACAGCAGAATTCGTTTTTGTAAAAACACCAGGAGTTAAATCTGCTTTAACACCTCCATATGAAGGTCCTTTTAAAGTCATTCGAAGAACTGATAAACTTTTCACACTCTTAAGAGAGAACAAAGAAGTAATAGTTAATATTGATAGGCTAAAACCAGTTTTTTCCGTTTTTGAACCAAACGACATTACTTGTTTTCCTGAACAAAAAGTTAAAAAAGTCTCTTTCGACTTGAATCCTGTTATTTATCTTATTTGATTTTAACATTGGAAATGTTTTTGTTTTCGTATATGGGGTTGAAAATCAGTTTCATGTTGCATATTATGAAGCATGACTTATAGAAACAGTGGCGACAACGGAGTAACCAATTTTTGGTTGGTTGTCTAAATCACGTGGTACTGGCAGTCATGTAATTATTATTTTATAGGTGTCTTCTTGTCGGAAAAACCCCAACGCCTATATCTCGTTGCGATCCTTTGAATATTTAAAAAGTTATTAGCGTTTCAATACCCCATGTCGAAGAGTTTTGTAAATTTTGCGAAATTAAAAAGGCCGATGCGCGCGCGTGACCCTCCAAATTTCATGCGCGTGCAGGACTTGCCAAAACTTTAAAATTTTTCGTTAACGTCACAAATGTCACTTTTTAGTTAGGATCTGCTGACCTCAAAATCGCAGCTGGACCGCACAATTCACGATGTACTTTCAAGTTGAACATTCGAGCTTGGATTTCTTGCTAGAACGGCTTGTTTTCGTTTGGAAGTAAGGTTTAAAATTTTCGTGTTTTCGCAAAATTCGTCAAAAAATCCATAGTGCGTCCGATAGATTACACCTTATAGTCGATCCAGCGAAATTTAATTATTTCTTAATATCGGTCCTAGGACGGAACCAATTACAGTTTCGGACTCGGTACGACTTCAGGACCCAGAAACAATTTTCGGTTTCTCGATAGCGCCCTTCCTTCACTTTGACATTTAATTGTATCGAGTATTGTATCCAAGAAACTGCATGTTTCAAGAGCAGGATTAAACAGATGTTTTTGGTTTCCTAGTAGGGGGGTATCAGTTTCATGGCAGAATGACGAAACGCATGAGATTTCAGCGGATTCAGAACGATAGACGTCAAAATTACAGTTTTTCGTTCACTCCTGTTGAGCCTAAAATGAGAGCGGGACCGTGCAATTCACGATGTAGTTCCAAATTCTATCCTTTACCTTGGATTTCTTACCAAAACAGTATCTCGGAAATTCGTTTGGAAATAGTGTTTGAAGTATTCGTGTTTTTGCAATTTTTTCAATTTTGTCAATGTCTTGCAATTTGACAAATCATAGGGGTGGATTTAGAATCGGGGTTGCTCTGCCAGGTTGCCGATATCTGATTTGTACGTATTACCGAGTGTTAGAGGTTTGAGTGCCATTACTTTAACATGAGGTAGATTAAGCAAAAGTAAACAAAAAAAGTATTACATGGGAATTTATCGCTGCGTTAGAAGAGTCACGCCCAACAATCTTCAACACAACATCGAGAAGCACGTCGAACAGCTTATTTCATTTTGTCTCGTCGAAATATGTATAGCCAAAAACCATATGTAACTTAAAATTTTGTCGTTTTTCGCAATTTACAAAGATAGGGGGTGATTTGAAATGAAGCAAAATAAAATATTTGTTCGACTCCTCCCTCAATGCCTCAATGATATGTCACACGGTTACAGTACAGGCAAATGTACCGAAATTCATAAAATAAGCAAGAAAATTGCGAAATCTTTATAACTCTATACTTATTATTTATGTAATTTGAAGGTTGATTTTTATTGCATCCAGTTATAAGGCAGACAAATAAAAATTATAGACATTTGTGCGACGTATGTTAACTACGTGAAAACCAAATTTAGGCAAAATTCAATAATCGTATCCCTCCCTCAAGAAAAGTTTTTGTCAAGTGGTATAAACAAAATCCGATTAATTTCAATGTTGACAAAAATTCTTTAAAACAAAGAATTGTTTATAGAACAAGCTGTGGATGATGTGGATTCACCTATTGTTAAAACAGCAATTGAAATATTAAATAATAGACGAACATTTGTACCTAGTCGATGAGAACGTTGATCTCCTTGTTCTATTAATCGCTTTGACTCCAGAAGAAAAATATATATTTTTCATAAGGCCAGGAACAGGAAAAATTATATGGAAAATTCTTTCTTCGTCAGAAATCCAGAAATGACAAGAACGTATAAAAATAGTTATTTACATTACTAGATGCGAAAGGTTACTCTAAGGCATGAGGTGATTTTTGAATGGTCGAGGTGAAGCCGAGACCTTTCAAAAAACACCGAACACTTAAAAGGGCTTTCGCATCGTGAAATGTATTATTATTTTTTTTAACACGCTTTTATTAGCTTTTACTTTTTAGTTCGGTTTGCCTTTAAAGCGTGTTTTTTAGTTTTTTTAAACTATAATTTTTTTACTATACCGAAAAAAATTATGGGATTTAATAATTTAAAACTAATTATTTCATGAATTTAATTGACATTTTTAATAAATTTTATAGTTTACGAAGCTGCCTGTGAAAATTGTTTCCATTGCAACGAAATAATTACTTTTTGTCATCAGTGTCATGGAGAATATTACACATTTTAATTTCTGGTGGTTTCAAACTAAAATAAACAAATACATAACATAGGTATGTTTTGTGGCGATAAAAATGGAAATATTGCTTGTGCCTTGTTTTACCCCAAGAAATCCAAAACAAGGTATATGCAAACTTATGAAGCGTTTTTAAAATGCAGTAGGTAGGTACTACCCTTGTATATGCATTCTTAACATATACAAGGGCACTACGTGACGACAAAAATGTCGCGAAAATCGACGAAAATATAATGTTGGCCTACTTCCTTGAAAGACCTTTGTTTGTTAATAGAAAATCGTTTAGTTGTATTAATTTGTTCAAATAGAACGAACTAATTTCGTTTAAATTTTTTTATCTACTTTTCTGTCCTGGCCGCATAAGTTTTACTTTCTTAGCTAGCGACGCCTTAGCAACCAGGTAACTCGAATATTTACTTTCGTTATCGCGCGTGCTGCTAGGGTTAGCAGTTCATTTATATAGACGGTACTAGAAAAATACAATTTTACTGACTCACGCCTTCAGTGGTTATGAATGTTATGATACCACATCTACAATATTTCAGAAAGAAAAATTAAAAGTCTTCAAACCTCTTCAGAAAGAAATGCAGTTGGTTAATGTAGTGAGAACTTTCAATTTCAAGAATTCAACCTACTCACAAGTAAAACAGGCTGGTGAAACTCTTATCCTACTTGTATACAGTGCAAGGAAAATCACAAATGTCTCACTCTACTAATATAAATTTAATCAATTCAAAAAATCTCTGCAGAAACAAAAATCATAGGTGGAATTATTACCACCAACTTCAGAGGCAGTCGCTCAATATTCATTACGAGTCTACAAAATTCAGAAATGGCTTGGCAATGAAAAAAATCCACAACAGTGGAAATGAAACAAAATTAACGGCTCCTTACAACCTGTGACAACACTTTTTGTGCCAACAGCAGAATCAATATTGCAGCTTATCTCCTGCAACCGCAACAGAAAAGCAGGTTTAAGATGCTCATAAATTTACGGAAATTGTCTCGTACGATGTCTAAATTCATACATGGATGAAATTATCGAGGAACTAAACGACGCAGAAGATTTAGATGCTATCGATTACGATCTTTTTCAGATACGAAGTGTGTTTCATTCAATATATACGTCTGGCCACTCAGTTGTTTCGGATACAGTTCAGTAAGTTTCACATATCTCCCCTGATAGGAACCGGTCGACGCTCCGTCTCGGACAGCTCGGACTAACGTGATTATTAGGGTAGTTGTTGCAACTTACTGAACTGTATCACAACTGAGAAGCCAGACGTGTATATAAAATTTTAAACAACTCGATAATCCGCACTTGTACAATGATTATGTATGTCGTAGAAGACGAAAACACAGGGGTAGTTTCGGGGTGAAACTCCATGATCACAATTAACAAGTTTATTTCTTTAAAAGTCACAATTGAAAATTAGCGTATGAGCCTTTAAGTAACAAAGTTAAAATTAATGCAAATCTGCAGAAAAGAACTAATGGTCCGCCACCGCCAGCCCTTGCAAACATCACTACCACTTTTCAAAATATAAACTTTGCACCAAAGTTTACCAGCTCTTAACAATACTACGTGATTCTGATCCCGACAAAAAGCGCGGGCTTCGGTTTTGTTTCGTTCGCAAGGGCGGACCTAAGCGCGTTCCTCTCCACAGTTTCCTAAACCTAAGACATGACCATATATGGTAATGTTATTAAAAATGTAAGTGACGTCCAACAACAATCTAAGCTGAATGCCGGCACTGCTGATGTTGCAAATACTGCAAAATAGATGTTTTGGTTACCAGCGACTGGGTGGCGCCAACACGGCCATCCTGACATTGTGCACGTCCTCGGGCACTTCCTTACTGACATCGAACATCTGGAACGCAACATGAAATTTCAGGAAACTAAAAGGAACGCTCGTCCATTCTGACAAAATTCATACTGTTACAAAGAAATATACTTTAATGTAGGTAACATCTGTACCTCGTCCGGTTTCGGGTTCGACCAATCAATCATACATAGATAACATCTGTAGGTACCTCTTCCGAATTTACCGGGATCGACTATCAAAATCAAATAAATACTAGGTAAACTGAACCTCTTCCAGGCATTCCGGGATCGACTATCAAATAAATACTAGGTAAACTGTACCTCTTCCGGAAATTCCGGGCTCGACTGGATACTCTACTCTATCCCTTCGGGAAACTCCGGGGTCAACTCAACAAAGTTAAACAAATAGGTAACTCTGTAGTTCATCCAATATTGGGATCGACTTAAAACTACACATGGCCTTTAACAATAAGCATAAAAATCATCAATCAACAACAATCACTCAGAATATATAGCCGGAAGTAAACAAAAGTACACGTTAAGCAAGTAAACAAAAGTATAATTTACCTTGCTTAGATCGTCTCAGATTATTCTCTCTGATTCTCATTATCAGACTCACTTAAAACTTCACCTTGCCCTTGTGGCACAGTGACAAGCTGTTCATGAGCAAATTTAAAAATGGCCCCCTTGTCTTTATTTGTTGATCTAATTGCTTCATAACGATCATTCTCTAAAATTTTAGTAATTTTAAATGGTCCTCGGTACTTCGGGTCAAGTTTAGAAATCATTCGTTCGTTAACTTTACTGTAAACAAAGTCACCCACTGAAAAAGGTTTGATAGTGGCTCTCTCACGATTTTTTCTGTCTGCACCTATTTGTGCTACTTTTGATATATTTTTTTCTGGCCAATTGCCTAATTTCAGATAACGGTAAGTTATCCTCAATCACTTCAAAATATTTTGAACAAATCTTTTGTAACTCTATTGAACGGATTGTGGTACCAAATAAAATTTCAGCAGGGCTGAAACCTGTCACTCTATTTTTAGAACAGTTGAAAGCTAACTGAACTTCGCCTAAACTATCTTGCCAACTTTTTTTACCCTCAGACTCAATGGTAGTTAGGACATTCTTTAATTTCTGCATTACTCCTTCTACTTGACCATTTTGCTCGGCTTGTACCATGTGCAATAAAATGCAACTCAATATTAAAATTAGAACAAAAAGCTTTAAATTCGCTACTTGTGAAATATTTACCTTGAACACTAATTATACGTGAAGGACAACCAAATAAGTGCGTAAACTCTATTAAACAAATGACAGCTGTCGCACCTGTAAGACATCGAATGCGGCGCAAAATAACAAATTTCGAAAAAGCGTCTACGATAACGTAAATATACTCTTTTGTATCACTTTTTCCAGATAATTTTCCAGAAATGTCTACATGGACTCTATGCCATGGTTGAGAAACTTTTGGTATTGGGTGTATAATAATTTGAGCTTTTCCAGATTTACTTTTGGATGTTTTACAAATTAAACAATTCTCCACAAATTTTCTAATTATACGAGACATTCTAGGAAACCAATACAGTTCATATAGCTTGTCTAATTTTTTCTGCCACCCTAAATGTTTTAAATCCGTATGTACGTGATTTATTACTGACCACGTTACTGACCTAGGGACAACTGGTAAGTAATATGATCGACCGTTTCTTTCAATCTTGCGAAGTAGCACATTTTTTCGAATGTCGTATGTTTTAGCTAGATCAGGGTCAAGTTCATTTGATTTTAGTGAGGCTATTATTTTGACAGTTTCGTCATCGCGCTGCTGTGCGACTGTAAGCCAGTCCTTGTGTAGGTCAAGAACGTAAACATTTTGAGATGATTTATTTTCTTGATGAGCAACGGTTATTTGATTATGTTTCCGGATTGGATTTCGGGAAAAGAAATCTGCGTGTTTCATACGTTTGGCCTGTTTATAAGCTATATCAAAATTAAACGACTGTAAATATGCCCACCACCGATGCGCTCTAGGAGTTAAGTCGCGTTTTTTATAAGAAGCTTTTAAGGAGTTACAATCTGTATAAACAGTAAAGTGTTTTCCATGAAGAAAATGGCGAAAATGCTTAACGGCATTTAATAATGCAAGTGTTTCTAACGAGCTTCGTACGCGGTTGTGCGTTTACTGAAATGCGCTACAGGGTGAAGTTTCGAATGATTTTTTTGGAAAAGTATGGATCCGTACCCCTCAGCACTAGCATCAGTATGAAGATCTATAGGAAGTTTAGGATCGAAAATCATTAAAACGGGTTCAGACGTAAGAAAGTTAATTAAACTTTTTCGTGCTTCTTCATGCTTAGGAAGCCACTGAATTGTTTTACCGGTTGATGTCGTTAGCTGATACAATGGTGCGGCTATTTTTGAAAAATTTGGAATGAATTGTCGTAGATAGGATGCAAGGCCAAGAAACTGACGAACTTGCATAGGTGTTTTTGGTATAGGAGAATGTATAAGAGCAGTAGTTTTACGAGGATTAGGACGTAATTCTCCAGCTCGCACGAGAAATCCTAGGTATTCAACTTCTAACTTGAGAAACTTACATTTTTTGGGATTAAAAGAGAATCCGGTTTTTACAAGAGTTTTTAAAACACAGTCTAAACGCTCTAAACCCTCAGAAATGGAAGATGACGGTATTAAAACGTCGTCCATATAATCAATTGCATATGTGTGACGTAAATCACCTAAAGCTGTATTAATAGCACGTTGAAATACGCTTGGTGCATTGGTAAGTCCGAAAGGGACGGTAAGATAGGCGTATTGCCCATCTGGAGTGACAAACGCTGTTTTATCAATGGACTCTGGGTGAAGAGGTATCTGATGAAAACCAGAAGCCATATCAAGTGTCGTAAAATAGTAAGCGCCATGTAGCCTATTTATTTGATCATTTATTAGTGGTAACGGGTATTTATCAGTTATAGTATTGGAATTAAGTTCCCGATAATCAACACAAATACGATCAGAGCCTTCTTTCTTTTTAACTAGAATTACGGGACTCGAAAAGGGTGAATTACTGGGTACAATAATGTTGGCACGCAACAATTCATCTATTTTGTCTCGCACAGTGTTCCGCTCGGCAGGAGATAAGCGATAAGGTCTCCTTTGAACATATTTTGTCGGATCTTTTAAGTTTATTTGCATACTACCTGTTTTAACTTTCTCGGTTGGAAAACCCAAAACAAAATTTCTCTTATATTTAGACAATACTGTTAACAAATTTTGTTTGTCAGAACCTGTCAAATTGGTTTCTATAGCACTAAAATTCACAACTTCTCTTTCTAACCTTTGTATGTTAAATTCTCTGTAAAAAATAAACCATCTGTATTGTTTTTCACAGAAATATTTTGTGCTATTAAATCTTTATCAATAATAATTTTAGCAGACATAAAATTATCAGGCACTATATAAAATAAAATTTCAACGCAAATTTCTTAAATGGTTACGGTTGCTAAAAACGTTTACCATCAAAATGTTTTGCACAACTTTCTTTAACAAGAGAACAATCTGAGCCTGTATCGAACAAAAAAGGAAAGAGCTCACCAGATTTCAGTTTTAAGTGTCCAACTGGTATGGCCTGCTTTTCACACATGCTGACTTGTTTCTCAGGAATCTCACGTCTCGATTTTCCGTGGGCGGCAGGACAGTCGGGTGATATGTGGTTTTCCACACTTGTAACAGGTAACCTCTTTGGATTCTTGATGACGATAAGGTTTGGGGGCTCTGGCTAAACGACTTCGGCAATGAATAGATCGATGTCCCGTTCGTCCACATTCATGACATTTTCCTGGGAAATATGAACTTCTTTCTTGCTTGGGAGATGGGGCGCGACGCTTCACTGCAGTATGTGGACTGGAGGGAAATAGCGCCGGTCGCTTACCAAGTCTCCCTTGCAACATAGCACACATACTTTTGGCATCTTTCGGGTGTTCTGTTTGATATCTTCTTCTAACAAAACTTTCACGCGTTGAACCAAAGTAACAAGCTACGAGAACAGCAATAGCTTCATCACTTTCTTTAGATTTAAGGAGTACCAATATGGTTCGCATTGAGTTGAGCATTTCATCAATTAGAGAAGTATCTTCTGGAGCATTTTTTCTACCATTTACAGCTTCGGAAAATTTCTCGAGTTGATCCATAGGCTTTGCAAAAACAGCTAAAAATTCGGCCTTTAAAGCAGACCAATCCTTTTCGACGGGTTTAGCACAAACAAACCAACTAGCAGCCTCGCCTTTCAAAGCTTTTGATAGTAACATTATCAGCTCCATGGTATCGGGTTTATATTTGGCAACCCATAAATCTACGATAGCACACCATCCTTCTGGATCCACGAATTTTGAAGACGGATTAAATGGAGGTAAGGAAAAATTTGAGACAGTTGCTGCTGTTGTACTTGTCGACGCAGTTAGCTGTTGCTCTAGTTTATTTATACGTTCCACAGTGTCATCTCCAATATTTCGCGCACTTTGCGGTAGCACTTCACGAACATCTAAAGGCCCTTCTGACTGTTCGACCACTTCTGATGTCGGAGAAGACGAAAACACAGGGGTAATTTCAGGGTGAAACTCCATGATCACAATTAACAAGTTTATTTCTTTAAAAGTCACAATTGAAAATTAGCGTATGAGCCTTTAAGTAACAAAGTTAAAATTAATGCAAATCTGCAGAAAGGAACTAACGGTCCGCCACCGCCAGCCCTTGCAAATATCACTACCACTTTTCAAAATATAAACTTTGCACCAAAGTTTACCAGCTCTTAACAATACTACGTGATTCTGATCCCGACAAAAAGCGCGGGCTTCGGTTTTGTTCCGTTCGCAAGGGCGGACCCAAGCGCGTTCCTCTCCACAGTTTCCTAAACCTAAGACATGACCATATATGGTAATATTATTAAAAATGTAAGTGACGTCCAACAACAATCTGAGCTGAATGCCGGCACTGCTGATGTTGCAAATACTGCAAAATAGATGTTTTGGTTACCAGAGACTGGGTGGCGCCAACATGTACTTTTTCATTTTGCAGAACATACTCATAGATAAACAAGCAGAAGGAAACAAACATAAAATTGGTAAAAGAAATTTAATAAAAAATTCAAAAATTAATATTTCTCTATAAATGAAAATATAATAAGTCATTCTTATTTTTTGAAAATTACTCACAGTTCAATTGCCAGTTTTTATTATGCATGTGAAAACCTAATTCATCCCACGATTTTTCAAGTAGGCAGCACCGACACACCCCTTACGGTTCGGGACTGTTTCTTGAAAAACATGTATTATTAAACGTATATGTCAAGTTTCAACGAATTCACTATGTTCTTGTTTAGTTTGGATACTTTGCCTGTACTATTAGCTGCGTTTAATAGTTTGCGATTAATCGATATCGGTATTTGTAAAGGCTCATTTTCACGATGATAGTACTCTCATGAAAGTACTCTCATGACATTCGCCTCGATAGTTAGGTCATGATAGTGTGGTGTCCACACGGTTATGAAGTATTGCGTCAGTGGTGATAGTTGTAATATGGCCGACACTGAACTAATTGCAGCGGTAGCCGCTGTCGTGGGCTGTCCTAATTTTATGACGAAGCTCTTTAATTGATGACAATCCTGATAATGGTAGCAAAATTTCTTCGGCGTAGTCTCGTTTGACTCTTTTTTTTAAATCTGGAGAGTTTTTTTCCCATAAGCATGGAAATCTCATACTCTTCCAAAAACTTTAATATGTCAAACCGTTCCGCCATTTTAAAAGCTACACAACAAGAACTCAACAAATGTGCCGTTTAAAATGAGAAGAGCGAACTATCACATTGGATATATGCAGTTTTCACGGTGAGAGTAGTCGCCACAATACTGTCAACTATCTAGTCAGGCGAGATAGTGTGAGAGCGCTGTCGCGACAGTACGATAACGACTTTCAAGTTGTCTATACTGCGACAGTTGCTTTGATAGTTACTGTCATGACAGCAACTATCATGAAAACTATCACCGTGAAAATAAGGCTTAATTGTTAGGAATCACTTTCCATCTTCACGAAATTATTTTAAATTATTTTAGTTTTAACATTAAAAATGTTTCTTAGTGAAAAAAATTTGTATATCATTTTAGTTTTCATTACGAAAATGTTTTTGTTAATAAAATAACTTTTTATTTTAATTTATGAATAAAACTACTGATAATACGATTTTACTTTTTGAAAGTGTTTTGTGTTATTGAAATAACTATTTACTACTTTGCAACAAATTTTCATTTTTATCACATCCGAAATTTCACAAGATTTGCCTTCTACTTCGTCATTTCCAATGTCTCCTCCGGTTGCATCTTTGCGAAGGACTTTTTTTTTACGGGGGAAGGTTTGTAGCGGAACTTGCTATAGTATCTTTTACCTACATGTTAATGTTAATCTTTGTTATTTAGTATTTTTAACGTTTCTGTAATAACCAAAAAAGTTGAGGTGGTTGACAGAACTATAACCTTAAAATTAGACAATTGTTGACAAAGCACAAAACCTGAGATTCTATTTTGTGATTTTACAAATTCCCTAACATGATCCGTAGATTCTTGGATCTGATAGGTTGAGCGAAGGAAGTCAAATAACAAGAAGGCCTGGAGAAGAAACAAAATTGGAGTATCAAGGCAACGAAGAATAATTAATATCAGATATCAGAATAAGATACACGAAAAAAGAACTTATATTTGTATATACAAATTTATAATTGTCGACAATTTATTATTATATTTTATATCAAAAATAAACATTTAAAAAGTATGACTTATTTACAGTTATAATATGGCAAAATAATAAGAAACCCCTGCCATAACGACTTTTGAAAAAATCCTAAAACTCGTCAATTTTAGTTTTTGAAGGGCCATGTCATAACATGCATGTAAGAGAAGTTACGTCACCAGTGTTGGCGTAATGACGTAATCGACAATTTTTTTAAATACAAACAGGGGTCATGAGACACCTCACTTGAAATAAATTGAAAAAGAATTTGCGAAAAAAAAATTCCGAAATTCACTCTGCCCACCCTGGAGAGTCCTGTAATTTTATACATTTGATTTTTTTAAATCAGAATGATCTTTAATGCAAACTAAACTACAACAAATGTACAGTTTTCCATTATGTTTACTCATTTGATTAGATACAAGTCTGGAAAGGTTCTTTATCCAACAGAAATGAAATGTTATTTCCTCAGCATCTTCTGCATTTTGCCCCCGTTCATTAGTATAGTTATTTTGAATCATTAATAAATTTACATGTGTTTCCATCTTATTTTTTGTTAAACGAGCTGGCACTGTATTGAATTTTTTACCAAATAGCTGTAGTTGATATACGGTGACAGATATGTTATTATTTTTTTCAAATTTTGATAATTGAGATAAAGTCATTGGAAATTCAATGTCTTTCAAATTTAAAATTTGTGAGTAATATGGGTATGATGAAGTTCTATCGGAATGTTTGTCTACCGGATATAGAGCTGATAAAATTGACCACGCGAAACAAGCGTTGTCGTCATAGTTTTTAACATTAACACAGGCTTGCTTGTTTGCTATTTGTTCTGGAAGTCTAATAAACGACGCTACTGAATTACCAATTTCTAGCTTATTTATATTAATTTCTACACTAACTATTTTGTGTAAGGCCCACCCACTGTCACGTCTTGAAACTCCGCTAATTTGTTCAATACTCTATCTACTACGTTGTCTGCAAACCAGACTTGAAGATTGGTACCAAGGTCGATATGAAAATTTGCGGTATTAAAATATTTATACTCGAAGACATCTGTCCCTGGTTTAATGAATTCGACGCAGAAGCATGCGCTGACCTTTATTGTAGGCTGTGATTTGAGAATATTATTTATTCGTGACTTGAATAGAAAGAAGGAATCATCAAAGGACCGTCTCATATCTTTATGCTCCAAATACGCTGATTTAACATCCACCCACTTAACGCGAGAACTTCTGCTTTTTCTAACCTCTAAGCCACCGCCCACATGCCCTAAATTCTTAAACACAACTTGAATTTTTTTTAAATGTCCACTGTTTGTGTGTATTTTTCTACAAACGCCGATGTATTCTGAATATTTTAACGCTCGGTAGAACAAACATAAATGCTGTTGAGTTAGCCTTAACCATTTTTCTTTTTCTGGAATATTTTTACTTTCACTTAAAATTTTAGTGACGTCGCCAAATTTTTTTACAATTTTATCACTTAACTCACATATATTCATTATGAAATCTAATAACACAGCACACTTCTTGCACACTTGTATGCTCTAGCGCTTAAACTCTAAGTTGCCTTTGGTCACACTTTTATAAATAATAACTTTAAATTAGCATGTTGATCTACAGAGCTAATGAATATATTAAATAAATGCAAATAATGTTCACGCTGGATTGTGATAAAAAAAGTTTAAAATATTTTTTTACAAATAGTACCTTTATATATACTGAGGATCACTCGAGCTCAATTCTGGCCTATGATGATAATGATGCTGATTGTAGTGAATTGACAAAAATGAATAAAATATCTTTTAGTAAAAAACCTTCAAAATACATAAAAATTTACTTGTCGTTATGCTAGTATTCTTTTGCCTTATATCCATTTTTTGCGGCTATGGACCTTTTTACATATCCGGAAAGCTTAAAATGGACTTGGCCTAAATCCACTGTCATCTTAGCAATTATATTCGATATAAAGTGGTTTTTCAGTAAATTCTTGCTCTATATCCTAAAAACTGATCATGCGGAGAGTGTTTTTGGCACTATATCAACGTAGAGTACCTTTTAGCCTATATCCTTTTCTTATATTGCGTAAAATGCTCTATATCCCAAAGGCTTTTGCATTAGTTTTGACCTATATCCATAATAATATAAGCAGTTGCCCTAACTCTCTAAAAAAATTGTTATAATGCAGTTATCCTATATCCATTCGAGAATACATTTGACCCATATCACGCAAAAAACCCGTGTTTTATTTGCACTATATCCTACGAAAGTGTTACATTTGTCCTATATCCTATGTGAAATTTGCAACATGGCTTAATATTAGGCTCCTTGGCCTATATCCAAAATAAGTTTTTGTAGATTTCTTCGTTATTTTAAAAAATAATTAAGAACTTAGCATATTTTTAAGTGTCTAAAGCAGTATTTGACCATTATGAAGCAAAAAAATGGTAAAAAAAGCAATAATTGTAAGTTGGCAAATAAAAAAATCTTTAACCTCAATTATCTCAAAACATGATTTTGGCTCATAGGTCAAAAGAAGTGCCTAACGATGGCTTGTTAACGTTTTTGAATCCTTTGAATACCAAACTGTATCGCCCCGCAGAGAAGTTATCTAAGTTATCCCTCATATAGGGAGTCACTCTTTTCGGTAGGAATTTTGTACAATCACCAAGTTCCAGTAATATGGTTTCACCATACTTTGTATGTACTACCTTTGCTGCTATAATTGGAATCGGTATATCCTTTGGAAGATCTGCTAACTTTACTTTGGGTTTTGTATCTAAAAGAGATATACTGTTAATTTTTCCAATGTCCATCTGAAACATATTTTATTTATTTAGATATTTTTATTATTGGACTAGGATAAAACTAAAAATAAATAACACGTCTCTAACAAAGTAAAATAAAAACAGAGGAGGCAAACGAAATTGGTAAATGGTTAGTGAAATAATTTTAATTCAATACTTATTATTATGCTTGTATAAAAAAATAACACGTCTCTAACAAAGTAAAATAAAAACAGAGTAGGCAAACGAAATTGGTAAATGGCTAGTGAAATAATTTTAATTCAATATTTTTTATTATGCTTGTATAAATAAATAACACGTCTCTAACAAAGTAAAATAAAAACAGAGTGGGCAAACGAAATTGGTAAATGGTTAGTGAAATAATTTTAATTCAATATTATTATGCTTGTATAAACTGCTAAATATAATGAGATAAATTGCAAAGAAACAAAATTATTGGAACTTACGTTATTTCAGTAGCACCCACACGCACGCACAGCACAAAATTATAACTTAAAACTTGATGAAAAACTTGAAAGTAAATGACCTTATCACATCGCCAGCGGTTTTATACTATATTCCCCACGCCATACTTATTAAATTTACATGCGTTGATTCTAACGGCTTTTTTGTTATCGCTACTGCAAAGACCGCAAATTCTAACGGTTTTTTGAGGTATTTCGCAATAACTGCCAGTTCTTATCACAGGATGTTACTTCCGTTTCTTAGTCGTTAATTCTAACGGCTTTCTTGTTATCGCTACTGGAAAGACCGCAAAATTCTAACGGTTTTTTGTTATCGTTTCTTGGTATTTCGCAATAACTGCCAGTTCTTATCACAGGATGTTACTTCCGTTTCTTACTCGTTTTTTAAACTGCAAAACATTCAATTACTTAAACTTTGTACAGCGAATGTGTGGCGTGTATATGACTGATGGTCGAGATGGTAGAGTACCTACCTCTCACCCAAAAGTCCCGGGTTCGAATCCCGGTCGTGGCAATGGAAATTACTGTGAGAGGGATTTTTCCATTATACACGGATATTGGATGTGTGTCCCTTGTCTTTAAATGTGTAGCCCCCTCCCGCACAAGGCTCAACCTTCTGGGATAAAGGGGGTCGTAATTACATGTGGTGTATTTATTTATCACTTCCGTTAATCGCATTATCGCTTCAAGGTAAATGCTTGTTTTATTGAAATTAGGTACCGTTAAAAAACATTCCCAAGTTATATAGCGTATGACTTCACACATTTCTTGACCAGAAGGGCATTAGATACAGGGCTGCCACCCATACCAAAGGGTAGCTCTCATCAAGGAACCTATCAAACAGCTTTCAGATTTTAATTACCTCTTGAGCTATTAGCAAAAAATATGTGTATGACGTCACACATTTCTTGACTAGAAGGGCATTAGATACAGGGCTGCCACCCATACCAAAGGGTAGCTCTCATCAAGGAACCTATCAAAACAGCTTTCAGATTTTAATTATCTCTTACCGCCCTCAAGTTATAAGCAAAAAACAAGCAGAACCCCCCCACCATGCATGTTTTTTTGCAGCATCCCGCTACTGCGCATGTTTTTTCTTTTCAGTGAGCGCCGCCATGTTTTTTTCCCCATCGCGCCGCCATGTTTATTTCTCAAACCTATTGCGCATGATTTTTTTCTCATACCTTTTGCGCCGCCATGTTTTTTTCTCATAGCTATTGCACCGCCTTGTTATTTTCTCATACCTACTGCGCATGATTTTTTTCTATAGCCACCTGCTCTTTAGCAGCCTCTGGACCTTCTTGCAGCCTGCCATCCCCCAGACATCACTTCTTATATTACTTGTACCCCTGGATGGTCGCTCTCGATGGACATGTGCCATCAGCAGTTTGACAGCTCACTTCCAGTCCCGTAGTCTCTTTGTATATCTACTGACTGGGTTTTTAATTATAAGATAATTATAGCGCAGATAATTATCATCATAAGCCGGTCTGACGGATCACGAGTGAAAAATCCACATAGACGCGAAAGTGAATCTACCGTAGATCAATTATCTCTTGATCAGATCTCACCATAGACTGATCCACCTTCGTGGTCGCGTTGGTCTACGGAAGAATAGGTTCACTCTAACCTCGCGTTCTGGAATTCCTCGTGAGTCCGTGACCAAAGGCTTCAGTGGAAGGTTGAGCGGGCCTCGCCTTATCATTGGTCATCGTCTCTGCCGGGATCGTGTCTGATAGCACCATTTTGAATTTTAGGAACTGAGTTGGAAATTGAAATATCTCGAATATGGGACGCCACGTGGCGGTGTGTTCGTATATATACCAAGTGACCGCCTCGTGAAATCACATTCGAAGAGATTTCCTTTTCTGAAAGATCCACGGACGTCTAACGGTGTATATTATTTTGGAGAATTTTACAATAAATTTCTAGTAAAGGTTTTTACCTATTTCAAGCATAAAATAAATCCCACTCACTAAATTGCCAGTTCATGTCCATGTAATACAATTCTCTTTCGGCAATCGATCACTCTCCTTTAAGCGCGGCCGTCGCGGTCGCTGACCCTTGTGGGGGTATCGTGGCTATGGTGGTAGACCTTGCTTTGTGAAGCTTTATATGTAAGGGTTTCCCATATTAAACTACCCATTTTATTATTCGAATAAAATCATTTTAAGTCGAATAAAATAATCTTTTATTACACTAATGTACAGCTAATTGTAGGCGATTTATTAGGTACTCAAGATTTGTTCAACTTTTAAAAATCATGTCTTCTAAATGCCCTCCATCAACTTGAACTTTCAATTCTGAATGCTAAATTGTTCATCACCCAGCGAAGAAAATCTCCAACTATCCCTGTAATTTCTTCTCGAATGCGGTCTTTCAAGTCCTCAATTGTTGCAGGGTGACTTGCAAAGACCTCTCCCTTCAAATACCCCCACAGGAAAAAATCGGGTACCGTTATGTAGGGAGACCTAGGGGGGCAAGGCAAATTTTCAAATCGAGAAATTATACGGTCGTAAAAAAATTCTCGCAGAATCCTCATGGAGTTTCTGGCTGTGTGAAGCTCACGAAGTGATTTTTAACCGTTAAGGATTGACTGTTTTATTTTAAGATTTCCTTCACTTAGGAATATCAACGTTTAATAACTAAACTAATTTGCTAAGGCTGTGTCAACGTTAGTTAACCATTCGTTATAACCAGTGATAGTTGGAGGGAACGACCGATATTCCTATTACATCAATTAATCGCTATCACAACATCTGATTTAACTCTTGGCCGTTGAATTCAACGCAGATCGTGGCAAACCCTTAATATATCGAAGTCTCGAAATCGACAGAATAACGGCAACTGTCGACAATGAATGCTTCCTCGTATACAGGTTTCGCAACTTCCTGAACTAAAGATATAACACTAGCTAAACACTTTGCACAATACACAATTCACTTCTGACACCTGCCCAGATAGGTCTTGTTCGTTCACTCTTCCTTGGCTCAGCCGAATGGTCAAACCGACGCACTTGCGAGGGTCGTAAGCTATGGGGTCAACACAAATACCAGACTAATACCAGAATGCAATAAAGAAGACAGAGATAATAAATAAAGATATATATTAAACGATTATCATAGTACATATAGAGCCTCACCTAGCAAGGTCTACCACCATAACCACGATACCCCCACAAGGGGTCAGCGACCGCGACGGCCGCGCTGAAAGACGAGTGATCGATTGCCGAAAGAGAATTATTACATGGACGTGCCTGGCAATTTAGTGAGTGGGGTTTATAGACTGTTAGAATTATATACTAGAAATTTAAGGTAATATTCTCCAAAAGGGGTATATGCTGTTAGACGTCTGTGGATATTTCGTAAAAGGGATATCTCTTCGAATGCTATCTCACAAGGCGGTCACCTGGTAATAATGGGGAAGTGTCCCGGTACCCGTGCGTACCGCACTGAGGCATATCCTGGCTTGAATTAACCAAAAATACCGAATTTCTATTTTGCGAGATCATTGGGTGGTCGCCCCTTATATATATGGAAAGGACCCGAGACCACTTAATGTCGCCACGTGGCATCGCAAAATTCCGCTATTTCACATTTTTATTGAGTTCCTAATATTTTCAAAATGGTGCTAGCCGACACGATCCCGGTAGAGACGATGACCAATGGGTAGGCGAGGCCAGCTCAACCATCCTTGGAAGCCGTAGGTCACGGACTCACGAGGAATTCCAGAACGCGAGGGTAGAGTGAACCTATTATTCCGTAGATCAGTGCGACCACGAAGGTGGATCAGTCTGTGATAGATCTGATCAAGAGCTACCGATCTACGGTAGGTTCACTCTCGCGCCTTTGTGGAGTATTCCTGTGATCCGTTAGACCGGCTTATGACAATGATCATCTGCGCTATGATCATTGTTGTGGCACAGTCCGTCCTTCGAGGAATCGGTACTGCATGTCCTTGGTCGTCTCTACATGCTGCATCGTGCCTGGATGCGTTCGTTCAAACATGGGATAATGACCGAAAAAGATATATGGAATTTTGGAAACTGTACTGAAAATCGTATTAAAAATTTTATAAAAAATCCTGATATGCACGGAATCATGCATATCAGGTAAAAAGATGGAATTTTGGGTTTAGGAACTGAAGTGAAATTCGACATATTTTTGATAAAAAAAAAATGGTGCATATGGAACAGATGTTCCATATACACCATTCAAGCCTCAGCTTGTATGCTTATGACTAAAAGGATCTTTTTGCTTATAACTACTTATACTGCTTCTCCTGGGTACGTTAACACTCCCCTCCTTTGGAAAATTCGTCTTTTGGAATCGATCACTATATCACTGTGTCACTGCTTAAGATTACTTAAAATAATGGGTTATTTCCATCAGGAAATAAATAAAAGGAATGGATAATTTGGTAATAGGATTTATTAACAACTCTTGTGGGAATATGGTGGTGGTGGTATGATTAACATAGATAGATAGAACACATTACAATTTATACAATTATTGGCCGAATGGTAGTAGGGGACTGAACATTAAGAATTTATAGAATTATTGGCCTCATAGGTTTTAAAAGTAAAATGGATCATAACATTGGTAATTTATAGAATTATTGGTCAAAAGTGGACTTAACATAATAATCGAATGAACATATATGGAAAACATGATAGTGTCTTTATGCACTGTTTTCTGGGTCTTCTGTCTTGCTCTTCGATCTTCGTCTTCTGTCTACGTCTTCGTCTTCTGTCTTGGGAGTCCATCCTCTTGGGGATTGCTGCGCTCCACTGCTTGGCTCGTTCGTCTGGAATCTGCCAACATACCATTGGGACTTTGGTGGATCATTGCATTGGGAATTTCGGGTTTGGAGTGCGTATTAGTTAAAATTGAAACAGAGGATACCGCAGTATCCGACTATAAATTTGGACTTTAAAATTTCTGGACATAATCTCATCACTCTTATTTTCTCCTCGCGTGTGGACAGCGAAAGGAGAGACTTCTCTACGGAACGTCTTTTGGAAAATAACTTGAATTTGGTAGTTTAACATTTGTCAATGGAATTATGAGTCTTCGCTCTCTCTCGAGATTGAAAGGATTACAGGAATATTTTCAGAAAGGATATTTGCTTCAGAGGAACACTCTGTAAGCGGAATAGTCTGGTCATTGGGTTGCTTGGAATAATTGGTTCGAATAGAATTTTGGTCAGTTACTAGTGTGGAAGGATCTGGATCATGAATGGAAATATCAGCATGCGACACTGCTTGCTGCGAACTGGTTTCCGGCCCTTCGGAAACGCTATCCTTTGTCAGCTTCGACGCGGGATGCCTTCTTACATTCGAGACAGCTACGCTGGCTGTATTAGGGGTATGAATTTGGACTTGTACGGGAATTGGATCATTGGAATGCTCTGGTCCATCGTGCGGATCGCCCACTGAAGAGTCATCGGAATCTTCGTCTTCAGTGGATGCGAATCCTACTTCCTCCGTTGGTTTCACAAGTCTCAAATCGTTCACATGTAATCGGGATAGATGTTGGTCTTTCTGGATAATATAAACCTCATTTGACACTTTCTCTGTGACCCTATGTGGCCCAGTCCACGATGGTATAAATGCCTGTTTATCTTTACGCATATTTTTAGCCATAACTCTGTCTCCAACTTTTAAAACGATAGGAGTGACTGCTTCCTTAGGGGCGTATTTTTGCTTGTACTGCTGAGAATTTTGAAGAATATTTTGAACGATAGCGGGTCTAGTTAATGTGGGTTGCCTTTCTTGAAAATAGCTTTCTATCTGCCAGTCGCCTGCTTCTGCTAGTTCGTATCCTAAAACTGCAAAGCTCGGGGTATATCCTGTGGAAGCGTTCTTACGTGTTCTTAAATTGTAAAGCATTTGTACAATGTACATATCCCATGTGTCTGTTGCCTGATTGAACATAAGAGATTTTAAAATTTTCTTGGCTTCTTGCACCTGCCGTTCTATTGGATTTGCTTGTTGATGATAAATGGGCGTATAGAAATTTTGAATATGGTTGCGTTTACTAAACTGAGTATACCATCCACTTTGGAAATATCCTCCTTGATCTGATATGATAGTCTTCGGCAAGCCAAACCGAGATATCCAGTGCTCCTCCAGAAATCGAACTAAAGTTTCACCATTCACCTTTACGAAAGCTTGCGCTTCGGTCCACTTAGTAAATAGATCGACCGTCATGACTATGAATCGATTACCAGTGTCCTTAGCGCGTTTGTATGGTCCCAAGATATTCATACTGATCACCTCAAAAGGGTATTGAGGTTCATGACACCGTAATGGGGCTTCCGGCTGCACTTGTCGTCCTTTAACAGATTTGCACACTAAACAATTTTGAATATATTGGCCTACTAGCCTGGACATGTTGTTAAAATAATAAGTTCTAGATATGGTCCGAAAGGTTTCATCTCTTCCTGGATGGCCGACACCAGTCTTGTCGTGAAAATGTGAAATAGTTTCTTTGATCTTACGTTTAGATACCACTAAATAAATTTTGTTTGAAATCAATCTCATGAGTATGCCATTTCTCACTTGATGAGTTGAGTAATATTTCTGGTCTTTAACCGATCTCTCTTGTAAAGTGCGTTGACTCAGTTCAATCCAACGACTGACTTTCTCCCTGATGTTCGTAGAATCCTGTTGACTTTCGATAATTGATTGATATAGTTCCAAATGGGTGATAGCCAAAATATTTTCTTTTGATTTGAATTTAGGCGGAAACATTCGCTCTTCATCGAGATGCTCCAAACTTGAATTTTGAGGATTCCTACTGAGATAATCGGCCAAAAGATTTTCTTTGCCTGGACAGTGTTCAATTTTGAAAGAATATTCTTGCAACAACAACGACCATCTTGTAAACTTCGTTTTCTAATCTCGGTGCTTATCCAACCACAGGAGAGCCCTATTATCAGTTCGGACGATGAAAGGTTTGTCTGCTAAATAAATCTTATATCGCTTAACGTAAGTAACCACACTTAGACATTCTAGCTCGTTTATGTGATATTTTCTCTCTGTAGGAGACAAGGTATGACTCGCATATGATATAATATGTCTTTCACCTCCATCGCCGAACTGATATAAAACTGCTGCCATGCCTAGTAGACTAGCATCCGTCTGAAGAATAAAAGTTTTGTCCAAATCTGGTCTATGAAGTTCCAAGGGTTCTGCTAAGATCTGCTTAATATTCATAAATGCGTTCTGGGCCTCCTTTGTCCATTTGTATCGGACGTCATTCGAGAGTAGTCTGGTTAGCGGCTTGGTAATGATGGCTGCATTAGGGATGTATTCCCTTACCCAGTTGCATAGACCGAGAAAACTCTGAAGTTGTCGTTTATTGTTAGGAACAGGATAGTTCTGAAGCTGCAATTTATGTCTATCAAGTGGTCTAGTGGTATCTAAAGTAATCTGATGCCCAAGATAGGTAATCTCATTAGTAGCGATTACACACTTATCCGGAGAAACCTTCAAGTTATGTAGCCGTAATCGTTCAAAAATCAACCTGAGGTGCTCCACATGTCCTTCCAAATCTTCACTACAAATGATGATGTCGTCTAAATAGACTTTACAGAAATGGTGCAAATATCCTGTTAGAACATCTTTGGCCATGAATTTTTGGAATGTGCACGGAGCAGTCTTCAAGCCGAACGGCATAACACTGAATTGATAGGCAGCTCCATCATGAGTAGTAAACGCTGTGTAAATTTTGGATGAATCATCTAAAGGAATCTGCCAATATCCGCTCTTCAAATCAAGTACAGTAAATACTGTAGCTTTCCCCAGGCCCTTGATACTTTCATAGATTTTTGGTAAAACTGATACTTCGTCAAGCGTGACTTCGTTTAATCTACGATAGTCGATACAGAAACGCGGTTTCTTACCTTGTCTCTCAATGATAACTGGGGGTGAACTATATGGTGATGTGCTTGATTCAATAACACCGGCTTTTAACATTTCCTCTATCTGATCACGATCTTCTTTTTATTAGGCGACATGGGATATGGCTTTACATTGAATGGACGATGGTCCTTAACGATAATTTTGTGTTTAACACTTACGGTGGTTGCTTGAGTCAATTCCACCGTCAATAGATCAGAAAATTCTTTGAAAAGTGGATTGAAAATTGAGTTAGAAATTTTGAGAGTTTCCGGCAATTCTTCATTTGATGCTCTTTCAGTTGCCTGATTCCAGAACACGGTTATACGTCTGTCTATTCCCACATAACACACATTTCCTATGATAGTCAAATACGACATGTTGAGAATAAAGGAATGGAGCTCCTAATATTATTCCTTCGTTCAGTTCTTCGATAACTTGAAATGGTACATGGAAACGAACATCCGATATAAAGATGTCTAGATAAGTGGTGCCTTGCGAATCAATAACTTGATCGCCACAAGCAAGAGCGAAAGTTTGAGGATCTGATAGATTATTCATCGATGAGAGAAATTGAGGAATGAATGATATTGCGGGTAGCACCGGTATCAAGAAGTGCGTGCACAAGTTTATTTTTAACGATAATTTTGATTCGAGGCAAAGGATAAAAATAATAATAAAATAAATGATTTATGGCCTCTGATAGGATTATAGGTTGAAAGTTGGCAGGGTCTTTGGCATATTCTGGGTATTCTGACGTCAGGTCAGGTAAGTGGTCAAATGGGTTTATGGTTTTGAATTGGTCTATTGACGACGAGGCGTACTCGTAGGGCCGACTGGAGGGGGATTGCGGGAATTGCCCTGTTCTCGAACCCCAGAGAAGTTTCCCTGTTGTCGTCTTTTATAAGGATTGTTTGGACAATCGGAATGGTAATGCCATTGGACATCAGGACAGAATCGACATGGAGTAGGAGGTATTTTCTGATTGTTGGAATTTGGGCGGAATTGATTGCTAGAGGTTGCCTGTTCTTGGAAATGGACTTGTCGATTCCTGACGTCTTGTGATTCTCTATTTGCATTCTCACTATTGGAATTTTGCCAAACACGGCCATTATAGGGGTTGCCAGAAGATGGTTGATGATAATTTTGATTAGATTTTGCCTTAGATTTTGTTTCGATTGATCGGGCCGCAGATCCTTCATCAGTGATATCTCTCTCTACCCTAGATGCTATAGATACAAGTGATTCAGTATTAAAAATATGTGTTCCGCGTAAGCGAGAACGTATCTCCGGTCTGAGTTGGTCCAGTATGATACTGGCCTTCAGAGCTTCCGGTTTGAAGGGATCGACCCTATTAAAAAGACATATTTTCTTGGTAATGAATACCGCTGAAGAATCACCTGCATGCTGCATCTCTCCATAAAGTTTTGAGATTGCCTGAGTGTAGATATCGCCTGAATCGAATCTATTGCGGAAACGTTCCATGAATACGTCGTACGAAGTAATGAGAGTTCTATATTGATCAAACCATTTTCGGGCTTCTCCTTTTAGTTGTTCTGTTATCAGATGAAATTTATCGGTATTGTTACTAATTCGTGCTCTGTGGCAGTAGTCTTCGAAATTTCTGATGAAAGTTTCGGGACTCTCATGGTCTAAGCCATGATATTCCACGTTAGGACTACGTGGTCGGTCATAGGTTGAAGTTGTGCACTGTGCTGCGTCCTGCATAGCGTTTACGAAAGTTTGTGCCATCTTGGCAAATAGATCTTCCATTGATGGAGGATTATCAGGGGACCTCGACGAGGGAGAAACATTACTAATCAGTTCCGGCTGCCGCTCCGGCACTACGGAGGAATCTTCCATTAACCTGGTCTCTTGCTCGTAAAAGCCACTAGGGGTTAAAGATATCAAAGGATTGTCGTTCATAACTACGATGTTTGCAAGAGATGAAGTCAATTGAAGCACAGCCCCACGTCGGGCGCCATATCAACGTTTAATAACTAAACTAATTTGCTAAGGCTGTGTCAACGTTAGTTAACCATTCGTTATAACCAGTGATAGTTGGAGGGAACGACCGATATTCGTATTAAGTCAATTAATCGCTATCACAACATCTGATTTAACTCTTGGCCGTTGAATTCAACGCAGGTCGTGGCAAACCCTTAATATATCGAAGTCTCGAAATCGATAGATTAACGGCAACTGTCGACAATGAATGCTTCCTCGTATACAGGTTTCGCAACTTCCTGAACTAAAGATATAACACTAGCTAAACACTTTGCACAATACACAATTCACTTCTGACACCTGCCCAGACAGGTTTTGTTCGTTCACTCTTCCTTGGCTCAGCCGAATGGTCAAACCGACGCACTTGCGAGGGTCGTAAGCTATGGGGTCCACACAAATACCAGACTAATACTAGAATGCAATAAAGAAGACAGAGATAATAAATAAAGATATATATTAAACGATCATCATAGTACATATAGAGCCTCACCTAGCAAGGTCTACCACCATAACCACGATACCCCCACAAGGGGTCAGCGACCGCGACGTCCGCGCTGAAAGACGAGTGATCGATTGCCGAAAGAGAATTATTACATGGACGTGACTGGCAATTTAGTGAGTGGGGTTTATAGACTGTTAGAATTATATACTAGAAAGTTAAGGTAATATTCTCCAAAAGGAGTATATGCCGTTAGACGTCTGTGGATATTTCGTAAAAGGGAAATCTCTTGGAATGCTATCTCACAAGGCGGTCACCTGGTAATAATGGGGAAGTGCCCCGGTACCCGTGCGTACCGCACTGAAGCATATCCTGGCTTGAATTAACCAAAAATACCGCATTTCTATTTTGCGAGATCATTGGGTGGTCGCCCCTTATATATATGGAAAGGACCCGAGACCACTTAATGTCGCCACGTGGCATCGCAAAATTCCGCCATTTCACATTTTTATTCAGTTCCTAATATTTTCAAAATGGTGCTAGCCGACACGATCCCGGTAGAGACGATGACCAATGGGTAGGCGAGGCCAGCTCAACCATCCTTGGAAGCCGTAGGTCACGGACTCACGAGGAATTCCAGAACGCGAGGGTAGAGTGAACCTATTATTCCATAGATCAGTGCGACCACGAAGGTGGATCAGTCTGTGATAGATCTGATCAAGAGCTACCGATCTACGGTAGATTCACTCTCGCGCCTTTGTGGAGTATTCCTGTGATCCGTTAGACCGGCTTATGACAATGATCATCTGCGCTATGATCATTGTTGTGGCGCAGTCCGTCTTTCGAGGAATCGGTACTGGCTGAGGACAATGCATGTCCTTGGTCGTCTCTACATGCTGCATCGTGCCTGGATGCGTTCGTTCAAACATTGGATAATGGCCGAAAAAATAATTGGAATTTTGGAAACTGTACTGAAAATCGTCTTAAAAATTTTATAAAAAATCCTGATATGCACGGAATCATGCATATCAGGTAAAAAGATGGAATTTTGGGTTTAGGAACTGAAGTGAAATTCGACATATTTTTGATAAAAAAAAAATGGTGCATATGGAACAGATGTTCCATATACACCATTCAAGCCTCAGCTTGTATGCTTATAACTAAAAGGATCTTTTTGCTTATAACTACTTATACTGCTTCTCCTGGGTACGTTAACAGGAACACCCTGTAACTCTGTTAGCATTTAAGTAATAGTTAAGGTATCAAAGAATTGTAAAATCAGCTGGTAAATTAATTGAACAATTAAAATCCGTTAATAGGGTATGCGCATATGCGAGATTTTTAAGCAAAATTGATTATAAAAGATAGTTAATGCTATAAAAAAATTAATAACTATAAAATTTTATCAACAATGTACCCTATATTTATGTATTTGTTAATTAAAATTCATATAATTTTTAAGTTTACGACCACTGGCCGAGAACAAACGATGGAATTCGAATCTCAGCGTGACGTCAATCACCGGTTTTTTTGACAGTACTTTAGAGAATCTTTTATATTTGCCGTTGTGGAATATGTCATAATGTTTACGTGTAGATTCAATGTGCGATTTCGGTGTTAAATATTAACATTTTTCACGGAAAAGTGAGTGGAACAGATTTTGTAAAAGCCCAGAGAGATAATTTGGCCAATGTTGCTCTCTTTGTTGCTGTACTACTTTTAAGTGGAAGGCGCCTTTTTCTACCAGTTTGACAATCAAAATACATGATCTTTTAAACGTATGTAACTACCCATTAATTTAAACATCATATAGTTTTCTAAATCTTCCTCTAATTGAAAAAAAAAGTAAAATACATAACCTAAAATTGTATGATTTTAAAAAGGTACAAAATCGCACTTACGTTGAAATGATCCTCACATACAACCCCTTTAGTGTTTTCTGATATATCAGTTTCACTCCTTCTCATGGTACGTATCCATAATTTTCGTTTTTTCTTTAATTTAGAGCTTGATCGTATATTGGTAATGAGACAAATCTTTTTTCTGGTGTTTTTTTTATGGACGACTGGCACTGCGGTATTTAACAGTACCTTGGATGCTTAATATCAATAATATCCTTGTTTTCCATTGTAAAATGCTGCATTAAACGCTATTTTAATAAACATTAAATGGAAATGCAGGTCTCTGACGTCACAACACCACAGCAGCCATTTGCATGACGTCACAGTCATTTTTGGAATAACCAATTTTTGTTAATTTTTTTTGGATAATGGGTTACATTTTAACCATTTTTTATTATTGCGATAGCCATTTAGTAAGTTAATTTACAAAATTACATTTAATTCAAAAATCATGCGCATACCTTATTGTTCAAAAATAATGTTCAAGCCGGAAGTAAAAAATCATTAGTTACGAAAACTTGATAAAATATAAATCCGTGTCCGTTTTAAGCCGGTACTTTTTGCGATATAGTTTAAAAGTTATAAGCAATGCTTTTCCGTTTTCCGTCAGCGCGGTTGAATAAGGCATGTTACATAACACGCGCCGACTTAGTAAACCGAGTTCTTCGTTCAAGCCACCTGTCCGAATTTCACCTACCGTATGAGCGCGCCACCGCCTACGTCAGCAAGAAAGATAATAAATTCACCGGGAACGGCAATATCCAGATCAATCGAATTATCGATACCCTAGCCATCGAAAGCAAAAATCCGACCAGAAACCTTGTCATTTATCGTAAACCGTCTTAGTAAGACCAATAGTAGTTGACCGTAATCCAGCCGCTCCGCATTTTGAATAACCACCGAGATTCACCGTAGATTTCATTGCGTAAATACCAACATATTGTAAAGCTACTTAATTAAAGAAGAGTTCGGGTTGAAGTTTCCGTTTAATTGTATTTAATGTCATATTACACATTCGCCGGTTGAGCCCTCCGATAATCTGCTAAGATAGTTGGGCGTAGCCATCAGTGAGTGTATTTCAAAACATAGATTTATCGTACACAGGAAAAGCACGTCGATAAGCCGCTCGGGTAGGCTGTGGCACCAGTGTATGATTTAAATCTTTATTTGCCGGTAAGGAAGGAAATAAAACCCGCGTTTATTAAGTAGTGTCCAATACCGAAATAAAAAGAATCTCTGTAACTTGTTCATAGTGCTCCGTTATTTTGGGTGTCTAACTTGCTAGCCGTTCCCGCCAGTCGTTCGATTTCATAGCGTGAATATATCTCGATCCATTCGCTCTGCGAGCCCATCGCCGTCCGAAATTTAATTATATAACGTGTAGGTACGCCGTGTTACCAGCTGATAGTCTTGTTAAATTTGTACATAGCTGACTGTGAATTCAATCGAGGCATTACATTGTGTAAGTAAATGTTCTATGTATTGTCGTTATTTAATAAATAAATACGTTAGGATACATATGAAAATTTATGAGTTATAATTTCCGAGTTATAATTTCCGCCGTTAATTTCTAATTAACCCGGTTGAGAAATTGTTCAAGTCACACTGCCATAATAATCATCTCACGACCCTCTGGCAATTACCGTGTCTCCAGCTGTTAGCTACCTAGGTTTTCTTGGAGACCGGCAGGAAATAAAAGTGCTGTTTCTTGCACTTAAAAATTAAGGAACTGGCGCCCGAGTTTTCCGTCTAAAAAAAAGGTTACGTAAGTATATAAAGTAAGCGGCGTTACAATTGTATAATCATTAATTAATATTCTTTATGTTTTATTGATATTTTTTATTTGTAGTTTTTTTTTAATTATTAATTTTCGATGTTTGATATGTCAATTTAGAGACATTAGAGACACCCAAAATAACGGAGCGCTATGAACAAGTTACAGAGATTCTTTTTATTTCGGTTTTGGACACTACTTAATAAACGCGGGTTTTATTTCCTTCCTTACCGGCAAATAAAGATTTAAATCATACACTGGTGCCACAGCCTACCCGGGCGGCTTATCGGCGTGCTTTTCCTGTGTACGATAAATCTATGTTTTGAAATACACTCACTGATGGCTACGCCCAACTATCTTAGCAGATTATCGGAGGGCTCAACCGGCGAATGTGTAATATGACATTAAATACAATTAAACGGAAACTTCAACCCGAACTCTTCTTTAATTAAGTAGCTTTACAATATGTTGGTATTTACGCAATGAAATCTACGGTGAATCTCGGTGGTCATTCAAAATGCGGAGCGGCTGGATTACGGTCAACTACTATTGGTCTTACTAAGACGATTTACGATAAATGACAAGGTTTCTGGTCGGATTTTTGCTTTCGATGGCTAGGGTATCGATAATTCGATTGATCTGGATATTGCCGTTCCCGGTGAATTTATTATCTTTCTTGCTGACGTAGGCGGTGGCGCGCTCATACGGTAGGTGGAATTCGGACAGGTGGCTTGAACGAAGAACTCGGTTTACTAAGTCGGCGCGTGTTATGTAACATGCCTTATTCAACCGGGCTGACGGAAAACGGAAAAGCATTGCTTATAACTTTTAAACTATATCGCAAAAAGTACCGGCTTAAAACGGACACGGATTAATATTTTATCAAGTTTTCGTAACTAATGATTTTTACTTCCGGCTTGAACATTATTTTTGAACAATTAACGGATTTTAGCTATACAGGGGACTATCGAAAATGAATCAATTAATTTATCAGCTGATTTTACAATTCTTTGATACCTTAACTATTACTTAAATGCTAACAGAGTTACAGGGTGTTCCCAAGTGAAGGAAATCTTAAAATAAAACAGTCAATCCTTAACGGATAAAAATCACTTCGTAAGCTTCACATAGCCAGAAACTCCATGAGGATTCTGCGAGAATTTTTTAACGACCGTATAATTTCTCGATTTGAAACTTTGCCTTGCCCCCCTAGGTATCCCGACATAACGGTACCCGATTTTTTCCTGTGGGGGTATTTGAAGGGAGAGGTCTTTGCAAGTCACCCTGCAACAATTGAGGACTTGAAAGACCGCATTCGAGAAGAAATTACAGGGATAGTTGGAGATTTTCTTCGCTGGGTGATGAACAATTGAACAATTTAGCATTCAGAATTGAAAGTTCAAGTTGATGGAGGGCATTTAGAAGACATGATTTTTAAAAGTTGAACAAATCTTGAGTACCTAATAAATCGCCTACAATTAGCTGTACATTAGTGTAATAAAAGATTATTTTATTCGACTTAAAATGATTTTATTCGAATAATAAAATGGGTAGTTTAATATGGGAAACCCTTACATATAAAGCTTCACAAAGCAAGGTCTACCACCATAGCCACGATACCCCCACAAGGGTCAGCGACCGCGACGGCCGCGCTTAAAGGAGAGTGATCGATTGCCGAAAGAGAATTGTATTACATGGACATGAACTGGCAATTTAGTGAGTGGGATTTATTTTATGCTTGAAATAGGTAAAAACTTTTACTAGAAATTTATTGTAAAATTCTCCAAAATAATATACACCGTTAGACGTCCGTGGATCTTTCAGAAAAGGAAATCTCTTCGAATGTGATTTCACGAGGCGGTCACTTGGTATATATACGAAAGTGCCCCGGCACCCTTTCACACCGCCACGTGGCGTCCCATATTCGAGATATTTCAATTTCCAACTCAGTTCCTAAAATTTAAAATGGTGCTATCAGACACGATCCCGGCAGAGACGATGACCAATAGTAAGGCGAGGCCCGCTCAACCTTCCACTGAAGCCTTTGGTCACGGACTCACGAGGAATTCCAGAACGCGAGGGTAGAGTGAACCTATTCTTCCGTAGACCAACGCGACCACGAAGGTGGATCAGTCTATGGTGAGATCTGATCAAGAGATAATTGATCTACGGTAGATTCACTTTCGCGTCTATGTGGATTTTTCACTCGTGATCCGTCAGACCGGCTTATGATGATGCGCTATAATTATTTTATAATTAAAAACCCAGTCAGTAGATATACAAAGAGACTACGGGACCGGAAGTGAGCTGTCAAACTGCTGATGGCACATGTCCATCGAGAGCGACCATCCAGGGGTACAAGTAATATAAGAAGTGATGTCTGGGGGATGTACAAGAAGTCTGGGGGATGGCAGGCAGGAATAAACATGGCGGCGCGATGGGGAAAAAAACATGGCGGCGCTCACTGAAAAGAAAAAACATGCGCAGTAGCGGGATGCTGCAAAAAAACATGCATGGTGGGGGGTTCTGCTTGTTTTTTGCTTATAACTTGAGGGCGGTAAGAGATAATTAAAATCTGAAAGCTGTTTTGATAGGTTCCTTGATGAGAGCTATCCTTTGGTATGGGTGGCAGCCCTGTATCTAATGCCCTTCTAGTCAAGAAATGTGTGACGTCATACACATATTTTTTGCTAATAGCTCAAGAGGTAATTAAAATCTGAAAGCTGTTTGATAGTTTCCTTGATGAGAGCTACCCTTTGGTATGGGTGGCAGCCCTGTATCTAATGCCCTTCTGGTCAAGAAATGTGTGAAGTCATACGCTATATAACTTGGGAATGTTTTTAAACGGTACCTAATTTCAATAAAACAAGCATTCACCTTGAAGCGATAATGCGATTAACGGAAGTGATAAATAAATACACCACATGTAATTACGACCCCCTTTATCCCAGAAGGCTGAGCCTTGTGCGGGAGTGGGCTACACATTTAAAGACAAGGGACAAACATCCAATATCCGTGTATAATGGAAAAATCCCTCTCACAGTATTTTCCATTGCCACGACCGGGATTCGAACCCGGGACTTTTGGGTGAGAGGCAGGTACTCTACCATCTCGACCATCAGTCATATACACGCCACACATTCGCTGTACAAAGTTTAAGTAATTGAATGTTTTGCAGTTTAAAAAACGAGTAAGAAACGAAAGTAACATCCTGTGATAAGAACTGGCAGTTATTGCGAAATACCTAGAAACGATAACAAAAAACCGTTAGAATTTTGCGGCCTTTCCAGTAGCGATAACAAGAAAGCCGTTAGAATTAACGACTAAGAAACGGAAGTAACATCCTGTGATCAGAACTGGCAGTTATTGCGAAATACCTCAAAAAACCGTTAGAATTTGCGGTCTTTCCAGTAGCGATAACAAAAAAGCCGTTAGAATCAACGCATGTAAATTTAATAAGTATGACGTGGGGGATATAGTATAAAACCGCTAGCGATGTGATAAGGTCATTTACTTTCAAGTTTTTCCTCAAGTTATAAGTTATAATTTTGTGCTGTGCGTGCGTGTGGGTGCTACTGAAATAACGTAAGTTCCAATAATTTTGTTTCATTGCAATTTATCTCATTATATTTAGCAGTTTATACAAGCATAATAATATTGAATTAAAATTATTTCACTAACCATTTACCAATTTCGTTTGCCCACTCTGTTTTTATTTTACTTTGTTAGAGACGTTATTTATTTATACAAGCATAATAAAAAATATTGAATTAAAATTATTTCACTAACCATTTACCAATTTCGTTTGCCTACTCTGTTTTTATTTTACTTTGTTAGAGACGTGTTATTTATTTAAGTTTTATCCTAGTCCAATAATAAAAATATCTAAATAAATAAAATATGTTTCAGATGGACATTGGAAAAATTAACAGTATATCTCTTTTAGATACAAAACCCAACGTAAAGTTAGCAGATTTTCCAAAGGATATACCGATTCCAATTATAGTAGCAAAGGTAGTACATACAAAGTATGGTGAAACCATATTACTGGAACTTGGTGATTGTACAAAATTCCTACCGAAAAGAGTGACTCCCTATATGAGGGATAACTTAGATAACTTCTCTGCGGGGCGATACAGTTTGGTATTCAAAGGATTCAAAAACGTTAACAAGCCATCGTTAGGCACTTCATTTGAGTTTATTGAAAATAGTGAAAACACAATATGTAAGTAAATTTTTATGTATTTTGAAGGTTTTTTACTAAATGATATTTTATTCATTTTAGTCAATTCACTACAATCAGCATCATTATCATCATAGGCCAGAATTGAGCTCGAGTGATCCTCAGTATATATAAAGGTACTATTTGTAAAAAAATATTTTAAACTTTTTTTATCACAATCCAGCGTGAACATTATTTGCATTTATTTAATATATTCATTAGCTCTGTAGATCAACATGCTAATTTAAAGTTATTATTTATAAAAGTGTGACCAAAGGCAACTTAGAGTTTGAGCGCTAGAGCATACAAGTGTGCAAGAAGTGTGCTGTGTTATTAGATTTCATAATGAATATATGTGAGTTAAGTGATAAAATTGTAAAAAAATTTGGCGACGTCACTAAAATTTTAAGTGAAAGTAAAAATATTCCAGAAAAAGAAAAATGGTTAAGACTAACTCAACAGCATTTATGTTTGCTCTACCGAGCGTTAAAATATTCAGAATACATCGGCGTTTGTAGAAAAATACACACAAACATTGGACATTTAAAAAAAATTCAAGTTGTGTTAAAGAATTTAGGGCATGTGGGCGGTGGCTTAGAGGTTAGAAAAAGCAGAAGTTCTCGCGTTAAGTGTGTGGATGTTAAATCAGCGTATTTGAAGCATAAAGATATGAGACAGTTCTTTGATGATTCCTTCTTTCTATTCAAGTCACGAATAAATAATATTCTCAAATCACAGCCTACAATAAAGGTCAACGCATGCTTCTGAGCCGAATTCATTAAACCAGGGACAGATGTCTTCGAGTATATATATTTTAACACCGCAAATTTTCATATCGACCTTGGTACCAATCTTCAAGTCTGGTTTGCAGACAACGTAGTAGATAGAGTATTGAACAAATTAGCGGAGTTTCAAGACGTGACAGTGGGTGGGCCTTACACAAAATAGTTAGTGTAGAAATTAATATAAATAAGCTAGAAATTGGTAATTCAGTAGCGTCGTTTATTAGACTTCCAGAACAAATAGCAAACAAGCAAGCCTGTGGTAATGTTAAGAACTATGACGACAACGCTTGTTTCGCGTGGTCAATTTTATCAGCTCTATATCCGGTAGACAAACATTCCGATAGAACTTCAACATACCCATATTACTCACAAATTTTAAATTTGAAAGACATTGAATGTCCAATGACTTTATCTCAATTATCTAAATTTGAAAAAAATAATAACATATCTGTCACCGTATATCAACTACAGCTATTTGGTAAAAAATTCAATACAGTGCCAGCTCGTTTAACAAAAAATAAGATGGAAACACATGTAAATTTATTAATGATTCAAAATAACTATACTAATGAACGGGGGCAAAATGCAGAAGATGCTGAGGAAATAACATTTCATTTCTGTTGGATAAAGAACCTTTCCAGACTTGTATCTAATCAAATGAGTAAACATAATGGAAAACTGTACATTTGTGATATATGTTTAAATTATTTTACAAATGAAGAAAAACTAAATTTACATACAGTAGACTCTAAAAATGTTAATAATTGCAAAATCTCATTTTCAAAAGAAAAAATTTTAAAGTTCAAAAATTATAATTATAAGGAACCTTTGCCGTTCGTAATGTACTGCGATTTTGACTCCATACTAGAACCCTATTCTGAACAAAGTCAATCTGCCAGCCACAAATACCAAAAATATACTGCGTTCAGCGCGGGGCTATTTTAAAATGCTCGTATGATGATGGCCTATCGTATTATTATAGTTATCGAGGTTCAGATTGTATAGAGCAGTTTGCTAATGAATTAAAAAATATTGCCAATATAGTCGAATCAAAATTAAAAACTGTTATACCGATGGATATTTCAGAATTAGAGGAAAGAGAAGTTTGTATGTCAACCCACTGTCATATTTGTGAAAAACCATTTAATTGTGATTATAAAAAAATGCGAGATCATTGCTTGCGTCTAACCCACTTAAAGCGCTTAAAGCCGCTGTATATTTTTTACTTAGACGGTAGCGCTTCTTGCATCCGCTTCACACAATCGCTTTGCTAAAATTTAGCCAAATAAATTTGGGCTTAAAAGCTGGATACATTTTCAGCGAATTCAATTTTGAGGTTATGTTAACTGCATATTATGTCGGAAACGACGTTTGTTGTCTGATAGTGATAAAATGGAAGACATGCACATCGAAGTTTTCACAGGCTAAAGTGCAGTGTAATCTAATCATCATTAATGTCATTTGCGTCACAAACATAAAAAAACTCAAGATTGAGGTTAGTATTATTTGTAGCCTTTCAAATACCCGTCTAACCACATAACCATATTTTTGCGCTAGCGCTGAAACAGCTTTCGCTGACAGGCTGGAATGGGTTAGGCACGAGCATTGTCACTTTACAGGCAGATACCGAGGGCCTGTACATGATATCTGCAATCTAAACTACAGAAAATCCTTTACGATACTGGTCGTTTTTCATAACCTAACTTCCTATGACTCATATTTCCTTATTAAAGACTTAGCTAAAACGACCGGTGATATGTCCTTACTACCAATAAATAAATAAAGAAAAATATATATCTTTTACAAAAACCGTTAATGACACCTCAGTAAAGTTTCGTTTCATTGATTCATTTAGATTCATGGCATCCTCATTAGACAAATTATCGTCATATCTAACTAAGGGTGAACTAACAAATTTGAGAAAAGAGTTTATAAATGTCAGTGATGAAAAGTTTGATTTACTTATACGAAAAGGGGTCTTTCCATACGACTATATAGATTCTGCAGATAAGTTATTGGAAACTAAGTTACCACCTAAAGAAAAGTTTTATAATAAATTAAATGACTCTAATATAAGCGATGCTGATTATGCGCATGCTATAAATGTCTGAACAAAATTCAATTGTCATAATTTAGGTGATTATTCAGATTTATAATTAAAAACTGACGTAATGCTTTTAACCGATATTTTCGAGAACTTCCGTCAAAAAGTCTCAATATCTACCAATTAGATCCGGCGTACTACTATACACTACCCGGATATACCTGGGACTGTATGCTCAAGCATACAAAAGTAGATCTGGAATTATTACAAGACGTGGATATGCTTTTGTTTATTGAACGAGGAATACGGGGTGGAGTCAGTCAGTGCTGTAATAGATTTGCGATAGCCAATAATAAATTTATGTCGGCGTATGACCCATCAAAAGAATCATCCTATCTAATGTATTACGATGTTAATAACCTCTATGGTTGGGCCATGAGTCAATATCTACCTTCCGGGGAGTTCAAATGGGTAGAAAATTTCGATAATTTTAATGTTTCAGCAGTATCTGACGAATCATCTGAAGGGTACATTCTTGAAGTTGATTTAGAGTATCCGGAACATCTACATGACTCACAAAGATTTATCTCTATGTCCAGAACATCTAGTACCCCCGGGATCAAAATTACCAAAATTAATGACGACACTCCATCATAAAACTCGATATGTCATTCATTACAAAAATTTGAAGCAAGCTTTAGATTTAGGTGTTAAGCTAACCAAGATATACCGGATCCTCAAATTCAAACAATCACCTTGATTGGCCCCTTCCATAGCCCTTAACACGAAACTTCGCGCGGCATCAACGAACGAATTTGAAAAAAATCTATATAAAATATTAATAAACGCCGTTTTCGGCAAGACGATGGAAAATTTGCGGAAACACCGAAATGTCAAGCTAGTATCGAAATGGGATGGGCGCTATGCTGCTAAAAATTACATCTCCAGTCCAAATTTCCATAGCCGAACAATTTTTAATGAAAATTTGGTAGCTATTGAATTGAACAAGGCTGAAATAACTTTCAATAAACCCCTGTACATCGGGTTATGCATTTTGGATATATCAAAAACTTGTGTATATGACTTTCACTATAATTTTATGTTAAAAAATTTTAATACCAAATTACTATATACAGACACAGACAGTCTGATATATGAAGTAAAATGTGACAATATTTATGATGAAGTTATAAAGGCACACATATCTAAATTCGATACTAGCGACTATCCGGCAAATAACCAATATGATATTCCCTTATTGAATAAAAAAGTCCCAGGTTTAATGAAAGACGAATGTTCCGGCGCCATAATGACTCATTTTGTAGCTCAAAAATGTATAGTATGCAAATAGAGGGAAAACAGTGTATTAAAAAATCTAAGGGAATCAAAACTAATGTGGTAAAAAACACTATTTCATTTAAAGATTATCAAAAATGACTTGAGTCTAAAACCGAACCATATAGAACACAACGAACTATACAATCTCATCTACATAACGTTTACTCGGTGGAGCAAACTAAAATTGCTTTAAGTCCATATGATGATAAGCGTTGTCTCTTAAAAGACTCTACCGACACGTTACCTTGGGGCCACTACTCAATTATAGAATAATTTAATAGTTACATCACCAAACATTTATGTAAAATAGGATTGATATTATTATTATTGTATTTATTGTAATAAAATATTATATAACATGTGTCTGTGTGTTTTTTTATAAGGTAAATAAAACTCATAAGTATCAGTGGTGGTATAATAGAAAAATTAGACATAATTATACATATAGTGGAATGGAATAATTCACATGTCAGGTTGGCCGAGTGGTTAAGGCGTCGAACTTAAGCTTTGATTCCGTAACAGGAGCGTGGGTTTGAATCCCACACTTGACATATTTTTATGATATAAATATTTTCAAGAATGAAGTGATATTTTGTCTACATATAATACATTTATCAAAAGTAACTGAACAATCAAGTAGAAGTGTAGATCAGTTATGAAGTGGATCAGATAGAAATTTAATAAAAAACAAGTATAATTAGCGAATTAAAATAAAATAATGACAAAACCAGCTGCATAAACTGTAAGTAAATATTATATAAACTCCGCATATTGAATATTACTTCAAAGTATATAGAAATAGGCAAATTAAAACTGCACACCATCAAAAAAGGTAGATAGAAAAACCAACAATATTCAAAGATAAGGCATAAATAGTTCTTCAACAAAAAAAAGTTAAGTACACCATACACGTAGAAAGTATGACAGAATTTAGCAATGTTCAGAAAGAATTCTTAGAAAGTCTATTTAAACAATTAACTACAACAATTGATACAAAAACCGCTGAAGTACGAACAGAAATCAAGGAAAAAATCGATGAGATTAAGAAAGAAGTAACAACAAGCTTTAAAAATTTGGAGTGCAAAATTAATACTTTAGAGGAACAAAATAGGAATTTAAAACTTTCTGTTATAAATCTCGAAAGAAAGACACGAAAAAACAACATAGCTATATTTGGTATAAATGAAAATGAAAGAAATTTAATAAAATGTGCCTGTGACATTTTTCAAAATAATCTTGGGCTTAATATTATAGAAGATGACATAAACGACGCCTACAGACTAATAAACAATAGCACTAATAAATTGCCCGTAATTATCGAATCATATCATATCATATCAAAAGAAAATCTCTGTAATAAAGAGCGCTAAACTATTAAAAGGATCTAATATATATATTTCTCACGATCAATGTTTAATGTTTGGAAGATCGCAACAGAAATAAACTGCTGGTAAAGCACTTAAAAGAAGCGAGAAATAAAGGTGTAACGGCATATATAAAGGGAAGCAAATTGGTAATTTCGAACAAATCTTACACAGTTGCACAATTAGAAAAAGGCATTGAAACTGAAGAAAACGTAGCAGATCTAACCAAAGAAGAAATACATAATATAGAGAAACCTCATTCAGAAAGTGCCCCGCCCACGCCAAATTCCGCAACATCGTCAAAAAGATATTTTGAGGACACCACAGAAGAGCAAAACGATAAAAAAAAATTAAAAACTGAAACCATCAAACGAGGCCAACAAATAAGCCAAAGCGTTATAAGGACTCGTTCAAATGCAGCTCCAAGAAAAGAAATTGAAAAATATTAACTTGTTATTAAATACATCTCAATAAACAAATCATATTAGGATTAAATTATTAAACTCTATTTTATCGAATTTATTCAAAATTTATGTAATATAGAAAATGTGAATGTCGCTTTGTAATAATTTTAACTATATGCACTAGTTCTTTTAAATTGTTTAATTGTAATTATATGAAATTTAAAAAAAAATAAAATAAAATGAATGAGTTTATCACGAATTTTGACATACCAAAAATAGAGACTGAGACGGTTGAAACTGCAACTCAAGGAAATGAAATTCTAAACATAAATAAAATGAATTCAAACTTCAAAATATTAAATAATAATATCCGTAGCCTATCCAAAAATTTTGAAACTCTTGAAGTCTTCCTATCTCATTTTAGTGAAAGTTTTGAATGTATAGTACTCACGGAAACTTGGAATATCGATAATATTAATATGTACAAAATGGAGGGTTACGATATTCTATACAACGAAGGTGTCTTTAATCAAAATGACGGCGTAGTAATATACATAAAAAATAATATCAATTACACCTACCAAATAGATATGATAAATAATGTTTCGGTTATAAATTTAAATATAAATATGTTAGACTATAAAATAAATATTATAGCATATAATACAACATATATACAAATCACCATCCATAGATTCCAGAGAGTTCATATTAGATTTTCACCACTATCTAGAGTCAATAAAAACCGGTGCAGATTATGAATTAATTCTAGGTGACCTTAATATTGATATTATGAAAAAAAACGAAATAGCAAGCGAATTTTTAAATACCATATGTGAGTACGGTTATAAATCGACGATTAATAAATATACCCGAATAGATAGAGAATCAAAAACATGCATCAACCATATTTTCATAAATTCTAAGCATCCAGATGTAGAAGCAAGAATATTACCTCTCATAATAGAATCAGGAATAACAGACCATTTTCCAGTAATACTGCAACTTGTACTAAGTGATAATAAAACACAATCTAATATAAATAATTTTATTAAGTATATTAATTATAAGACATTAAAACGCGAATTAACATGTTATGACTGGAATGATGTAATTACTGGAGAAGATCTGGACACTGAAACAAACAAATTTATTAATAAACTAATAACATTAATAAATAGACATACAATAACAATTAAAAACAAAAAGAAAAAAAGGAAAGTGTGGATTACGAGGGGCGTAATGACATCAATTAACACAAGAGACAATTTACGTAAAAGAATGTTAAATGAGCCAAATATCCATGAACTAAAAAGAGAGTACACAACATACAGGAATAAACTAACGCAGTTAATTAAAAAAACTAAGTATAATTTCTATAAAGCTCAAATAGAAGAAAATAAAAACAACATGAAACGCTTATGGGAAACAATAAATTATAAAATTAAAAAAAGGTAACAAACAAGACAAAAATATAATGCAAATAAAAAATGAAAATGATGCTATAACAAAAAATAAAACTGAAATGTGTAATATATTTAATAACAAATTTATCAATATCGGAAAAATATTAGCCAATAAAATAAAGCAGAACGATGATTATAGTGAAGTAAAGAAAATAAACGTACATTCCATATTTTTATACCCATGCAGCGGTTCTGAAATAAAAGAATACATACTTAAACTAAAAAATAAAAAAGCCCCTGGTTTCGATAACATTAAATCTGAGACTCTTAAAGAAGTAGCAGAATATATTACAACTCCTCTGTCATACCTAGTTAATAAATCCTTTACCACGGGGGTTTGTCCAGAAATTTTTAAGATCTCTATTGTAAAACCAATTTATAAAAATGGAGATAAGCTGATACCTTTAAATTATAGACCAATATCGCTAATAACAAGCATATCAAAAATCTTTGAAATGGCATTGAAAACTAGAATCTTGAAATTCCTGGATAAACATAAAATCTTATCAGCTCAACAGCTTGGTTTTAGAGAAGGTAAGTCGACTGGCAATTTCCTTGCTTACCAAAAATATTTATGAAGCTCTCGATGACTCGAAACCTGCGCTATGTCTTGGCGAAGGCCTTCGATACGATAAGCCACACTTTATTATTAACAAGTTTAGAGGAAATAGGAATTAGAGGTACACCACTTACATTGTTATCCAATTATTTAACAAACCGAAAACAATGCGTAGAGATAGGAAATGATAAAGGCGGATATAAAATAATTGAATATGGTGTACCACAGGGCACTATTCTTGGGCCGATCTTGTTCATTATTTACCTAAATAATTTATTCGAAATAAATTCAGCGGGCACAGTCATCAGTTTTGCTGATGACACAGCTATCTTCTACGAAAGTGACACCTGGGAAAATCTGCGAGAAAAAGTGAAAAACGATTTTATAAATATAAAGAAATGGTTTGATTACAAACTTCTATCTCTAAATTTTGAAAAAACAGTATACATACCTTTTGCATCCTATAACACATCATTACCAAAATTCCAGTCACTTGAAATAAAAGATGAAGACTCAAATACATTTGTAATATTATCTAAGCCCCATACAAAATATCTCGGTTTGATTATCGATTGCAACCTAAGATGGGCCAAACATATAAATTTCATTACTGAAAAATTGAGAGTACATATACATCTCTTCAAATTCCTAAAAAAAATCATGGATATCAGACAATTAAAAATGATATATATGGCACTTGTAGAACCACATATTAGGTATGGAATTGTAGGATGGGGAGGTGAAATGAACGTAAACCTAAGAAAATTAGAATTGACGCAAAAGCGAATTATTAAAATTATATATAACAAAGAACCTACTTATTCCACTGATCTTTTATACAAAGTGTTTAGGCGCTTTACTCTCCTATATTTCAAAATATAATTCTAATAGTGCATGCAATAAGCATGCGTGATTTGTGAAGGCGTTGATCGAGCACTTGCTAAAAGAACTCCGACGAGTCTCAATCGTTAAAAGAAATCGATAGATAATCAATCATTTTTAAAAAACCAACCATAATTGACCGAATAGTGCATATTTAATTATCCGTTATTTCGAAAACCTAAAGTTATAAATTAATTGAAGTGAGTGGTGTATCGGCACAAATCCTCTGGAATCTTATCCTTTTTATCCTATCCCTAACAGGATTCCAGGAAGGTAAGACTCAGAAAGCAGGATATAGGTGAGTCCCTTTGCTAATAAAATTTATTATACAGTCCACTAATTGACCACACCACCAATATTCAGTTATTGCGTAAACATTTGTTCCTTCGAGCCAGGATTACTTCGTTAAGTAATATTACTAATATATTGTTTATATATTAGCGAATCAGTTAGATAATAGTTTAGACATCTACTGTGGTTTATTGTTTATGCCTATTCAGTCAATAATTATTGTTACCAGTGTACTGAAAGTCGACCTAAGAGTTGATTTCTAATCAGCTACCGTTTTTGTGGTTCCATTGAAATGTGCCATTCTTGGTTTTGTATCGAATAAAATAATATATAAAGTAATACCTACCTACCTACCTCTCGTAAATTATTTCCAAGTGTTATTTTTGAATAATAGTCGTAGTATACTTATTATTTATTATTGCCTACATAACATAGTATTTACCAAAATATCTATAAAATTAATCCGTTATAGTTGAAAATTCAAATTTATCAGCCGACCATACCTTGGACAGTTGAATGAACCAGTCCGTATTTTTTGTGCATATGTAGAAAATAAGTTTTAATAAGTAGTTCATTTGTTCGGGTTTGTTTACGTTTTTTTTTACAGATAACCTTTGAAGGTTGTATTCATACCGATTAAAGACGTGTAAACACTACTCCGAACACTAGTTATTAAAATTCTGAATCCCCGTATATTGAAACTTTTATTTTAACAGTTTTAATAGTTTAAAATTTCTAAATATTAATAATATCACCTGTTCAAGCTATTGCGATTCGCCGTAATCCACTTTTTACGCACCGGTGATAAACACTACCTAAATCCAGGTTTTCATTAGTGTTGTAGCAGTAAATATTAGGTAAGATGTCTAAATCGCCCGATGAATTGAAATTAGATCGGCTTCGTTCTAAACGTGAGAAGCTTTTCAGGCGGGTTCAGACATGTTATGATGCGGGCGAAGCTTTGAAAGCAGATAAAGAAAATAAACAAAAATTAGAAAATTTTGAGATTCGCTATGGTACATTTTCTAGCACCGTCGTAGAGTATAGGAATCTCATCGATGAAATAATTATTTTAAAACAAAAAATAAAACCTGATGAAAATCCATCGTATAGTATTCTTGAAGGTTTTGAGAATTTAACCGACCACATTGAGTATATGGCAGCTCAATTTATTAAAACCCCTGTTGTATCGTCGAATGCGGATATGAGTCAGAGGAGTGATCACGCGCGTATTCACATGCCTAAAATTGAACTTGTGAAATTTGACGGATCCGATATTATGTTGTGGCCTTTATTTTATGAAAATTTCAAACAGCTAGTGCATGTACGAACCGACTTTTCTAATGCAGAGAAATTGCAATATTTATTAGGCAGCATTTCAGGTAAAGCGCTAAAAATTTGTAGTAATGTCGAAACCATTCCAAATAACTACCCAGTTATATGGAGTACTTTAGAAAAAACCTACCAGGATAAGAAATTCTTATCAAGTGTATATTTAGATAGAATATTGAATTACCGTAGTATACCTAATCATAACCCTAGTAGTTTGCAAAGTTTTTTAGAAAAATTTGATCCGAATGTCAATGCTTTAAAAAACTTAAATATACCTGACCTTGCTGATTTCATGTTATATCATATTGCTTTATCTAAACTGTCCCAAGATACCATAAATTCCTTTGAGTTAATTCGTCAAAATTCAGAAATGCCAAAATATCAAGAATTAATAGATTTTGTTCGTCAACAAAGCAAAATAATTTCCAAAACTGAAAAATTTCGGTTTAATAATCCCAATCATAGCAGCCATCCTAATTACAATTCAAAAAACAATAAAACCTTTTTAGTAAACCATCCGAATAACCATTATACAAAAAATTGCATTGCCTGTAATAGGGGTGTCCATTTACTAAAAGATTGTAATGTGTTTAGGGGCGATTCTGTGGAAGAACGATTTAGAAAAATTAAAGCTAACCATTTATGTATTAATTGCTTTTCAAGCAAACATATGGTTTCGAATTGTAGTTCCCAGTTTCATTGTACAATTTGTAAAATGAAACATCACACTTTATTACACCGGCCTAACAATAATTCTGTTCATAAAATTACTCAGCCTAGTGTTTCAACGACACCGGCAAGCCCTAGTACTAGCACTAATACTGGCACCCGTGATAATCTGTCGGAAAACCCTCCTGTTTCACATTCTAGTGTTTTCATATCTCAAAATAGTTCAAAAACAATTTTATTAAGTACCGCCATTGTCAAAATAATTGACAGATGGAATAAAGAACAAACCATTCGAGTCATTGTAGATAATGGATCCATGTCGAATTTTTTAACTGTTGATTGTTGCAAGAAATTAGGTTTGACATACACCAAATTAAATACCCACGCGGTTGCAATAGGTGAACTTGAAAAGCCAATTAAAGGTCGCACCAGTGCAACTATTTTTTCGAATATAAACCCAAATTTCAAATATCACTTTGAAGCTTTAATAATTGACAAGATTAGTGGGAAGTTACCCCATTCCACCCTAGATATTGATTCGTTTACCCATCTAAAATATCTGCCCTTGGCAGATCCTACTTTTAATATTTCCAACCATATTGATGGGCTTATTGGAGCTTCGTTATTTGCCGACATACTAGGTAGTCATAAAGTAACCGGAATAAAAAATAGTCCAACCGCCATACAGACCTCCCTCGGATACTTAGTTTTAGGCCCTGTCGACTGTAGTAACGCTGTTGAATTAAACCAAGCTTATTGTACTTTTCTAACCTTAGATTCTTTAGTAGAAAAAATGTTTGAAATCGAAAATTATACCACCCCTATTCCGAAAAATGAAGATAACATTTGCGATCAATTATTTCTCGAAACTGTTAACCGCGACAGCAATGGTAGATTTACTGTCTCGCTACCCTTTAAATTAGACCCATCTCACTTAGGTGAGTCCTACTCTTTAGCCCAAAAGAGATTATTTGCCCTAGAAAAACAACTAGAAAGATTTCCTGCTCGTAGACAATCTTATAGTTTAATATTTCAAGATTATCTAGACCAAGGACATATGTCGTTAGTACCAAAAGAACAAATTAATAATACGTCCTCATATTTTATCCCACACCATTGTGTGTATAAACCAGAGAGTACGTCTACTCCATGTCGTATAGTATTTGACGCAAGTATGAAATCCACAAGTGGCTTGTCGTTAAATGATATCCTTTATACCGGTCCGAAATTGCAGAACGATGTCTTTACTATCCTATTAAACTTTCGTTTGCACCCCGTAGCAATAAACGCCGATATTAAACAATGCTATAGACAGATTAACATAGTAGATTGTCATAGACCATATCAAAGAATATTATGGAGATTTGATGTTAATGATCAGATTTCTGTTTATGAATTGAACACCGTCACGTTTGGTGTTCGTTCTAGCCCCTATTTAAGTTTAAGGACAATCAAGTTGTTAGCCGAATCCGAGCTGAATATGTATCCCAAAGCCGTCGAATGCGTAGAACGGGATATGTATATGGATGATGTCATTTCGAGCGCACCTGATATTGAAAGTGCATATGAAATGCATAATCAATTAGTTAACTTATTCCAATCCGGTGGATTCCCCCTGTTAAAATGGGTTTCAAATTCCAAACAATTATTAGACAAAATCCCAAGTCATTTGAAATCAACAAAAATGATAGAATTTGATAAAACTAATCTAAAAATACTTGGTCTCCAGTGGAACCCCTCCCTCGATATATTTACTTTCAAATTGAATTTCCAATTAACCCATTGTACCAAACGAAATTTATTATCATGCGTCGCTCGGATTTTTGATCCATTAGGATTCTTGTCGCCCCTCACTCTTTTCATCAAATTATTAATAAAAAAATTATGGAAATTAAATTATGATTGGGACCGAGTAGCTCCGGTAGAAATAACCAAATCTTGGACTAAATTTCAAAATGAATTATACTGTTTAAATGAATTACAAATACCACGTCATCTCTTTATAGTTGAAAATGTTTCACTTACTTTAATCGGTTTTTCCGACGCCAGCATGAATGCTTATGGAGTTGTTGTTTATGTGCGTATCGTGGACGATTCGGGTAGTGTAAAGGTGAATTTACTTTGTTCTCGATCGAAAGTTTGTCCCAATTCTAAAATATCACTTCCGCGTTTGGAATTATGTGCCGCTACGTTATTAGCTCAACTTTTAGCCCATGTCCGAGATACCTATAACCTTCGTAAGCCAGTCAATGAAATCTTCGCATTTTGTGACTCTATGATAACCCTTCATTGGATTCATTCCACTACTCGAAAATGGAAACCCTTTGTTTCGAATCGTGTATCAAAAATAAAAAATTCCCTCTCGCCGTCTCACTGGTTTTTTGTACCTACCCAAGAAAACGTTTCCGATTGCGCGTCAAGAGGCCTTACTCCTCTAAGTTTAATAAACCACTCGACATGGCTGTCCGGTCCCACGTGGTTAAAATTACCCTCATCGGACTGGCCTATTAAATCCTTGGACGATAACCCAAACGTTGATCGGAATGGTGTATTAGAAGACGAATGTGTCGTGTTATCGGTCCTATCACCTTTATATAGTTTAATTGACTGTTTTTCATCTTGGACTAAGCTACTCCATTCTACGATTTATGTTTTAAGACTTGTTCAGATATTACCTCATAGAAATCGTATAAAGGCCGATTTTGAGAAAGCCGAACTAATGTTGATTCGGACTGTACAACAACGCCATTTTAGTAGTCATTATAAAAATATATTACAAAATAAACCATTACCGCCTTACTTACGTAAACTTAATCCATTTATTCATGAAGGAATAATTAGGGTAGGGGGGAGACTAGCTAATAGTACCCTTTGTTTTAATAAACGGTACCCTATTTTATTGCCTAAATCTGATCCTTTCGTTACGCTACTCGTAGATTATAATCATAAACTATTTTCGCATACAGGAGCACATTTACTGCATTCATTATTGAGGCAAAATTACTGGATCCTCTCCGCCAGAAATATAATACGCCAACGCACTTGGATGTGCAATTATTGTTTTCGTATAACTCCTAAGCCAACCTATCCGATAATGTCTAATCTACCAGCTGAACGAGTTAGTCAAGCCAAAGCTTTTTTGTCCAGCGGGGTCGATTATACCGGGAGTTTCCAAATTACTTTAAGTCGGCATAGAGGTATTAAAGTTCAAAAGGCGTATGTTTGCTTATTTATTTGTCTTGCTACTAAAGCGGTCCATTTGGAGCTCGCTTCTGACCTTTCCACCGATTCATTTTTAGCCGCTTTTAAGCGCTTTATATCTAGACGAGGTAACTGTGCCACTTTATTCTCTGACAATGGTACAAACTTTGTCGGAGCTAAACGGCAATTGGACGAAATTTATAAATTAACCAATTCTCGCGAATATAAGGATGCGTTTCAACGTGAGCTTTTTACTCACAAAATAGAATGGAAATTTAACCCCCCTTCCTCACCTCATTTCGGAGGAATTTGGGAAGCGAATATTAAAAGTGTAAAAACTCACTTAACCAGAGTCATTAATACCCAAATTTTGACGTACGAGGAGTTCACTACCGTACTCGCGCAAATTGAAGCACTATTGAACTCTCGACCTTTATGCATTTTAAGCAGCGATCCGAATGATCCGTCCGTGCTCACGCCTGCACATTTTATCTATGGATCACCACTTAATTCTTTCCCATCTGAAGATCATACTTTAGAACCACTTAATCATTTGACCAGATATAAACTTCTAGATGCTATCGTACAACACTATTGGAAAAGATGGCATTTGGAGTATTTACATACTCTTCAGACCCGTTTAAAATGGAACACTGATTCCAACCCTGTAGAGGTAGGTACCTTGGTAGTTGCAATGCAAGATAATATTCCGCCTCTAAAGTGGCCGCTAGCCGTTATTGAAAGGTTGCATCCTAGCAATGACGGTATTGCACGTGTTGCCTCGATCAAAACCAAGAATGGGACGTATATCCGACCTATCGTCAAATTATGTCCATTACCCACTCAATAATTTTAATTAGCTTCGTATTTTCGTATATTTCCCCCAATTTTCATTTTGTATATATAAATTTAATTAGTATTAGTCAGGTTTAACCATTGAATTTAAAAATTCAATCCGCCGCCCCCCAGGATGTTTAGGCGCTTTACTCTCCTATATTTCAAAATATAATTCTAATAGTGCATGCAATAAGCATGCGTGATTTGTGAAGGCGTTGATCGAGCACTTGCTAAAAGAACTCCGACGAGTCTCAATCGTTAAAAGAAATCGATAGATAATCAATCATTTTTAAAAAACCAACCATAATTGACCGAATAGTGCATATTTAATTATCCGTTATTTCGAAAACCTAAAGTTATAAATTAATTGAAGTGAGTGGTGTATCGGCACAAATCCTCTGGAATCTTATCCTTTTTATCCTATCCCTAACAGGATTCCAGGAAGGTAAGACTCAGAAAGCAGGATATAGGTGAGTCCCTTTGCTAATAAAATTTATTATACAGTCCACTAATTGACCACACCACCAATATTCAGTTATTGCGTAAACACAAAGAATCATCAATTATGGATTCACGTCAGCTCTTTTTTTTAAGCCTAGCAATTATGCAATATTCTGACACAAAAATAAATTTAAATCATGAATATAATACTAGAAACAGAAAAAATCTGGTATCTATTAAAAAAATGCGTAAAACAATTGGACAAAGGTCTCATGTCTTCCTCGCACCGAAAGTATTTAATTTTATACCCGAAACATTAAAAAACACCACAAATAAAAAGCATTTTAAAAGGCATGTTAAAAAATTTATAATAGATACTCCCAGAATAGACATATGCAGTCTATTAGATTTGAAAAATAAAAATTAGATATACTTACGTACAAAGAATGAAACACTTACCTAAATGCCTAAATTTAGAGTCATTCTTATGTTAAAGTAGTCAAAATAGTTATTCCTTGAGTGCAATTTGGATCTAATATATAGTAGTCAATTGATGATGGGTGATTTCATTTTGTTGATGTTAGGGTGATGAATGGGGACGGTGTTCTAAACTATGTTGATATAGTTTGGGGCATCGTCTTTGTTTGTTATCCTGATGCCGGCGAGGAGTCACCTTTCATTAATAATATACATATAAGAATTTCAATGGTAGTCAATGTTTTTGAAACGGACTAGTGCATTATGTGTAATAAAATGCTGTTTTTATGTAAATTGTAGTAATAAGAAAAAAGGAATGAAGGAAAGGAAAAAAAAAAATTTTAAATATTAGATTAATTTAGTACATATTTTATATTTTCTTGTATGTTATGGCACATTCAAGGTTCTATATGAGCCTTTTGTGACCGTATTGTATGTTTATTTGCATTTAATTTTAATTAATTTGTATCGTGTTTTGTTATTCATGATTCCGTCAAATAAACATTTATTTATTTACTTATTTATTATTTAATCAGTACAACAAACTACATGTTTACAAGGTATGAAAACCACAGAGAGTTCATTTTCTAAACAAACTTTGCATAACAGTTTATTATCACAATCACTTTGCTCAATTTTGACATCATCAGGTACTGCTACTACTTCCTCTAATGATGATGAGTAATCCTTTTCATTTTTGAGTTGATAAAATTCACATTCCTTATTAAAGAGGGCGTGCTGTGCCCATATATCTGCCCTCATACTCAAAAAGGCCGTTAACTGTATTTTTTGTGGTTTTAAGTTATTTATATCAGCAGAATGAGCACAAAATTCTGCGTCGACTGATATTTTAATTTTTTTGATATCTCTAATAGTTTCGGAGATATAGTAAGATGATTTGCCGTTAACTGTAAAAAAATTTTACTTTTAATAGTCTAAAACAGAGTTAAGTTTAAATACTAGTTTTAAATACCGTTATGTGAGTTAAACTGCTTCTTTACTTCCGATTACATCAGACTGGCATGAAACATTTTAATCTAAAAAATCGTTATGTTACAATACTACACTAAAACATTTAGGTTGCGTTTTAGTGTATTGACTATGTATGTATTTTTGATCTAGGTTAGACTAAAAGGCAGTTTCTTCAGAAACTAGATTAAAAGGCCGCTAAAAATGCGTTAATCGGTTTTCTAATGTATCACTAAATTTTTAATTCCTTTCAAGTACTACGCTAAAAAGCCGTAACGACTTTTTAGCGTATTGCCTTTAGTGATATTTCACGAGTAACTTAAATAACAAAGCCGTAATCGGGGATTGCTACGCTTTAAAGCGGCTATAAGTAAATCATATGAATAACTGCTTGGGAGAGGGACAAATAGAAGAAAATGTATGGCGCTTCCCACTGCCTGCACTGTTTTATGCACTAAGTGTTGTATCTTTATCAAACAGCGTATGTTAAAATAGAATGACGATACAATGAGTGCAAAAATATGGTGGCATATGGGGGAGGGGCCATGGGTGGAGGGGCATGGGTGGACACACAGCACGAGGAATATTTCGTTTATTACTAACTGGTAGCCAAAGCGATAGCACGCGCGTTTGGAGCTGCAAAAAATATCGTAACGCAAAACGAAAATATTCGTATTTTTATAGGTAAGTACCTTCTACCAAAGTCTTCTACTTTATTTAGTATCCTTAAGAATTGTAGATACGTAACAAAAAATCAAGGATGATCTAATGGATTGATTATAGCTATACAGGGTTGGCCAATAATACATGTAAAACATTTTTCACCTCGATATTTTTTATTGATAAAATTTTAAAATATATGAAATAGTAAACAATTTATTCTAGAATTACTCAAAGTTATTGCTACAAGATAGTATTAATATGGAGGAGCATTAAATGTTTTAGATCCGTATTATCGCACACCATGTAAATTAAATGTTTTTGTGTGATCTCGGTATCAGTTAGGTATTTTCCAATTGTTACAGATATAAATATGGGTACTAGAGCAAAAGCTATTTTACAATTATGTTACAAACCATCAACTAACGAAACTGTTGCCCATCAGTCTTCAAATGATAATAATTTTGAAAATTTTAAAAATAAAATTGAAATAAATGCAAAATTGGTAGAACAACCAGTGAAAAAAAAAATATTGTCTGAGAATGAAATATGGAAAATATTCGTTTCATATTCCGAATTTCGAGTATTTGATAAATTCAAATTTAACGAGTATGAGACTTCCTATAACTATTTAGAAAATGTGGATTTGGAATTATTGAAAAGATCAATAACAAGACTGACATGTTTGGACGATGAAGCGCATGTAAGCAAAGAAAATATTCCAGACTTATTTTGCTTAGAAGAATTGCCTCCTTCCCCTTTGTCTATTCCCGATCCCTTCAGTTCAGATGATTCTATAAAAGATAAAGATTATGTCGTATCTGATTCTTTGACATCCAGTACTGATGATGAAGCGTGTATATCGGAAAGTGGTTTTCATCGATCTTTATCTCAGCAATCGCAGAATAGTGGAGCAACAATCCCTAATGCAAACGGCCCTAATGTGGATACTATTGAGAAAAACTCAGAACTACTGCTAGCTGAAACAACCCAGCAACATCCAGATTCCCCACAGTACACCAAGTCCGGTACATTGCGTGTAAGAAAAAAGTTCAGTACTAGCTTAAAAGATAGGGTAAAGGAAAAACAAAATCAGATTAGATTAAAACATGACGTGAAACCTGCCTGCGACAATAAATGTGTCAAGAAGTGTACACATAAATTTTCGGAGGCCTATCGTAAAAAAATTAATCAGGAATACTGGAAAATGTCGTGGCGTGAGAGACATCTATTTATAAAAAATAATAGTGCTATAGCTGTACCAAAACGAAAAACCACACGAACCCCATTGAGAAATTCAAAAAAGACATTTTCACTGAAAGCTGAGAATGGGGAAAGAATCTCCGTATGCAAAATTTTTCTACTTACTACCTTAGGTTTTAAAAAAAACAACGACCGTGTACTCTACAACTCTCTCAATGACAATCGAGTTTATTCAGAAATTGTTGACATGCGAGGAAAACATTCAAAAACACCATGTGTAGATCGTGAAATTCTCAAAGCACACGTAGAATCATTTCATCCAAAAACATCACATTACAGACGAGAGCACGCGCCACTTAGGCGTTATTTACCAAGTGACATCAATATTACATCTATGCACCAAGACTTTTGCGAGAATCATTCAAATATGTATGATCTGTACCGCAAAAATTTACAATCGATGAATATATCTTTTGCACGTCTCGGTAACGAGGAATGCGAGACGTGTGAATCATTTGAAATCCATAGCAGAAACTTATCGCACGATAGAGAGGAATTAAAAGAAGATTGCGAAATCTGCATGCATTGGAAAGTTCACAAAGAAAAAGTTAAGAAATCACGAATTTTATATGAACAACATAAAAATGAAAAAAACGATGGTAATCATATATATTTTAGTTCTGATCTGGAGAAAGTAATAATGCTCCCAAGAATGGAAATGTTTAAAAAAGTGATATTTTGTCCACGTTTAACTGCATACAATCAAAGTTTTGTTCCTCTCGGTAAGATACAAAAACAACAGCCCTTTGCAGCTTTATGGCACGATGCTATTGCTGGACGAAAAAAAGAAGACATTATTAGTGCCTTGCATAGTTTTCTTTTGCAGTATCGTGATTGCAAGAAAATTGATCTTTGGCTAGATAATTGCAGTGGCCAAAATAAAAATTGGTTATTGTTTTTCTATTTAGTATACATGGTCAACTATAACTTAATTGCTGCAGACACTATTATCCTCAATTATTTAGAAACAGGCCATACTTTCATGAGCTGTGATCATTTTCACCATCAGGTGGAGCTAGCAATGAAAAGAAAACCCAAAATTTATGACTTTCAAGATTTTGTTAACACAGTCTCAACGGCAAATTCTGGAAAAGTTGTTGTTAAAGATATGAGCATCGAAAATTTTATAAATATTGCTGATCACTCTTCTTCCAGACGAATACAGAATTCGCAACCTCGGGCATACATTCAAAAAATGGTACAGATTAAGTTCATAAGAGGTAGTTTTAATATGTTTTATAAAACAGATTTTGATGGTAACGACATTGAACTATGTTTCCTCAAAGATATTTTTCTGAAAAGTCAATGTGGGTTATCCAGTATACTAATAACAAGGAATCATCCCAAGGGAATATGTCGGCAAAGAAAAGAGAACATATTGAAACAATTAGGTTCTTTAATACCCCCACATAATTTGAATTTTTGGACAAACTTGCCAACAAATGACACCCCTGAAGAAAACGAACAGGACTGATGAACATCTCAATATTGTTTTATTTTGCAACTTACTAAGTTTACAATTTTTCTATACCTGTTTCTATGATATTATAGTTCCTACAAATCTCATTTAGTCAATAATTAAACCAAGACTTACCTATTTTAATTACTTATGTACAGGATTTTTGTTGGAAAAGATTGTTATAAATATTTATAGCAACTATTTAAATTTTAAATACGTAGGCTACCAATAAGGTCGTATATATATATTTTTTGAATTTGAATAAGTAATTTTACTCTTATTTGTGAAATTTTTGAAAATATGTAAAATTATATTTTCATATCAGTGAATATGTTAAAGTTCATACAAATATTAGAATTTAAGTAAAAATAAATAATCTTAAAGTTAAATAATTTAAAATTAGTTCATAAAGATTATTGTTAGTGTTAGTTAAATACCTATGTAATATTTGTATTAGTAGGTACCTGTGAAACATTTGTGTAAATTATTTTTAAATAAACTCTAACCTTAATACGATAGAAATTACATTGCATTTTTTTATAATTAATTTTGAATTAACAATAATCGACCTGTACAAATAAACTAAAAAGCAGTTAATGACGAGTGAACCCTTCATAACGGCTTTTAAGTATAGTACATAAACCACCTAAATAAGCCTATCAAATATGTTAAAAATTATAGCAATGCAAACTTAGCTAAAATGCCGCTAAGCATCAATTGTGCCTTTTGTATGTATCTTCTACTATGAAATAATTCAAATCACAATAGGCTTAAAAGTCGTTAAATTATTATAGCTGCGTTTTAGGGATTTTTACAAAAAAAAATTTTCTTGCAAAATGAGATAAACATTTTCGACTTCTTTTTTACATTAAAAAGTCGTTAAGTGATATTTAACGACCTTCTTACCTAAAGCGAACTCACTATTAAATAACATATACTACACTAAAATACAAAGTTCCACTTTTTGCAAAAAATTTATATTTTATGAAAAAAATATGTTTATCTTATGATATGTTAAAGTCCCCTTTATGTCGTAAAATCATAATATATACAATTTATGTTACGTAATACCACGAAAAATTAAATCCCGCGTTTTTTGCCATTATCTCAAAATCAGCTATTTTCAGTTAACGGCCTTTTTAGCTATGAGGGCAGATATCATATCCAAACGCCAGTCTCTTAACCCTAAACCACAGTGAAAACATAATACTTGATCACCTTTGCCGGTATAGTAGAATCCTGCCTCAGCTAAATCTTTCGGTTGTTGTTTAATTTGAACGGGCCAATCGTCAAACGTTTTCAAACGACTTTCCACGGTCATTTTATCTGTATAACGTGGACTTCCTTTTTTCTCAATAAATCATTTTTATTAAAAAACGGGCAATTAGGGCTCCACTTAAAATGATCTACTGTAGGATCATCATCTGCCAGCCAATCACACCCCTCAATACCGCACATCGGACAGTATACAATATCATCTTGATTGGTATAAATAAAACCAGCTAGAGCAAGTTCAGACTTTGGAAATTCTGATGCCCAATTTGCAAATGTATTTAATCTTTCAACATACAGCTCATCCATTTTTCACAACTTACAAACCACTACTGAAGTAAAAGTAATAAGACAGTTCATACATATTTTTAAAATATTTATTCAAGCATTAAGTATAAACATTTTTCTATCCAAATCATCCGAAATTATAGATCTATTGAAAAATAAACATTCACGAATACAATGTATTTGGATAGAGGAGGATGGGAACAAGTCACATAAGTAAAACATTACATTTTCTGAACAAAGATCATATTCACTTTCACATAGTATGTTATTAGTAATATTCAAGAAATTATTGTAGAAACCAGCAAAGTCTAAGTTATGTAGTATATTCATAGTAGACATCACAAGTCCATTAATGTTTATAAATTCACGAACAGTATTTTCAGCTAGGTAAAATGTAGCAAAACCATTAGTCACTTTTAACATCTTGGTATTCATATATGGGGATTTGCTGATATTGAAATTTGAGAATTCTACTTCTTCTTCCACCTCGATACCACTATCATTATCATTATCGAAGTAGTCATTGGCAAACTGTTTGAGGGTGGTGATACAGCCACACCATTCTTCTTCGTTAAACGAAATGTGATGGGTTTTATTAATTAACTCATTAGCGGTCATTAATACTCGTACAGCTGGGATATAATTTCTTGCAGCACTAAATCCAGTTATTATTTTATACTTAGACTTATTTACAGTAAACGCACGTTCATAGATATACTTTTCTTCTTTTTGAGTCACCTCACGATGTTGTTCGGAAATTTTATCGATTTCCTGCCAATGATCGAAATCTTCAGAGAACGAGGGACTAGGTGTGATTAATGCCATTTTTTTCACAACTAACTGAATAATTACTAATCTCGATGTGTACATAAGATCACGATGCGCCCCCTATAACAAGTTTGAGGAATCAAAAAGGGCCTGTGAAATATTGAAATTTGTGTCAATTATCCATAGGGTCAGGTGGGGTAATTGTAAACGAATTTGGAAGTTTGATGTTTGAAGCTTCATGTATATTAAATGAATATTAAATTACGGCGCCTATATGATTAATGCAGTTACTTGTTATGTTTTATGTCACTTTCTATTGTTGAATATGCAATTTTGTGTAATTTTGGCAAAAAAAATCGAGTTTACAATTACCCCTTCACTTTTTAAGGCAATCGAAAATCTAGGGGTAAATGTGAACAATAATGTTGTGTGTACTAAGATTCTAAAGGTTTTAAATGGGGCAAAGGTGAACAATTCGCTTTCTAAGATAAATTCATATGAAAATTAAAGTTATAAAGCCAAGTTCACAATTACCCCAAAATTTCGGGGAAATATAGTAAAAAACTTATTTTTTTAAAATATTTATATAGTAACAGATTAATAGCCATTTTTCGAAAACATCGATAGAAATTGGAAAAGAGTAGAACATTTTCCGTGCTTCAAAGTTTACTGTGGGTGTCGGCAAAATTGCTAAAACCATTTTCATATCAATTGCACTAGTGTCTCCGTCAGTTATCATAAAGGTAAGTGTTTGATCATCTAGGGCATGAAAGCGTGTGACAATAATTTCACCGTCCTCTTCATCAATCGAATTGACAACGCAGATATATCTATACTTAGTTTCATTTCTATATCCTCCAAGTAATTCAACCAATAAAAATGTGTCTATTTTGATATTTTTAAACTCCAATGTGACGTGCTCCATATTACGTTTCTCCTGCTTCTTAAATCTTGAAAGAGGTAAGTCATCCTCCTCCTCAGAGTCTATTGGAGCATCATTTCTATTATCCTTATTTCCACTAGTTGAAGCTTTCTCAGTATCAATTTCAATTGGCGATATGGCAGATGCAGTTCCAGGAAATGGGACGTCATTTATTTATTTTTTATTTATTTATTTATTTATTTTAATACGGTATCCAACAGGCTTACGCCCAGTTACAGGATAAAGAGAACATAGACAAATATATCAGAATAAAAGAAAGAAAAAAAAATTCTTAAATAACACAAACAGTTCATAACACAAACAAAACCTTAAAATATAAAATAATTAGTTTAACAGACTTACTTTACAAGACATAAAAATAATAAAATAAAAATAATAGTTTAAAAACTAATGGATACATTTTTTATTTCGGTAGGACTAGTGCAAAATATATCAAGTCTATTTTCCAGATTGTTATAGTTGCTGTACATTTGATAAAGTGGGAATGACTTGAGCATATTTGTTCGGGCAGTAGGAAGATAGAAAATATTATTATTCCTAGATGAAATTCTGGGCACTCTATATTTTATTTGATTGCAAAGTTTGATACAGTCTAATTGATTATTTACAATTTTATATAATAATATGACAGATGCAACTTCTCTCCTTATCTCAAGCTCACACAAATTTACTCTCAAGCAATACTTCGTGAGGGAATCCAGCCTGCGGATGTATACCAACAATAGCATATACTGTTGCTTTAAGAAATTTACGCTGAACTTTCTCAATTTGAAGGACATGAACATTATAAATAGGACTCCAAACAACAGATGCATACTCCAGACGTGATCTTATGAATGTAGCATATAATGTACGGAAACTGTCAGTATTAACAAATTCCTTACAGTTACGTATTACAAACCCCAAGCTTTTATTGGCACCAGCCACTACAGTCTCTATATGTTTAATAAAATTAAGTTTAGGATCAAAGTAAACTCCCAAATCTTTAATAAAGTCTGGCCTTTGTAATACGATATCCTGTAATTTATAATCATAGGCAAGTGTACTATGTTTCCTAGTAAATGATAAAACATTGCATTTTTGTGCATTAAGTGGCAGTTTATTAATGACACACCAAGTATCTAAGTTGTTTAAGTTACTTTATAATCGCTCACAGTCAGCTAGAGATGTAACTTCTAGGAATATTTTCAAATCATCAGCATACAGTAACGTTTCGGCATCTAGATCGATTATAATATCGTTTACAAATAAATTAAAGAGAAGCGGTCCCAATACCGAACCCTGTGGCACCCCAGATTCCTGCAAGAATTTAACAGACTTGAAACCACGAAGTAGCACATATTGGTATCTATTTTGTAGATAAGTTTGAATTAAATCTAGTAAATTCAATGATAAGCCAAATGTGGCAAGCTTTGACAGTAGAACCTTGTGGTCGAGTCTGTCGAAAGCCTTCGAGAAGTCCGTGTATATTACGTCTACTTGACTTGAATCGTATAATTTTTCACTTATATACTGCGTTATGCTCACAAGGTTCGTTATAGTGAACCTACCTTTCATAAAACCATGTTGGTCAGGTGATATCAGGCCGGATGTATGACCACTAATTTCGCAGTCCAGAATAATTTCAAATATTTTGGCAAAATTACAAATAATAGTGATTGGTCTATAATTGGACAGATCTTTCTTATCACCTTTTTTGAAAATGGGACAAACTCGCGACTTTCTCCATTTATCTGGAAAATGGGATGTCTGTAGCATTATATTAAATATGTAGGAGAGGGGTTTAGCAAATGTTACAGCGCCGTCTCTGATTATAAAAGACGGGATTAAGTCAGGCCCCATAGTCATATTTGCTTTAATTTTTTTGATAACAGTTAAAACTTGTGCTTCGGTTATCTCTGTAATGACCAGTGGTAAGTCATTATTGTTTGACTGCATACCAACCTCTTTATTATCTGATGGTGTGAACGACTTGGAAAAATAATCAGCAAAACTATTTACAATTAATTGTGGATCATCAATTTCTATATTATTGTAAGACAAAACCGAGGGAATAGGTGATGTATTATTCTTTGAGTTAAAAAAGGACCAAAACTTGTTAGGAGTAGTTTTAATTTCTGTCTCCATGTGTGCAATGTAGAGTTTATAAGAAATGTTCACGTCGTGTTTAATTTGAGCCCTCAGTTGTTTGAAATTGTCAAGATGATAAGCCAAACCAGTATTTTTATATTTAATCCAGGATTTAATTTTCAGTTTTAATTTGTGAATAATTTGACCATTAAACCATGGCGGATATGATTTATAAGTAACTTTGGTCCTAGGTATATGCCTTGCAAAAATATTATCCAGTTTAGTATAAAATGAGTCAAGTGTATCGTTGGCGGAGCTAAATTGTTCAATTATAGACCAATCGGTGCAAAATAATTCATCATACAAAGCGTTAAAGTTAGCTCTTTTAAAATTATAATTAGCATTTGTTTGACAGGGAAAGTTCTTTTTACTAGGCTTATTAATTTCAGTTTCAATGAGTAATGCGGGATGATAAGGATCTTCCGGAAGGACTAGTTCAGGAGCTACATTCACAGAACAGAATTTATTACATACAATTAAATCTAAAATTCGACCCAAACTGTTAGTGAAGTAATTATATTGATGTAATTCAAAGAAGTTAAAAAAGTTTATCAGGGAATTAAAGTTACACGTAGATATATTGTTGTTAATACAGTTAAGATATTCCGGTATATTGAAGTCACCTAAAATTAGAATATCTGAGCCATAGAGATAATACAAAGAAGATAGCGAATCGTAAAGTAGTTCATAGTCATTATTTTTACACGATCATCATCGGATTCATCTTGAACTAAATCATTTTCATCAATTTTCATCAATATCTTAACTTTCAGATGTACTATCTGCTGCTTTCCTTTTTCTAGAATTTTTAGCTTTCTTTTCAATTTCATTTTGTTTCTTTTTATGTTTGACATTTTTAGGTTTTTCGGTTTTTGCTTTCTTTTTGTATTCAGCTTCTTTCAATCTCTGGAGAACTTCAGATGTTGTTAGTACCTCTCCATACTTGGCAATCTAGGAATTACTTTTTTAGGCATATTTTGACCTACTTGATCAGGTTTGTAATTTAAAGCTTTGATACTGTTAAAAAAAAATTCTACTACATCTGTTACCTGCAATTTATTATGATCATTTGCCTTCAGTGGCTCAGAAGAAGTACTTGGCTCATGTAATGTAGTGTCATTATCTTCTGTTTGGGTACTGGAGTCGGACGTCTTTTTTGTTTTCTATATTTTCGCAGAAGGGCGGGGTCAAATTCGTCCTCTGGAAATTTTGTAGCATCTACGGGGCAAAGGCCGGTTGATACAAAACCTGAGATGATGTTGGCAGGAATGATTCCCGACATCCAGACGCCCTTTAGTAGTTCAGAAAATTGTGCCTTTGTAATTCTTCCAGAATGATGGGAATATCTGCATTTTTCCATATTCAACCAACAATTTGTCCCATTTGGTTTAAACAGGTCCAAAGACACAGTGGCTGTATTCGATCAGTAAGATGGCTTGGAAATTTTACTAATTATACATTCTCCATCAGTTCTCTACAATGCGAATACTGATATGGCTGCAATGACCGTCATATAATAACACAGCAGTCTGATTGGTCAATCCCGTGCTTTCACGAAGTTTCTTTATATGTGGAATGAAGGATGTACAGAACCACGAGTAAAATTGTGCCTCCTCCATCCAACCGTTCTTTGATGCTGCATACAATGTGCCAGGATATGAATTATTATCGCTAGTCCATCGGGCTTGAACCGCTGCACCTTTAAAAAGTATAAGGGGGTATGGCAGGGGTTTCTTATTATTTTGCCATATTATAACTGTAAATAAGTCATACTTTTAAAATGTTTATTTTTGATATAAAATATAATAATAAATTCTCGACAATTATAAATTGGTATATACAAATATAAGTTCTTCTTTTTTTCGTGTATCTTATTCTGATATCTAATATTAATTATTCTTCGTTGCCTTGATACCCAATTTTGTTTCTTCTCCAGGCCTTCTTGTTATTTGACTTCCTTCGCTCAACCTATCAGCAGAGAAGAACGATCACAGAGAAGCGACAGTGCCGGCGGAACGTTTGAGGTTCTATGGCCCAGCCGATTTGAAGTAAACACACACGTTTACACTGAGAGAAGTTATCCTTTTGGTACATGTACACCGAGATGTACACTGAGCGAACTGCATGACAGTGTATTATATAATATAATAAATATATAAATATATAATATATAAAATTCAAAGCGATTTAAACAGATTATGTGCATACTGTAGACAGAAAGATATTACCATTAATTCTGACAAATGTTATTCTATATCGTTTACAAGAAATCGAAATACTGTCAATTTTATATATGAGATTAACAGCATGAACCTCAAGTCTGTCAATGAAATTAGAGATTTAGGTGTCCTTTTGGACATAAAATGGTCCTTCCAACCTCATATAGACAAAATGATTAATGGAGCTAATATAATGCTCGGTTTTATCGTTAGAAATTGTAAAGAGTTTAAAAATCCTAAATCGATAATATCAGTTTACTATGCTTTCGTTTACAGTAAACTCAATTTCGCTTCATCTGTTTGGAACCCGCAATACGCATGTTATATAAGTAGGATAGAAAATATCCAGAACAAATTTCTGAGATTTTTGGCATGGAAATTTAATATACCGTTTGCAAATGATAATAAGTATAAAACGTTAAGATCACACTTTAAAATTGTATCACTGTACGACAGAAGAATTATAGCCGACTTATTACTACTATACAAAATTATAAATAATATGATAGATAGCCCAGATTTATTATCATCTATCCTTTTCTATACACCAATTAGGCAATTTAGAAATAATAATTTATTTGTACAGCCTTTTAGTCGCACAAATTTAAGTCTTAACTTGCCTTTATGCCGCATAGTACGACATTTCAATAATTATGGTGCTGAAATAGATTTATTTGATACATCGATTATTTCGTTAAAAAATACTTTAAAGAGTTATTTCCTTAACAATGGGTAGGTAGTTGCAATCATTGTATTTTGTATAGTTTAGATAAAATATACATATATTGGATGTTATGTGCATTAAGTATGTATTATCTATAATGTGAAATATTTATGTTATTCCCACTAAAACTATGATTTCATAGTGGGTACTCTTGTGGAATGTGTACATTCTGTTTGTATCCCAAATGTAGTAAATAAATAAATAAATAAATAAATATTGTTCATCGCAATTAGAGCGCATGGGTAAATGTTATAAAATGTAGACCAGTTAATATTTATATCCTCTATTGCAAAACTTTGGTATTATTAGTTCAAAGCATCAAGCATTGTATAATTTTCAGGAATTTCTTAATTTAAAACAATTCAACACTGTGCCAAATCAAAATAACAGAATGCTTGATTTATTGTTTAGTAACCTATCTTGTCACGTTAAAAAAGACTATTTGCCCTTAGTCACTGAAGATACCTATCATCCTAGTTTCAATTTTAATTTTCGATGTACTTCAGATCATTTTGAACAATTTGCTCAAAATAATTTTTTTTATAAAACTTATAATTTTAGAAAAGCCAACTTTCCACTTTTATATGATTCAATAATAAATATAGATTGGTCTGAGTTATATGATGGTATAGATGTAAATTCGGCATGTGATATTTTTTACAGTACATTAAATAAATGTTTCGATAACAATGTTCCACCTAAACTCAAAACCTCTCGTCGATATCCCCCTTGGTACAATAAAAAAAATCATTGACAACATACGAAGAAAAGAAAACGTTTTAAAGAAATACAAACTAAATAACCTGGATGTATACTTCAACGAATTTAAAACCCTTCGCGCGACTATTAAAGTACAAATTAATTCAGCATACAAAGAATATATTAATGACATAGAAAAAAATATTACTAATGATCCCTCTAATTTCTGGGTATATGTTAATAGCAAAAAAGGTCGTTCTAGAATTCCAGGAACTATAATAAATGATGATATTACACTTAACGATCCGCAGTCAATTGTGCAAGCATACGGTGAATACTTTCAAAGTGTTCATCACAATTCGGATATATCGTACGCAGAAATGTATGAGGGATTTTTACAAAATAATGCATCCATCCATATAAATGTGATACATAAAAACGATATAATTAAGGCGTCCAAAAAATTAAAAGACAAGCTTACCTCAGGTATTGATGGAATTCCGAGTTTTTTCGTGAAAGATAGCTGTCATGCTTTATTAGAACCTTTACTTTTCTTGTATAATTTGATTCTGCAGTCTGCTACATTTCCGGACATATGGAAAACTGCTCGCATTACTCCCGTGTTAAAAAAAGGTGATCCAGCCATGCTTCAAAATTATCGACCTATTTCTATTCTATGTAACTATGCTAAACTATTCGAAATAGTGATTTACAATTATATATATCCCGACGTCAGACTTTATATCTCCCCAGACCAACATGGATTTTTAGATAAAAAATCAACTGTAACGAACTTAACCTGTTTTACACAATTTATAGCAGAGATTCTTGATAAGCAAGGTCAGGTAGATACGATATATATGGATATACAAAAGGCGTTCGATCAGATCGATTTATATTTACTTATCAAGAAATTAGATATATTTGGTTTTTCACAAAATTTAATTAAATTTTTTACGTCATATTTATTTGAGCGTAAACAGTTTGTAGAATATGAAGGTTTTCGCTCTAATACCTATACAAATACTTCAGGGGTACCTCAAGGTTCCAATTTAGGGCCACTTCTATTTCTTATTTTTATAAATGACATAAATGATGATATCAGCTGTTCCAAATTAATGTTTGCAGATGATTTAAAAATTTTTACAGAGATAAACTCGATAACTGACTGCATACTGCTGCAAAGTGATGTTGCAGCTATTTCACACTGGTGTCAAGTTAACCACCTCTCTGTAAATATTAAGAAATGTAACGCCCTCACATTTTGTCGAAAAAAGCAATTTATAATTTATGATTATAAAATCAATTCAGTAAGTATAGCTAGATGTGAAGAAATTAAGGATTTAGGTATCTTCTTTGACCCCAACTTAACATATAGAACTCACATTAATAATATTGTATCAAGCTCATACAAAATGTTAGGATTTTTATTAAGAAACTGTAAATGTTTTTCCAACACTTTTAGTCTTAAATTATTATTTTATGCATATATTCGCTCAAAATTAGAATATGGAGCAGTAATATGGTACCCTTGGTATGAATGTCATAAAAATAATATTGAAGCTATTCAAAGAAAGTTTTTAAAATATTTGTCATTTAAGGAAGATGGTATTTACCCACCTAGAGGAGTTAGTACATCCGTTTTAACTAGTCGCTTTACCATGGAATCATTAGAAACTCGCCGTATAATCATCTCAATAAAATATTTATATAATTTAATACATAATAATATTGACTGCCCTTTATTGTTGGGTAAAATCAACTTTCTAATACCTAGACTCGCAGCCAGATACGATACAACTTTTTATTGTGATAACTATAGGACAAATGTCATGATTAAATCTCCAATTTACGTGATGTGTAACAATTTCAATAGAATATCCCATCTTTGCGATATAAATTGTAATAGTATAAGCAATATATTAAGTCATATCACAGATAACACTGGATAATTTCATTTTTTTTTTTTTTTTGTAAATTAGTTTCTATTAGGTTATTTCATTGTTTATATATATTATATATATATTATATTGTATATTTACTGTTTATTTTTCCTCAAATGTTTCCTGTAATTGGGTTTGACCTGTTGGAAATAAAGGATTATTATTATTATTATTATTATTTATAATAAAATATAAATTAGTTTTATTCACATATAAACTAATATTAGAGATGTTTAATACATTTCTTAAAATACATTTTAGAAGGATTTTGTGCCACATTCACACACTTGTATTTATTATTAATAATATGTCTTAATAGTATGTATATAAAAATAAAACAAGATGTTTCACAACAAATATTTTTATTTATATATGGGTTAAAATTTTCAATTTTCTATCTACTTTATTTATTTTGAAATCCCTATTAGTATATTTAACAGAATAAAATATTTTAATACTTTTTCCTGATGTAATGTGTTCGCATATTATATATATATATATATATATATATATATATATATATATATATATATACATATATATATATATATATATATATATATATATATATATATATATATATATATATATATATATATATATATATATATATATATATATATATATATATATATATATATATTATATTTCAATTTACTTCATAGCGTTTTTATAATCTAAATAAGTACATCAAAATTGGCAAGTTGATTAGGTATTTCGTTTACTTTGTCTTTAATCGTTAAATGAAATAGATTTAATAGTCGTTATTTCACTGATTGCACATATATTTTCAATATAGGTATAACCTAAAAAAAATATTGAAATATACGCAAAAATAATAATAATTACCTTTCGTAATCCTTGGGGAATCTAAAAAGGCTGAGTCCTTCCCCAGTTTTTGTTGAACACCCACGATATGCACAAAAATATCCAGACATCTTAAAAACTCGAACTAGATAGCACGCGAAATGCGAGTGACAACAACACACCATAGTTGGCGGATGCGCATACGAAAACTGTTCACGCTGAAAGCCTTTATGTCGCTTCTTTGTGATCGTTCTTCTCTGCTATCAGGTCCAAGAATCTACGGATCATGTTAGGGAATTTGTTAAATCAGAAAATAGAATCTCAGGTTATGTGGTTTGTCAACAATTGTCTAATTTTAAGGTTATAGTTCTGTCAAACACCTCAACTTTTTTGGTTATCACAGAAACGTTAAAAATACTAAATAACAAAGATTAACATTAACGTATAGGTAAAAGATACTTTAAGTCGAAAGAGACTTTTTTAACTTTTTGTTCAGGAAAACAAGTAATGTCGTTAGGTTCAAAAACGGAAAAAACTGGTTTTAGCCTATCAATGTTAACTATTACTTCTTTGTTCTCTCTTAAGAGTGTGAAAAGCTTGTCAGTTCTTCGAATGACTTTAAACGGACCTTCATATGGAGGTGTTAAAGCAGATGGTGTTTTTACAAAAACGAATTCTGCTGTTTTTAATTCAGGAGAAACAAATATTTTTTTAGTACCATGTTTTGTAACAGGTTCTGGTCGAATATTATGAAAAGATTCTCGTAATATAGTTAAAATTGTATGTGTATCTACATAATTATCAATGCCAGTAAAAAATTCTCCTGGTAAACGCAATGGTTGACCATAAACTAGCTCTTCTGAAGCGCATTTTAAATCTTCCTTAAAAGCAGATCTGAGTCCTAACAAAATTAAAGGTAATTCATCTATCCAATTTTTATTATTATTTAATTTAGCTATCAAAGCTGATTTTAAAGTTCTATGCATTCTCTCCACCATCCCGTTACTTGACGGGTGATAAGTTGTGGTATGCCAATTTTGAAAACCCAATCTTCGGGCGAATCCCCTGAATAAGTGTGACTCAAATTGTCTTCCTTGATCATGTGTGATTCTACAAGGAACACCGAATATTGACACGTATTCAGTTAGAATCGTTTTTATAATAGTATCAGTTGAAATATTACTTAAAAGATAAATTTCTATCCACCTAGTGGCTCTATCGATAATGGTTAATAAATAATTTTTACCATGAGAGACTGATAAAGGTCCTACTAGATCTATGTGTATACAAGGTGAATCTTAGAGTGGCGGCCATATTTTTGGGGTTAATAGTACTAGTCGTCATGAACATGAATCCGAATTTTTTTTTTGTAGGTTGTAAAATGGCCGAGTTATGAATTTTTTAAAAAAATTTGCGATTCAAGTTTCCTGTAATTCCGGCGCCGCTGGGCAAGCACTTACTGCATTACGTGTGACCGGTCGACAGTGTTGCCAAGTGTAGATGATATAAAACTCTCGCTAGCGCATTCCACTGGCGGGGTACCCAAATTCAAATAAAAAGGGTTTAAACAATATTCATTTATCATGGCGCGAAAAAAAAAAAAATTGTAGATTTGTGTTCCCATAGTGAACGGTGTCGCCTCCTATAAATATGGCCCCCACTCTAAGATTCACCCTGTATGTTCAAAACGACCTCTAGGAACTTCGAAAGTTCCTATAGGTGATTTGGTGTGTTTTAAAACCTTGGCTTTCTGACAAGACAAACATTGTTTTGTCCATCCATTAATTTCTTTATTCATTCTAGGCCAAAAAATCTGCTGTTTATTAATTTTTCAGTTGCTTTATTACCTGGATGAGCGATATTATGCATTTCTTATTATATATTAATTCTGAATATTATCCATACGAGAATCAGGAATTAGATTTTTCAACTCGAAAATACGCATATCACATGTATACAGAATTTTGTAAAACATTGGCAGGTAATAACAGACCCATGATAGATTTTGTAGCCTTCAACAGCCATGCTATATTTGCTATTGATTGCTCTAAAAGAAACGATAGCATAAAATCATCGACTATTGATATTAAATTGGAGATTGAAACTAGATAGCCATTCCCGGCTAATACGAGGGCAACTTGTATCCTCATTCACGATCGCGTGGTGGAATATTTACCGCTTAGTGAAGTTGTAAGGAGTGTAATATAAGATGTATGTCAAGTAATAATAATCGTTGATATTTAGGGCTTTAATTTGCCAGATTTTTATCCGAAAGAAATAACATTTATGAGTGGACAACAAACAGCTCATTATCTATTGAAGCCTCCATTCCAGATTACCACCTTGAATAATCAAGTGCGAAAATAGATAAAATATTTAGAGAATAATTGTCACAGTCTGAAATATGATGCCGGCTGCATAGTCTATGATAAATTGGATGATATATTACGTAATCACTTGCTGAATAATACTGCCAACATTGTATATCCGAAGGGACATCAAAAACATGAATTTCTCAAAAATAAACTATTTGAACTGGGGGAACAAATGCCATCATCAGCACCTGACATTATCAACGTGGAAAATATTATTGACGCACCTAATTTCATTAAAGGCGCACCCTGTTGCTTTATATTAATTACAAATCCATGTGTAGTTTAACAAACTGTAATTTACTTTATAATTGGCTATATTTATCTTTACCAAAATAAAAAATTATGTAAAATACAGATTTGTTCTCATTCCATCCCCACCCCACACTCCCCATATATATAATAGTATGCATTTCATCATAAGCATAGTAATACAGTGAACGGCGTGCCATCATAAACTAGAAACATGACTCAAAACTGCTATATAACAATCGAGTTTTATGATGAAAATGGTAAACTTATCAATGAAAAGATTATTAAGATGCATAACCTTGCATGTACTGAAGAAACATTTCATCTAACAGATAAGAATTTTTCATACATTATAGTAGCAGGATGTTATGATGAGTTTTGTGATTGTCCACGAGACCGGTTCTTCCCGTAGTATCAAACTAAGCGTTCCCGTAAAATGATGTTATTAAAAGTGAGGTTAGAAAGACATTGTGAGCAGTTGGATGAGTTAAAAGAACTTATAAAATTGTATGACCAAAAACAGTGTATGTTCTCCAGATTCCAAAAATTGAGTGTAGAAAAGGACGATGAACAGCTTGGAATCGAAAAGTATTTATGAATTTGTTTCAATACATCATCAGAGTTCAGACGTCGTCACATTACCCCAACTCGAGTATAAATATATATAGTTACTTGAAGAATTACTTAGTTTATTAGTAATGATGGCGTTGTTAAGCCCTCATTTCATAATTTTGTATGCTGTGCTTCAAAATATCATATTCATATGTTTCGATAAGGATGGACTGAAAAATGATAGTTGGCCTTCAAAATGGACGAGGATGACGCCATATTCAGCTAATAACATACCTACTTTTATAGCATCAATGTCCAATGATGTAATACAATACAAGTTGAAAATACGCTTTCAGGATAGTACTATGGGAGATGTAGCTTGGAAAATGTTAAATTGTTCATATGACGCTACTACTACCCCCACTTACACACCTCCACCATCTCAATTTAAAGCAAGCATTGTCTCAAAAGAATTTGAATCAATGTTAGGTTTGCTGTACTACATTAGAGTTTGTTCCACGATCATAATACTAAAGTGTATCATTATATTTATACAGAAAAAATATAAAAGTTGATAAAAATGTGGATGTCTTACAGTGAACAGAAATGGAGTAAAGCTGAGGATTTACAATGTGCTATTGAACGATTGCGTAATGGAATTTCAGCGCTAATATTTAGCGAACAACATGATAATATATACTGTTGTGACTCCATCCAAGATGATATTGACCTCAATGAAGCATGTGAAAAACAAGTACAGATGTACAGGAAAGCTTTGGATTTGTGTGACAAGTTACTCGATGGAAACCTAAGTATTCAGAAATTTTGTCGAGAAATTATTGCGATCGATATGAATCAATTTCTAATTAATATTAAAATGTATATACCACAAAAATACATTATTCAATTTAATATACAGGGTGTTTGGCGGATGGTTTGCCAACTGGAAAGGGTGGATAGGTGAGGCCATTTGGAACATATTTAGCCCCAATGATCTCTATACAAAGTCTCACGATTTTCGAGATATTATTTTTTTTGTTAATTTTGTAAATTTCCCAAAATTCAGCATTTCAGCCGTTATAACTAATTTTTTTATGGTTCTAACAGCTAAAAATAATTCCCGACATAATGGGTAGGAATTTTTTTTAAATGCAACTTTGCATTGCATTTAAAAAACAGTAAAAGCGATCAAGATGTGCAAATGCTTTTAAAATGTTCTCCAGTTTAGGCCCTTTCTAACGGTATATATCACATTCCATACTATAACAGCTAAAGTGCTGAATTTTGGGACATTTTCAAAATTAACAGAAAAAAATAGTATCTCGAAAACCGTGAGACTTTGTATAGAGGTCATTGGTGCTAAATAGGTGCCAAATGGCCTCACCTATCTACCCTTTCCATTTGGCAAACCATCCGCCAAACACCCTCTGTATATGATGATGAAGAATAAAATAATGTCCGTATTTTGTTGTTTTATTAGTTGTTCTCCGCCTATGTTTAGCTTGTATTAATTAACCATATTCTCGACTCGACGTTTATGATAAAAAATTCAATTACATAATTTTTAACACAGCGAATGTGTGGCGTTATCACTTCCGTTAATCGCATTATCGCTTCAAGGTGAATGCTTGTTTTATTGAAATTAGGTACCGTTTAAAAACATTCTCAAGTTATATAGCGTATGACGTCACACATTTCTTGACCAGAAGGGCATTAGCTGCCACCCATACCAAAGGGTAGCTCTCATCAAGGAACCTATCAAAACAACTTTCAGATTTTAATTATCTCTTGAGCTATTAGCAAAAACATGTGTATGACGTTACACATTTCTTGACCAGAAGGGCATTAGATACAGGGCTGTCACCCATACCAAAGGGTAGCTCTCATCAAGGAACCTATCAAAACAGCTTTCAGATTTTAATTATCTCTTACCGCCCTCAAGTTATAAGCAAAAAACAAGCAGAACCCCCCACCATGCATGCTTTTTTGCAGCATCCCATTACTGCGCATGTTCTTTCTTTTCAGTGAGCACCGCCATGTTTTTTTCTCCATCGCGCATGGTCGCCATGTATTTCCCCATCGCGCCGCCATGTTTTTTTCTCATAGCTATTGCGCATGATTTTTTTCTCATACCTATTGCGCCGCCATGTTTTTTTCTCATACCTACTGCTTTCTCATACCCACTGCGAATGATTTTTTTCTAGAGCCACCTGCTCTTCAGCAGCCTCTGGACCTTCTTGCAGCCAGCCATCCCCCAGACTTCTTGTACATCCCCCAGACATCACTTATTGTATTTCTTGTACCCCTTGATGATCGCTCTCGATGGACATGTGCCATCAGCAGTTTGACAGCTCACTTCCGGTCCCGTAGTCTCTTTGTATATCTACTCCAGTCCGTCCATTGAGGATTCGGCACTGACTGAGGATAGTGTATATCCTTGGTCGTCTCTACATGCTGCATCGTGCCTGGATGCGTTCGTTCAAGTATGGGATAATGGCCGAAAAAGATACTTCAACCCTCCAAACAAATGGAATGTTTTTTCTTGTTAAATAATTAAGAGGTGCAGCAATGTTTGCGAAATTTTGAATATATTTTCTATAATAATTAGCAAAGGCAACAAATCTTTTCACCTCCTTAGAATCTTTCGGAATTGGAAATTTTTGAATTACTTCAATCTTCGAAGGATCAGGTGACACCCCTTCAGATGAAATTGTATGACCTAGATATAGAATTTCTTTTTTTAAAAATTCACATTTATTTGGATTTAATTTCAAATTTACCTCCCTCAGCCTTTGAAAAATTTTGACTAGGTTTCTATTGTGATTTAATAAATTATTTCCAAAAACAATTAGATCATCTAAATAAACAAAACAACATTCATAGTTCAACCCAGACATTGCAATTGTCATTGCACGAGAAAAAGCACTAGGGCTAATTTTCAACCCCATTGGAAGTCTTGTCATTTGGTACTGACCTCGATCTGTTGTAAACGCTGTATATTGTCTACTGGAATGACCTAGTTCGACCTGATAATAGCCTTGAGACAAATCAAGATGAGAAAAGTACATAGCCCCCTGTAATGAGTCTAAGATTTCTGTGATGCAGGGCAATGGGAACTTGTCATCTTGTATTTGTTTATTCAATTGCCTATAATCTATAACAACCCTCCATTTTTTATTTCCATTCTGATCAACCTTTTTTGGAACAATCAGCAAAGGCGCTGACCATTTTGACCTTGTTTCTTCAATTATTCCCTCTTTTAACATATTATCAATTTGTTTATGAATTTCTGCCTTTTGCGCATGAGGAATCCGGTAAGGCTTTATGTAAGCAGGTTTAGCAGATTTATTTAATCGTATATTTTCTTTATAAATATTAGTTGTTGTTAATGGATCATTGCCTAATTGAAATACGTCAGAATATTTAACACAAATTTTTTCTAAAGTGCTTTTTTCTTCACTATTTAGATGGTCTTTCTTAATAATATTTAATAATTCGCTTGCTCTATCAACTGAAAAATTCCTATTACTTTCAAATTCACCTAAATTATAATCTTCTAATTTTTCTACGTTTGGGCTAAAATTTTTAAGAATAACTTCTTGATCTCTAACATTTAGTATTTTAATGGGTATCATATTTCGATTAGGTCTAGCTAAAGTTCCAGCTACGAAAACTCCTTCACATAGTTCACTCGGTAAAACAACACAATCCTCAGCCATATCAACGCTAAAATATTTTATTACTTCACATCTTGCCGGAATTGAGGTATGCAATGCATGTGCCGATTGAACAGGAACGACAATTTTTTTATTATTAAACCAAAAAGAAAATAAAAATCGTTCATAATCTATTATAGCTGAATATTTATTAAAGAAATCTGAACCTAATATACCATGCATGTTATGGTCAAGGTCATGTAATATTAAAAACCGATGACAGAGCTGTGTATTGTTTACTTGCAATGAAACAGAAACTGAACCTTTTGATACTGTTGACCCAGAAATACCATTTAAACTAATTTTCTTTGATGAGTCAATTATTTCATGTTTACCTACATATTTGCTAAAAATAATGCTAACTGTTGCTCCCGTATCTAATAAAAATTTTAATTTTTTACCTCCATAGAAAAATTCTACAAGGTTCATCCCATTTAATGTTAAAACTTTAAAATTAGTAATTCCTCGTTGGGCCTCGAAAAAATAGCTCCGACGGGATACCTGAACAATTTCGATCACTAGTTATATTATTAGATTGTCCATTTGAGTTTGTCGTGTAATATAATCTTTGGGTAGTATTGTTTCCATAACAAAAATTGTTACCTTTAGGACGATTGTTATTAAAATTACCTCTACTATTACGACCCCTATTATAATTTGAATTGTAACTAATACCTCTAGTTTGGTTTCTCGAAAAGTTGTTATTACCTCTTACAAATCTGTTATTTGTGGAACCACGTCTAAAATTTACATTTCCGCGAGTATGAAAAACCTGACCGTTAATATTACTCGGCATTTCTTCATCTTTCGCTCCTTGTATTGCGTCAGCTAATTTGGAATAGTTGCGCGCTTTAATTATGGTTCTTAAATCATTATTTCGCAACCCATTTGCAAACGAATTAATAGCAATTTTTTCATTTACATCTCCTAAAATTTTCAATGCAGTTTCGTTACCCTCACTCTGAGTAATTGTAAGATCCGTCAATAATTCCTCTATTGATTTGCCAAATAGGTCAATAGATTTTCCCCCTTGCTTAGCATTATTTAACTGCGTTGACAAATAGGACACCGATTTTTTTGTTATAAAATAATTTTTCAAATCGACAATTAGTTCCGCATTTGAATTGTATGTCTTATTAAGTCTAATTTTCGCGCTTTCTGTTAAACTTTTTTTTAAAATAAAGGTTGTCAGCAAGATTTTCCCAGTGGCATCTAACATTGAATCATATAATTCAATAGCGTCGATTAGCTGCTTAGTTACAGTTTCGGTACCGTTCATAACCGGAAGCAGACTTGCTGCTGTTTTCAAATTAAATTTTTCCGACATTTTTTCTTCGGTATCTGAAACTGATGAATCGGAATCTACCGGAATTAATTTTTCATCGGTTTCAGATTTTTCAGTACCCGATAACTGTAACCTTTCATTCAAAATCGACTCAATCCCATTTAAAATTTTACTAACAGTATTTGCATATTCCCTAATTTCTTCCCTAAGCTTAACATCTACAGTTGACTTATTATACACATCTTTTAATCGTTCATACTCATTTCTACACTTTAATAATTTCTTAAACTTACGATTGGTCACTTCATTGTCTTTTCTTCTTACACTACTGTCCTTATTTAAATTTCTGTAAAATACGGTTAATTCTTCTGTCAGATATCTAAATTCTTTAACAATATTCATTCCATGCAGACTACAATCAATCTTGTGGACCTAAAAACCTAAAAAAAAAAACTGACAGGGAGGAACTTGCATCCATCCTATGCAATCTCTTGACTGGCACTTATTTCTTCTCGAATCTTCTTTTCCAATCTTTTTTTACATCTTTGATAGCAATACCCTAGTATAACTATTGCCGCCAAAATTAAAACCACAATTTCCACAATAGTTTTTCCTGTAAGATCAGCTGGGAACATACCATTTATTTGACTCGACTGTCCCCCGCTATTACCAGCCACAATAACCTCTTCTTTACTCTGGCTACTTCCCATTTTATGTCATGTTCAAATTACCATACCATTAACCAACATGACCCATCACAATTTCACCATAAGCCATTAAATTTAAATATTATTCCATTTTATATAGGTACATTAAATATTATTCCAATATATACAGGACTGTTCCATCTTAGTTCCAGTGGCAGGATCGCCATGTGATAACTCTTATTATATTCGTTGAGATTTTAGTTAAACGACTTGTGTTTTAAATCATATCTTTATTCACACACTGTCTAATTCACAATACAATTCTTAATAATTGCCACCTTAGTGGTATTCCAAAAATAGCTAAAGCAGCAACTTACTTAACCTACATAACTTAAAATTAAATAAATAAGTTCTACGACCTCGGCACACGCGTGTACTAATAAAACAATAATTATCAATTAATTAAATATACTGTAGGTTATTTTACACCATTACAAACCATTCAAGCCATTATGCTTGTTACTCACGGTGCGTGCGGTGGCACTTCGGAGCGGTCTGCACTGGATCCATTTAGTAAAGCGATCTTGAAACACCACTAGGTAATTATTCCCTTTACTGGTTCGTGGTAGAGGAACCGACCAGGTCAGTACTAACAGTTTCCCACGGTTGACGGTTGACGGATGGTTGCATTTTCCTGGCAATCTGCTGTTGGCACGGTTTGTACCTCTGGCACTGGAGGCAATTCCGTACATTTTGGCAATATCTCGGAACATTCCGGGCCAGTAGTACCGGTGAGCCATGCGAGCTATGGTTTTGGCTATTCCCATGTGTCCAGCGGACGGCGCATCATGGTTCTCGGCCAACACGATACCCCGTAGAGGGGTTGGCACGCATAACTTCCAGGGGTCGGACAGGTCGGATTCAGATAAGTCGTGCGGATTCCAAAAATGACGGAACAAGCGGTCGCCTTGGACGCGATAGTCGGGAAAGTCTTCATGATTGTTCTCGACTTCTGCCTTTTTGCGAGCATACCAAGAACAGTCATTTGTTTCCGTCAGGGAGCTTAATCCCTCGGAATCTGGAGCGGATGATGGTCCTGGTAATGGTTGTCAGGATAAGGCATCTGCCACTCGGTTCAGGGCGTCTTTGCGGTACTTGATTTCAAAGTCGTACTGCTGCAGGAAGATGCTCCATCGAGCCGGGTGTCCTGCCGGACTCTTGATAGAGTGCAGCCAGCGAAGAGATTGATCATCAGTCAGCACGGTATAACGGTAGCCTTCTAGGTAGGGTCGCAACTCCTAAGAACCGGCGGACGTTGCGGACGTTACGTGGCGTCGGAATTTGACGAATGGATTCCACCTTGTCGGGATCGGTGTTGATTCCTTCGGACGTAACGACATGACCCAGGTGCTTTAATGACTTCCTACAGAATTCACACTTCGCTGGGTTAAGTTGCAGGTTCGCGGCTCGGAGTCGGCGGAATACTTCCTTCAGATTTGCCACCTCGAAGCTTTCTCCTAGGACGATTATGTCGTCCAGATACGCAAAAGCGTAAGGATCCAGGTCGGGGCCAATGATACTGTCAAGTAGCCGTTGAAACGTAGCGGGCGCGGAATGAAGTCCAAATGGCATTACTCGAAACTGGAATAGTCCACGGCCTGGAACGGTGAATGCAGTGATCGGTTTGCTGGAACTGGAGAGGGGTATATGCCAGTATCCCTGTTTCAGGTCTATACTAGAGATATATCGGGCTCGGCGTAGTTTATCAAGAATGTGATTGATATACGGTAGCGGGTAAGCGTCCTTTTCGGTAACTTCGTTTATTTTCCGGAAGTCGATACAAAACCGGGGTTTCCCGTCTTTCTTCTTGACTATTACTACCGGTGAACTCCACGGACTGTGAGACGGTTCGATGATCCCGTTTTTAAGCATCTCGTCAACTTCTTGATTAATGATCTCTTGCATTTTTGGATTCTGCGGACGGTACCTCTGCTTGATCGGTTCGGAATGCGACAGACGTATGTGGTGTTGTACCTGGTCGGTAGTACCATGGATTTCTTGGAAACTGGGTAACTCGGTATCCAGAAAGCTTTGAAGGCGGCGCTCCTCACTTGCAGTGAGAGTCAAGGCAACGGTTCCCAAGGGGCTGGCGGGCATGGCTACTGGTTAAGACACCACGTGGCCATTTAGCGAAACTGAAGCAGTGCCTGGGGTGATGAGAAAGTTATGTTTACTCAATACGTCCATCCCCAGGACTATGTCGGACGAGAGATTCTCAAGATACAAGAGATCTTCTGAGAAGCGGGTTTTACCGATGGAAAATTTCAGCTGATAAGCGCTGGTGACTGTACCCAAATTACCATTAGCTAATTGCGCGGACGGGGTGGTAACGGCCTGCGGCATAATCCCAAGATGCGTACAATACTCGTTGACTTTGTTACCGACGTATGATCGGACGGCTCCGGTGTCCACAAGGGCGGAAAATGTCTGGTTACGAATGCGTGCTGGGACGTACGGACGGTTATCACGATCTGGTGTCAGTTCTTGATACGAGGCGGAAAAATTGCGGAACCATACTGGCCTCGGTACGGTGTGGTCCCGATTTAGTTTCCCGAGGTGGCACATTGGCAATCCCGGGTCATCGATCGTGCCTTGCCGTCCACAGCGGGAGCAGAACAGGCGGGGTGGTGAGCGACATTCGCTCCGGAAGTGGCCGGTCTTGCCGCAAGCACGGTCTCCGGAAACTGGCTGCTGCGGTTTAGACGGATAGTCGTACTTCTTCCGGGTGGCAGCAGGTACAGGGGATAGGCCAACAGGTTGCGGTGCGGTGAGTTCGAGACAGAGGGTCTCATACTCGTCAATCCGAGATACAAGATCCCGCGGACTGGTTGTCACTCTTACGGATATACTGGCGGTATTCCGGCCGTAAATTTCCATACAATCGGTATAACGCTTGTTCGGGTGAGTAACCACCATGCCGACGCAGTAGTGTTTGCAAACCCACCACGTAATCACGCCCCGCCTCGTTCGGGAGCTGGCGGCGGTTGTGGATGTGCTCCTCCAAACCGGGCTGATAATTGGTGGGTAAATAAACTGTTTAAAATCAGCGAGAAAGTCCTCCCAACTTGCCCACAAGTCACGGTTATTACGGTACCAGCCCAAGGCGTTGCCTTGAAAAATTTCGTATAAGGCAAGTAACAAGTCGGTTGTCGAGATATCACCGTGTTCTTGGAATTCTTGCAGTTTTTCTAGAAACTCCACGGCGTCGGTTTTACCGTTAAAGTGTAAGTTACACTTTCGGACGGTTTCGCACACCGCGTTGACTGTCATCCGGCGAACGGGTTCCGTGAGCGTTGTTACGCGTGGTAGGCTGGAGGTTGTCACAGTTGGGTTGATTACTAGCGGTGGTGGCGGCAGCGGAAAGCTAGGTTGGACGGTACTTGGCCTAGGTGAAGAACACCCCTTATGGAGGAAGTTCCATAAATAAAAATTATTCAATAAATAATTTATTTTGAAATTAATTAAAATATTTAAAATAAACTGGTGCACAATTGAAGTGGATATTAGAAAAATATGGACCAAATTTGAATGTCTATATTTTTGGAACGGGTTGGTTAATCTTGATACGATTTTTTGTGACCATTAGCAAAATTCATTGACTGTCAACTGTCTCAAATAGATTTTTAAATTGTGGTTGTTTCTTTTATCCACAGGGTGATTAACCAGACCCTTACATTTTCGTTAAATTTCATCGTTCTCCCAATTTCCTAAAAAAATTTTGGGATTTTTTTTAACACATTAATTATGATTTACAGGCAATTCTGAAAGACCAATTTGAAATTATTTTTGATAGCTCTGTTATTTTCAGAGATACCATTTGTTATAGGAAAAATTGCGATTTTTTTACATTTTAGTTTACAGTATTTTAATACGATAGTCAATTACAATTGTTTCTTCGATATTCAACGCTCCCAGGGTGCCCTTTTCAAATGCAAGGCGAGCAAATTAATTTGTGTATAAGGAAATGAACCAACATAAAAATAAATAATTTAAACTTTTTGGTATTTTTACAAATTGGCGTTTCTTATATTCGACACTACCAAAAATCTGAAAATGAGCTTTTATCAATTTTGATAGAAAATTTTGGAATCTTGGACAATACTGCCGAAACGGTTTCAGAATTTTTGCGTCATCCCTATTATTAAAAGAGATACATTTTTTGGTAAATAAAAACGTATAATTTGCAATTGAGAAAACCTTGATTTACAAATTTGTTCGGATCTATGGCAGTCTGAGGTGATATATCGATATGAATAAGACGGGTCACTCTTTTTGGTCCATTGACGTACTGGAAACATTTTCTAAGGGGTCAAAAATGTGTTTTATTTCTAAATTTTTGCGGTGACACCACAGGTACTCGTAGGTGATATTCCTTAACTCTTGATATACCCCTAATATTTTCAGCCCCCTCCTACTCATAGGCGTAGTGGGAAAAGTAAAAAAAAACAAATTTTTGAATTTGATTGTGATCAAGACGCCACCAAATGACCCTTTCAAAATTCGCCCATGGGATTTATGGAGGTTTATCCGTGTTTCATTTTTGTAGAAAAACATCTTTACAGTTTTCATAATTCCAGTTTCCGTGGTCGCGAGTCTATTGTAGATTATGAAATGGGACATGGTGACCGACGGTTTGTTCTGCTCCAAACATATTTATTAATTGATATTTATAAATACACTGCTTTTAATTTATGATCTCTAATTCATTTTATTAAATTCTTTTTAAAAATCTAGCCGTCACTGGAAACAATTTCTTGTCATTTAATAAAATTCAATTTGACAGTGTTTTGAGATCAGTGTTTCGAGTTAAAAGTAAAACACAAAATACAAACAATAATTGTTTCATTGATTACATAATATCTTACATAAAATTACAATAAAGACTTGGTTTTGCCGTGTTGTTGTATTCCAACAATAATTACACAAATATTAATTTTTAAAGCAAAAAAAGCTTATTGGTAACCCTATATGACTACATTTTATTAGGAGGTAAATGAATGATTGAAGTTTTTTCACATATTCCAGTTTATTCAGTTTGATGAATAAATTGAAATTTGTTAGAACATAAACTCCTGGACAAAATTAACGCACCACCATAAATTTGCAACAAATTTGATGCTACTTTTTTTCTGAACCTATGGTCCGATTTGAATGATATTTCTAACATTTCAGGTCCATTCCTTGATAATGTCATTGTCCTCATTATTTTTGATAAAAAGTTCATTTTACTTTTATACCGGGTGTAATAAAAATGTTGTGTTTTTTTCCGAAAATTTGTATCACCCTGTGGCGTATACTAGCAATCCTAACATATCGCAGTTGAAATTAAACTGTAGCCTCATCTTTCCTTAACATTTTCATTTTTGTTTCACTTCATTATCTCTGTTATTAGAGGAGATACACCCTTCTATAACTCAACATGTTTTTATAAACTTTATTTTTGTATACGTTCATTTTTATAAATTAATGTAATCAATGTAATGACTGTAATGTTTATGTTTATCGATAAATGAAAACAAAATTAACGAATCACTTTTTAATTAAACTTACTTTAATCACAATATTAAAATTAAGAATAAAGTCAAAATTACATGAATGAAGCGAATGAAACAGGAAAACAGAAAAAAAAGAAAACAATAGAAATGATGGTGATGGACAATGTGATGTTAATATCGTGTAGGCCCTCATCCAACAAAGTTAATGCTCTTACTGCCTCCTCCGCCGATACTCGTAACTGACAAATACGATAACAAAAAAACTTGGTATGCAAAACGAACTGGTCTTAATAAGCAATTTGTGAACAGATTTTAATCAGCAAGACTGACTCTATTTGACAATTCCAAACTAAAACATTTGTTAACAAAATTTTATTGAAATGTCAAAGGAGATCCATAGCCTACTTGCAAAACATTTATAAAAATGAACGTATACGTATACGTATATTTATAAAAGGGTGTATCTCCTCTAATAACAGAGATAATGAAGTGAAACAGAAATGAAAATGTTAAGGAAAGATGAGGCTACAGTTTAATTTCAACTGCGATATGTTAGGATTGCTAGTATACGCCACAGGGTGATACAAATTTTCGGAAAAAAACACAACATTTTTATTACACCCGGTATAAAAGTAAAATGAACTTTTTATCAAAAATAATGAGGACAATGACATTATCAAGGAATGGACCTGAAATGTTAGAAATATCATTCAAATCGGACCATAGGTTCAGAAAAAAAGTAGCATCAAATTTGTTGCAAATTTATGGTGGTGCGTTAATTTTGTCCAGGAGTTTATGTTCTAACAAATTTCAATTTATTCATCAAACTGAATAAACTGGAATATGTGAAAAAACTTCAATCATTCATTTACCTCCTAATAAAATGTAGTCATATAGGGTTACCAATAAGCTTTTTTTGCTTTAAAAATTAATATTTGTGTAATTATTGTTGGAATACAACAACACGGCAAAACCAAGTCTTTATTGTAATTTTATGTAAGATATTATGTAATCAATGAAACAATTATTGTTTGTATTTTGTGTTTTACTTTTAACTCGAAACACTGATCTCAAAACACTGTCAAATTGAATTTTATTAAATGACAAGAAATTGTTTCCAGTGACGGCTAGATTTTTAAAAAGAATTTAATAAAATGAATTAGAGATCATAAATTAAAAGCAGTGTATTTATAAATATCAATTAATAAATATGTTTGGAGCAGAACAAACCGTCGGTCACCATGTCCCATTTCATAGTCTACAATAGACTCGCGACCACGGAAACTGGAATTATGAAAACTGCAAAGATGTTTTTCTACAAAAATGAAACACGGATAAACCTCCATAAATCCCATGGGCGAATTTTGAAAGGGTCATTTGGTGGCGTCTTGATCACAATCAAATTCAAAAATTTGTTTTTTTTTACTTTTCCCACTACGCCTATGAGTAGGAGGGGGCTGAAAATATTAGGGGTATATCAAGAGTTAAGGAATATCACCTACGAGTACCTGTGGTGTCACCGCAAAAATTTAGAAATAAAACACATTTTTGACCCCTTAGAAAATGTTTCCAGTACGTCAATGGACCAAAAAGAGTGACCCGTCTTATTCATATCGATATATCACCTCAGACTGCCATAGATCCGAACAAATTTGTAAATCAAGGTTTTCTCAATTGCAAATTATACGTTTTTATTTACCAAAAAATGTATCTCTTTTAATAATAGGGATGACGCAAAAATTCTGAAACCGTTTCGGCAGTATTGTCCAAGATTCCAAAATTTTCTATCAAAATTGATAAAAGCTCATTTTCAGATTTTTGGTAGTGTCGAATATAAGAAACGCCAATTTGTAAAAATACCAAAAAGTTTAAATTATTTATTTTTATGGTTCATTTCCTTATACCCTTATAATTTGCTCGCCTTGCATTCGAAAAGGGCACCCTGGGAGCGTTGAATATCGAAGAAACAATTGTAATTGACTATCGTATTAAAATACTGTAAACTAAAATGTAAAAAAATCGCAATTTTTCCTATAACAAATGGTATCTCTGAAAATAACAGAGCTATCAAAAATAATTTCAAATTGGTCTTTCAGAATTGCCTGTAAATCATAATTAATGTGTTAAAAAAAATCCCAAAATTTTTTTAGGAAATTGGGAGAACGATGAAATTTAACGAAAATGTAAGGGTCTGGTTAATCACCCTGTGGATAAAAGAAACAACCACAATTTAAAAATCTATTTGAGACAGTTGACAGTCAATGAATTTTGCTAATGGTCACAAAAAATCGTATCAAGATTAACCAACCCGTTCCAAAAATATAGACATTCAAATTTGGTCCATATTTTTCTAATATCCACTTCAATTGTGCACCAGTTTATATTTAAAAATGTTTTACATAAAATTATGTTGATCCAAAAAAAATTGAATTGTTTTCTTATCTCCATGGTTAACAATTAGCTATAGTTATCATTAACATACGCTACATAGGTATAAAGAACGTACGCGAATTACTGCATCCTTTTTCTTTTCATTAAATATAAAGAGAAAGAAATATGATAATGTATCGCATCTAAAGCGTATGTGCACTTCCAAGACCAAGAGTAGTCGAACGTGGTCGAACTGTCGGTCTAACGTGTCGTAGACAATTCAAATGGCGCCAATGTTTAAATGACACAATAAAAAGTTCTAAAAAAAAGCTGCAAACTTTATGCTATGATAATGATATCATTAAAATTCAATATAGGTACTTATTAAATCTAGTATAAACATAATAAATATAAATTAAAATACATGCAAATTTTGGACAAATTGGACAGCCAGGCGATATCAAATTCTTGCTGTCCAGTGCATCTCCATTTACTTGCAGTACAATGGATATCCATTTAAATGTCCCTATACACGTCTGGATACTTAATGGATATCCATTGGACTGTAGGTAAATCTATATCCATTGGACATCAAGAATTTGATATGCAATGGATATCCATTTAACATCCCTGGACATAGGGACTCTTAATGGATACAAAATGGATATCCAATGGATGTTGATGGTTATCTGGGTATATTGTTCCGGATGTATCGGCTTGGAAACCAATTTTTCAACACACGTGAATTTGTTCGAATCTAAGGTATATCCTTGAATTATTCATCTGTTTAATGTTCGCGAATCGCTCAACCTACTAAGTTGTACGCGCTGTTGCCACGTCTAGGATATTAGGACAAATTGACATAGAAAACAGGCGGCGGATCGTTCGAAAGCAACTGATTCCAACTGTACCTATAACTACTTCCCTGTATTGTATACGTCGTTGTGGCGAAAATCTTCCAACCAAAGATAAAGATACAAAATTGCAATAAATAATACAAAAAATGCACAGTCCTTCGCAAAGATGCAACCGGAGGAGACATAGGAAATGACGAAGTAGAACGCAAATCTTGTGATATTTCGGATGTGATAAAAATGAAAATTTGTTGCAAAGTAGTAAATTTCATTAACACAAAACATTTTCAAAAAGTAAAATCTTATTATCAGTAGTTTTATTTAGAAATTAAAATAAAAAGTTATTTTATTAACAAAAACATTCTTATAATGAAAATTAAATGGTATTAGGTATACAAATTTTTTTCACTAACAAACATTTTTAATGTTAAAACTGAAATAATTTAATATAATTTCGGGAAGATGAAAAGTGATTCCTAACAATTACAAATACCGATATCGATTAATCGCAAAGTATTAAACGCAGCTAATAGTACAGGAAAAGTGTCCAAACTGAACAAGAACATAGTGAATTCGTTGAAACTTGACATAATATACGTTTAAGAATACATACCTATGTTTCAAGAAACTTAAGAGTCCCGAACCGTAAGGGGTGTGTCGAAGCTGCCTACTTGAAAAATCTTGGGATGAACTAGGTTTTCACATGCATAATAAAAATTGGCAATTGAACCATGAGACATTTTCAAAAAATAAGAATATTTTCATTTATAGAGAAATAATAATTTTTGGCTTTTTTATTAAATTTTTTTTACCAATTTTATGTTTGTTTCCTTCATTTTCTGCTTGTTTATCTGTGAGAATATTCTGCAAAATGAAAAAGTACGTAATCATTGTACAAGTGAGGATTATCGAGTTGTTTAAAATTTTATATGAAACACACTTTGTATCTAAAGAAGATCGGAATCGATAGCATCTAAATCTTCTGCGTCGTTTAGTTCCTCGATAATTTCATCCATGTATGAATTTAGACATCGTACTCCCTGACAATTTCCGTAAATTTGTGAGCATCTTCAACCTGCTTTTCTGTTGCGGTTGCAGGAGAGAAGCTGCAATATTGATTCTGCTGTTGGCACAAAAAGTGTTATCACAGGTTGTAAGGAGCCGTTAATTTTCTTTTATCCCCACTGTTGTGGATTTTTTTCATTGCCAAGCCATTTCTGAATTTTGTAGAATACTCGTAATGAATATTAAGCGACTGCTTCTGAAGTTGGTGGTAATAATTCCAACTTTGATTTTTGTTTGTGCAGCGATTTTTTTGAATTGATTAAATCTGTATGAGTTGAGTGAGACATTTGTGATTTTCCTTGCATCATATACAAGTAGGAAAAGAGATTCACCAGCCTCTTTTACTTGTGAGGGGGTTGAATTCTTGCCATTGAAAGTTCTTACTACATTAACCAACTGCATTTCTTTCTGAAGAAATTTGATGACTTTTAATTTTTCTTTTTGAAATATTCTAGACGTGGTATCATAACCACTGAAGGCATGAGTCAGTAAAATTGTATTTTTCTACTACCGTCTATATATATATATTTTTTTTTTGGCATTAAGGCCCTGAGCCATACAGCCAGTCGCTACATGTAAAAATGTAAAATATAACTAACCTATCCAAGGAAAATATATAATACCAAAGTCTAACAAGGGATATACAAGGGCTACACGCTTCTTGTCCAAGGGTCCATCAAGACATATTTCAAGACACACATAGACAGACCACGGTTAGGAGGTATATATAATACAGAGGTATAAAACATAGGGAGAACAAAGCTAACCTATAAACAAATCTTTGTCTCTTCCAAAAACTCAATCAGACAATCATATATACTTTTTTTGTTTAAAACTAGGAGATGAAGTAAGTTAAAAGGAGCATTGCAATATTTTCTAATATTAGTGTGCAGTTTTTCAGTAGCTGCTATATGCTTTTTGCATTCGAAAAATATGTGATCTAGGTCGCCAGTAACATTGCAATATTTGCAGGAATCTAAGTCGTAAATTTTTATTTTGAATAAATGAGCTGGATAACATGCATGTCCAAATTTTAACCGGCTAATTGAAGTGATGTATTTCCTTGGGCAATTGTAGTTATCATGCCACAAATTATAAGGCAGTTCAGGGTGAATAAGTGAATACCTGGTAGGCTTTGTAAAAACGGATTCTTTCCATGTATACTCCCACTTTTTCCTTAAATTGTTTTTAAGTATATTAAAAGTGTCTGTTAAGCATAGTTTATAATGGGAGGCGAGTCCTGTGTCTATACTTTGTTTTGCTAGAGAGTCTACGTATTCATTGTACTTTAACCCTATGTGTGCTTTAATCCATATAAAATAACTTCTTTACCTGACATTATAATATTGTGAAGTAGGTCTTTAATGACTATAATAATGTGATTGGTGTTGTTGCAGTCGTATTTTTCAATACCATCAAAACGGATAAAGAATCTGAAAGTATTGCAACCTTCTGAAGACTAGATGATAATACAAATTTAAGGGCTTCGTATATAGCTATTGCCTCAGCTGTAAATATGGAGCATTCCGGCATAAGTTTTATCTTACTCTCGACCTTTTTAGAAGGTATACAATAAGCACAACCCGTACCATTTGTAGACTTCGAAGCATCCGTGTATATTAGTTCAGCATTAGGAAATCTTTCGAGAGCTATTTTTAGAAGATTTATACTGGTAGTCAAGTTTTCGCTGTATTGGGGAATCGTGACAGTAACATCGGTAAATAAACAAAAATAACTGTGGTTAGGAGCAACCTCGACCTTAGCTACGAAGTTTGAAATTTCACGGAAGGCAGAAGTAAGAGGTGGAGATTTTTTTTTTATCCAATATTTATTTGTTAGGTCGAAGGAATTAAGATTTGATATCTTTTGGAAGAGAATAGGGTTGTTAATAGAAATTTTTAGAAGCAATTTTTCACTCAGCATTTCTCTTCTTAGGTTTAAGGGTGGTTCTAAAGCCTCTATGTGCAAGGCGTCGATAGCGGTGGACTTCATGGCACCCAGGCAAATACGCAAGGCATTATTTTGTACTGTATCAATACGTTTAAGAAGTGAGGGGCTAGCAGATCCATAAAGAGAGCATCCATAGTCTATAATTGATCTAATATAAGACCTGTAGAAAACAAGGGACGTTTTAACGTCAGCACCCCACCAAGTCTTTGTAGTCATCTTTAGGAAATTTAACCCCTTATTACATCTATTTATTACTTGTTCTATGAAAGGTTTCCAACTTAATTTTTTATCCAAAACCACTCCCAGATATTTAATCTCCCGTCGGACTGGGAAAGTATATTTCCCAAGTCTGGTAGATTCGATTTGAGGCGTGTTGTGCCTACTGAACACACAAACACTAGATTTATTATCTGCGAGTTCGAACCCATTTTTATCAAACCAATCTCCGAGATTTTGGGATAAATTATCCAAATGTTCCATCGATTTGTCATATTTTTTGTCTACAACGTATACACAGAAATCATCTGTGTACTGTACAAGGTTGTAGTTTAGATTGGTAATTGTATGCATATCCGCTGTGTATATATTGAAAAGTAACGGGCTTAGTACCGAGCCCTGTGGTAAACCCAAATTATTAGTACGGGGACCAATTTTGTTGTTGTCCTCGTCTCTGATATAGATTTGCCTATTAGAGATTAAATTAATTATAACCGATGCAATCTGATTTGGAATATGAGAGTCTTTAACCATTTTGTCTTTTAATAAATCTAAATGAACTGTGTCATATGCACCCTTAACATCTAAGAATAAAGCCGACAGGTACGAATTTTGTGAAAAATTGTTTTGTATGTCTACCACCAAGGAAGAAACAGCATCCATAGTTCCAAAACCCTTTCTAAAACCGAATTGGTTATTTGGAAATAATTTTTCGCTTTGCATCCACCACACCAGTCGAGACTTAATCATTCTTTCCAGGGTTTTAAAGAGACAGGATGAAAGTGAAATCGGCCGATAGGAATCAGCTACATTTGGGTCCATGCCTATTTTAAGAATAGGCACAATAATGTATTTTTTAAAAGACTCAATTACTGCTCCTGATAGTAGGATTTCGTTGAATATTTGTAATAATACCATTTTCGCGTTTTCTGGTAGACAAAAAATCATAGGATACTTAATATCGTCGTAACCAGGGGCAGTACCAGAAGATTGTTTAATTGCGGCCTTTAATTCGTTTAATAAAAATGGTTTAGATAGGAAGTGGTTTTTGTCTAATTGTTCAGGAGCCGGATGGGGACAATTCTCTGCCGATAAGGGGGCGACTTTGTTAAAAAAATCTTCTAACCATTGATTATGGGATGCTTTGCTATTACTTTTACTTGTTGCCATAAGGCTTTTTGGGGGGTATCTTTGCTTAAGTTCGAAACCCAATTGATCCAGCTTTGTTTAGCTTTTGGTTTAAGAAATTTTTTAGTTTGCGCACAAATTTTTTTAACTAATAGGTAATTTTCTTCGGATGAAATCCGCTTATAGGCATTCAGGGCATCTTTTCTCTCCGATATGGCGACATCGCATTCTGCATCCCACCATACGGGAGGTGGGCGATTTTTCATCTTAAATGGCTTAAATTTAGGTATTGACTGTTCTGCGGCTAAATTAATAGAATTAAACAGGAAATCCCATTTTTCGTTGCTATCTGGCATTACTGGCATAGTATTGACCTGATGTTCAACTATTTGAGTATACAAACTCCAGTTCGCTTTTTTGATGTTCCATTTACTTTTAGGATAAACCATGTCTTTGCATTTGTACTGTAAATCAAGTTCCATATATATTGGGAAGTGGTCTGAGCCAAGGGTATCGTCTACAATTTTCCAAGTTATTTTACTTGCAATGTTAGGGGAAGTAAGTGAGATATCGACTACCGATTTTTGTGTACCAGGATATTGCATACGTGTACTTTGACCGTCATTTAAAACTATCAGGCCAAGATCATCCATAGCGTTGATTATTTGTTTTCCAAATTGATCATTTTTGGAAGATCCCCATAGACTATCATGTGCATTAAAGTCCCCGCCAATTATCATAGGGTGGTTGGCATAATTAAATATAATAATCCAGTCGTTATTGCAAGATTGTATATTAGGAGGTCTGTATATAGAAAGAAATGATATTTCTGAATTATCGAAAGTAACGTTTACACCGCATGCTAATATATCCCTATTGAAATTATCCCGGAAATGCACCTCTGAAAAGGGTAACTGTTTCCTAATTAAAATGGCTACACCAGCCTTTCCATCAATCCTGTCCTTACGAACAAGATTATAGCCACTGAAATTAATCTTATGATCAGGTTTGAACCATGTTTCACTCAACAAGGCAATATCTATGTTATTTGAAGACAAAAATTTTACTAAACTGTTTTTATTAGAAACGGCGGATCGACAGTTCCACTGCATAATGTTTAACTTTTTTGCTGTTCGGTTGAATGTAGCGTACAATTTAAGGTATCCTCCATTACCAATTTAATATCTTTTTTAACAAATTCATTATCAATATTTTTCAAATCTTCTATTGAATTAATTTTTTCCAAAAAAGCTACAAAATATGCAGCAAGGGAATCAAGGAGCTTGTTTTTATTAACTTCATTATTTTGAGAATTTTGAGTGTTAGGGTAAGCAGGGAGAGGTGAGGGGCCACTAAATCTGAAAGGAAACATTGGGGGTATTATTGGTGATGATATTGGCAAGGGAGAAGAAGTTTTTCGTTTTTTATTTCTATTATTATGCACCCCCGATGAGGGACCTGGCATGCTTGTATTAGGTTGGGATAGGCTTGCAGGTTTTCTGCGATTACAGTTCATATCCAAGGACTTGCCAGGATATTGTTTATGTCTATCATTTTGTAAGGAAGGAAAATTGCTATCAAAATTATCGCTAGATAATACCTCAAAATTGTTTTTGGAGGTAAGATTCGCATATGTCGTCTCAGAAAAATCCTTTGCCTCTGTAAAAGGCAGGTTATAATCAATCATTATTTTTTTGATTTTTTTTTGATTTTCATAATGGGGGCATTTTTTGGAAATAGAAATATGATTATTACTCTTACAGTAAATACAAAATATATCGGCTTCATCACATATGTGATCCTCACTCTTAATTTTACTGCATAAAATACACAATGTATTGGTACCCCGACACTGGCTAGACACATGGCCATATTTCAAACATTTATAACATTGTATGACCCTCCCAAAAAAAGGGTTCTACTGGGCATCTTACACTATTAATAATTATGGCATCAGGCAAAATATTGCCTTCAAAGGTAATAATGATAGTCTGTTTGGGTATAAACTCGGTTTTATGCTCTTTTACGACTTTTTTATGCGTTCTTTTAATATCCGTAATACGGGTAGGCGATTCTATATTTGATTTTAGATATTCTATATCGAAAAATGTGTCAACTCCTCTTACTAGACCCTTTTTCTCAAGCAAATGATTAGGTATATAAGTTCTTAGATTTTCGGAGGTTAGGCATTCATTATTTACCAAACTGTTTGCGTCCGAAATTGACTTTAATTGTACTTTTATTCTATTTAATCCAACACTTTTAATTGCAATAATATTATTGATTTTTAATTTTTTATGTAATATATGCCCGACGTACATAGGATGTAATCGGCCTATATTTTGACTATTTGTTTTTTCAATGTATACATAAACAGAAACACCATAGTACTTATCTGAATTGGTATTGAAGAATTTAGCTTTTTGTGAGTGAGTATTACTAGCTGACATCGCTGTGGAGCGGGTCGTATTCTGGCTATCATTATTATGGACTTCTGACACTTCCATATTCACTTGTGCCGCATTGCTATAATTGTTTAAATCGTCATCGACTAACGAGATTATTGTAACATCACTTAAATGCGTCTCTTTCGCACCTCCTACCCCTGTAGGGGGGGTAGACATACGGTGGTATTTTCACTACTTCATATACCGTTTGCGTTAAAAACGGAAACACGAAAATTTAACAATTTTATAATTAAAACCGCAATTTAACTCTAAGTAACCCTTCGCACGTGTGTATACTAGGAAACCCGAGTCGTGAATGTACCGTCTATATAAATGAACTTTGTAACCCTAGCAACACGCGCGATAACGAAAGTAAACATTCGAGTTACCTGGTTGCTAAGGCGTTGCTGTTTACGAAAGTAAAACTTATGCGGCCCGGACAGAAAAGTAGTAAAACAAATTTTAAACGAAATTAATTCGTTCTATTTGAACAAATTAATACAACTAAACAATTTTGTATTAATACAGAAAGGTCTTTCTAGGAATTACGAAAACATTTTTGTCGGCACGTAGTACCTACCTACTCCATTTTAAAAACGCTTCATAAGTTTGCATATACCTTGCTTTGGATTTCTTGGGGTAAAACAAGGCACAAGCAATATTCCCATTTATATCGCCACAAAACATATGTATTTGTTTATTTTAGTTTGAAACCACCAGAAATTAAAATGTGTAATATTTCGTTGCCATGGAAACAATTTTCACAGGCAGCCTCCTAAATTATAAAATTTATTAAAAACGTCAATTAATTTCATGATATAATTAGTTTTAAATTAGTAAATCCCATAATTTTTTTAGGTATAGTAGAAAAAATATAATACATTTCACGATGCGAAAGCCCTCTTAAGTATTCGGTATTTTTTGAAAGGTCTCGACTTCGCCTCGACCATTCAAAAATCATCTCACACCTTAAAGTAACCTTTCGCATCTAGTAATGTAAATAACTATTTTTATACGTTCTTGTCATTTCTGGATTTCTGACGAAGAAAGAATTTTTCATGTAATTTTTCCTGTTTCTGGCCTTATGAAAAATATATCTTTTTCTTCTGGAGTTAAAGCGATTAATAGAACAAGGAGATCAACGTCCTCATCAACTAAGTACAAATGTTCGTCTATTTTTTCTTTTTTTACAAACAATCCTTTTCTTGAGGGAGGGCTACGATTACTGAATTTTGCCTAAATTTGGTTTTCACGTAGTTAACATACGTCGTACTAATGTGGATGCAATAAAAATCCACCTTGAAATTACATAAATAATAAGTATAGAGTTACAAAGACATCGCAATGTTCTTGCTTATTTGATTAATTTCGGTACATTTTGCCTGTACTGTAACCGTGTGACATATCATTGGATCAGGTATTGAGAGAGGAGTTGAACATATATTTTATATTGCTTCAAATCACCGCTATCTTTGTAAATCGCGAAAAACGACAAAATTTTAAGTTACACGAGACAAAAGGAAATAAGCTGTTCGACGTGCTTCTCGATGTTAAGTTGTGTTGGAGATTGTTGGGCGTGATTTTTCTAACGCAGCGATAAATTCCCATGTAATAATGTTTTGTTTACTTTTGCGTAATCTACCTCATGTTAAAGTAATGGCACTCAAACCTCTAACACACCGTAATACGTACAAATCAGGTATCGGCAACCTGCCAGAGCAACCCCGATCCTAAATCCACCCCTATGATTAGTCAAATTGCAAGTCATTGACAAAATTGAAAAATTGCAAAAACATAAAAACTTCAAATACTATTTCCAAACGAATTTCCGAGAAACTGTTTTGGTAAGAAATCCAAGGATCGAACTTAGAACTACATCGTGAATTGCATGGTCACGCTCTGATTTTAGGCTCAATAGGAGTGAAAGAAAATGTGTAATTTTGACGTCTATCGTTCTGAAACCTCTGAAATCTCATTCTGCCATGAAACAATTAAATATCAAAGTGAAGGAAAGACACTATCGAGAAAAAGAAATTTGTTTCGGGGTCCGAAACTGTAATCGGTTCCGTCCTAGGACCGATATTAAGAAATCATTAAATTTCGCTGGATCGACTATAATCTATCGGACGCACTATGGATTTTTTGGCGAATTTTGCGAAAACACGAAAATTTTAAACCTTATTTCCAAACGAAAACAGGCCGCCGGGCCGCCGTTCTGGCAATAAATCCAAGCTCGAAAGTCCAACTTGAAAGTACATCGTGAATTGTGCGGTCCAGCTGCGATTTTGAGATCAGCAGATCCTAACTAAAAAGTGACATTTGTGACGTTAACGAAAAATTTTAAAGTTTTGGCAAGTCCTGCACGCGCATGAAATTTGGAGGGTTCTGCGCGCGCATTCGGCCTTTTTAATTTCGCAAAATTTACAAAACTCTTCGACATGGGGTATTGAAACGCTAATAACTTTTTAAATATTCAAAGAATCGCAACGAGATATAGCCGTTGGGATTTTCTCGACAAGAAGACGCCTATAAAAAAATAATAACATGACTGCCGGTACCACGTGATTTAGACAACCAATGAAAAATTGGTCACTCTGTTGTCGCCACTGTTTCTATAAGTCATGCTTCATAATATGCAACATGAAACTGATTTTCAACCCCCTAAATGAAAACAAAAACATTTCCAATGTTAAAAATGCTTCATCATTTTTAGTTTTTCGACGTTTTTTGTCTCTGCCGTGTTCAATTTCTAAAAACATTCGTTACGTATATTCACGATGAAATAGTCCATCTTGTATTACGCAAATCCATGATGAAATTCTAAAAACCCTCGTATACCAATTTTGAGAAAACTGTCCATATTTCGAATTTGGTCACCATCTTGGACCCGCCATTTTAAATTTTTGGTGTTCAAATTTTTTTCTTTTGTTGTCACCGAAAATACATAAGTGTGCCAAATTGTGTGCTCAACTGGAAGTGGGCGAAATTAGTGTTACAATTTGGAGGATATTTTATGTGCAACCTACATATTTGGTGTGCAAGGGCCGCTTTACAGTTGGCAATTTTTCTTGCATGCAATATTTCTAGTTGCAATTTTTCATGCATACATGCACAAATGAGTCAATTCAACGAGTTGCTGCAATTTTTCTTGCACTTGCAGCAAATAGCCCCAGATCTATTTTTATTGGACTTGCATGGAAATATTGATGAGTTTTTTTTGTAATTTTCATATTGCCAACCCCTTACAAATTCGCTACAGCCTGTAAAGTCAAAATGTCAAAATCCAAAGTAAAGAAGTGAGAAAATTTTTAGAAATAAAAATTGCCCACTGTAAAACAGACGCCATTTACATAGCAGGGAGCATCTTGCAACTAGAAAAATTGCCGACTTAAAGCGGCATTAGAAATATTTATCAATAAAAAATATAGATACTCGTATTTATAGATATTAGTCTGATCACGTATTCTCCGTCAATTATTGAAGTCAATGCAACGAGACATTTAAAATATTATATTCTGTGGATGTCTAAAGTAACTTTGTATAAATTCATAAATGTGCCCATGGAATTATGCCAACCACGCTGCACCACTGCTACTGCTGACGTACGTGTGAAACTTTTTTAATTATACAGGGTGGAACAAAAGTATCAAATAATGGCTTTAACTTTGTTATTTCCAAAGTTACAAAAAAATGTTCAATATGAAAGTTGTTTGATTCTTTACCATGCATGTTTGGGTTTTTTAGTTTGTTGATATCTTCTTCTGGTTTGTTCCTATGGCAACCAAATTTTTCTTTTTAAATAGCACCCATAATTTTTTTTTGGCAATTTGAAACAAGCATATTTTTCTCTATTCAGTCATAAAATTTTGTAATTTTTGGAAAAAAAATAAGCGTGAAAAAAAATATTTATTACGACTCACTCGTCGCCTCTTAATAAAGGATGCCATGGAAAAAGTCATGCAATTATAAAACACAAATATTACTTTTGGTAAAGAATGCCATGGAAGTTTAACAATTAAATTTTTACAAACAACTAAATGAAGATGTTTAATCGGATTGGATAAAAAATTGGAAGAAAACCTCAAATTCTCATTTAGTCGAATTTCTTCCAATTTTTTATCCAATCCGACTAAACATCTTCATTAATATATTTGTGGATACGAAACTCCTTTGCTAAACAACTAAATTTTAGTGTTGTGATGTGAAATTAATTAATTTAGTTCCGATTGAGTCGTAATAAATATTTTTTTTCACGATAATTTTTTTTTCCAAAAATTACCCAGTGCTTCTATGTTGTTATAGATAACACCGTGCAGGGGTTTATCGACATGCTGCCTGAACAGATTTCTCTGTTCGGCAGCTTTGATGTGGGCTGTCAGACGATTAGGCGGAAGCTCAGTGACTGAGTCACCTCGCCGGCCTTCTCGCCTGTAGTCGAACACGAGACCGAGTTCATCTGCGGCCCTCTGTGCTGCCCTAAACAATAAAGCGCCAACTCCCACAGCTTCATGATCTCTCACTAACTGTAGGAGTGGGTCCGAGCTCCTGATGACATTACATGCCATACTCAGTGCCACTCTGCCATGCATGCACTCCAGACTCAAGAGTCCTCGGCCTCCCCGTTGACGTGGGAGGTACACACGAGGAACGGACGATCTAGGATGAATACTCCTATGAATATTCATCATCTTGTGGGTATTCCTGTCCAATTGACGCAGCTCATCTACTCCCCATGGGACTACGCCAAAGGAGTAGAGCAGAATCGGAACGGCAAGCATATTAGTGGCAGACACCTTGTTCTTCCCCGAAAGTTCTGATGACCAAATCTTTCGGAGTCGGTGTCTGTACTTGCCACGGAGAGAATCCTTTATTTGGTTCACATCCTGGATGTGGCGTTGTTCCACACCCAGGTATGTGTAGGTCTCTCCGGCATCCAAATGTCGTAGGATACTTCCGTCTGCGAGCTGCGCATCTTCGCGGAATTCCCCGCATCGTCCTCTCTTGAGGTGGACGACTGCGCATTTGTCCAACCCAAACTCCATTCCAATTGCCCGTGTGTATTCCTCGACCACCCTGAGAGCATTTTGAAGTTCTCGCTCTCCGGAGGTATAGAGTTTAAGGTCATCCATATAAAATAGATGGGTGACCTTATGCCTCCGGTTGCTGGGTGGCCCACAGTGATACCCGCGGGTTTGGCGGAGTCCAACAGATAGCGGTAGCAGTGAGATGCAGAAGAGGAGCGGACTCAAAGAGTCACCCTGAAACACTCCTCTCTTAAATGTCACCAACTCTGTCGAAACTCGCTCGGCACCGGATGTTATGGTGAAGCGAGTTCTCCAAAGCGGCAACAGTTGTTCGATGCATCTCACTAGTGGTGCTGGTACCGCAAGATATCCGAGCAAGTGTAACAAAAGCTCGTGGGATGTTGTATCAAATGCCTTGCGATAATCAATCCAGGCCATTGACAGATTCCGCTTGTACTGCACAGAATCCTGTGTAATACAGCGGTCTATCAGCAGGTTTTCCTTGCAACCTGCCAGGCCCTTCTTGGCACCACGCTGTTCGTTTATCTGTTGGTAGACCGGATCAACAGACCTCAACATCCTGGTATACAAGATACGAGTAAATAACTTGTAGCAGGAGTTGAGGCAGGTAATCGGCCTATAATTTTTTGGGTCAGACAGATCCCCCTTTTTGGGGATCAGCACAGTTCGCCCCTCGACAAACCAGTCCGGAATTTGCTGCCCCTCGTTCAACCGTCTGGATCTTCTAAGACTCTACGACAGAGAGCCTCAAAGTGTGCTATAGCTGGAGTGTCATTATCGAATGGACTCGCGACTTCGTAGATTCCTTTCCAGAAGGCTTCGACATTATCAACAGTTGGCGGATTTTCGACAACACGCTGTGGCTCTTGGAACAGGCGAGACGGGTTTGTTTGAAACAATTTGTTTTGTTCCAAACTCCGCATTCGCCCGACCAAAGTTTTCTTAACAGCCATAAGCGCTCGAATCCTATCTAGACAGTGCTGCTTGATGGTCTGCAGCACTGTGCGATTTAGAGTGTGGTGTTGGCGTCTCAGTCCGGCTGCCACTCGCCGGACCTTCGGTGTAAATGGTCTACCTGCGACTATATAATCCACCACACTCTGGATTCGAGAAGCGTGTTGCCTTGCTGATCGAATTTTAACTTCGATCTTCTGTACGCGCCGCTTAGCTTTCTCGACCCTATCAACTGCGCTTGCCAGGCGCTGTTGTGGGACGAGTTGCTTGGCGGCAGCGTACACCGCGCTGTTGATCTGCCAGATGTTGGCATCTTCTGGAATTATTATTATTATTATTATTTTATTTATTTATTTTTTTTTATTTTATTTTTTTTTTTTTTCCGTTTCGGAACGAAAGTGCTGGATAGTCTCCCTGTGGCCTCCGACACCACACAGCGAGAGCGCCAGCGAATAATCTACAGCAACTCCCCACATCCCGCAGGGTTAGTCACTGCAGATTCCAGACTCGAGTGCTCTAAGTAGACGAAGGGATCCCAGGATGACCGCTTTTTGCATTTGACCAGCCAACCATTCTGCCGATGTTTGGCAGACAGGCATGGTCTTCAATGCGGAGAGCAGCGTGGGCTTTATACCTCCAAGTACACCGATTATCAGGACGACCATTTTGACAGAGTAGCCTGGGTATAGCACTTGGAGCTCGTACCGGAGATCTCTGTATTTAGTCCGTTTCTCCTCCTCTTTCAAGGCGATGTTTGTCTCAGCAGGTGCTGAGAACTCGATGACATACATCACCTTGGTCTGATGGTCGAGGAGGACTATGTCAGGCTTATTGGCGTGAATTCGCCTGACGGTCGGGAACGAGTAGTTCCAGTAAATCCGGCATTTCTCGTTCTCGACAACGGACTCGATATCTCCGGGGACGTAAGGCAGCACTGGTGTTTGGTCTATCTGGTACGAGTGCCGTAGATGGTAGTATAGCACTCGTAAAGCCGCGTTATGTCGTTGGATGTAGACCGAAGTCGCATAAATCGGGCATGCAGATAATAAATGCATGAGCGACTCCGGCGCCTGCCGACAGGTCCTGCAGTTGATATCAGGTACCTCTACACCCATCACGCGACTGCGATAGACCAATGTGTTAATAACACCATCTTGGCAGGCCACAATATATCCCTCGGTCTCCGACTTCAGCCCCGCTGACCTTAAAAATGCGAAGGTCAGCTCTGTCGATAAACCCAGTGCTTCTATGTTGTTATAGAAAACACCGTGCAGGGGTTTATCGACGTGCTGCCTGAACAGATTTCTCTGTTCGGCAGCTTTGATGTGGGCTGTCAGACGATTAGGCGGAAGCTCAGTGACTGAGTCACCTCGCCGGCCTTCTCGCCTGTAGTCGAACACGAAACCGAGTTCATCTGCGGCCCTCTGTGCTGCCCTAAACAATAAAGCGCCAACTCCCACAGTTTCATGATCTCTCACTAACTGTAGGAGTGGGTCCGAGCTCCTGATGACATTACATGCCATACTCAGTGCCACTCTGCCATGCATGCACTCCAGACTCAAGAGTCCTCGGCCCCCCCGTTGACGTGGGAGGTACACACGAGGAACGGACGATCTAGGATGAATACTCCTATGAATATTCATCATCTTGCGGGTATTCCTGTCCAATTGACGCAGCTCATCTACTCCCCATTTGACTACGCCAAATGAGTAGAGCAGAATCGGAACGGCAAGCATATTAGTGGCAGACACCTTGTTCTTCCCCGAAAGTTCTGATGACCAGATCTTTCGGAGTCGGTGTCTGTACTTGCCACGGAGAGGATCCTTTATTTGGTTCACATCCTGGATGTGGCGTTGTTCCACACCCAGGTATGTGTAGGTCGCTCCGGCATCCAAATGTCGTAGGATGCTTCCGTCTGCGAGCTGCGCATCTTCGTGGAATTCCCCGCATCGTCCTCTCTTGAGGTGGACGACTGCGCATTTGTCCAACCCAAACACCATTCCAATTGCCCGCGTGTATTCCTCGACCACCCTAAAGCAGTTTGAAGTTCTCGCTCTCCGGAGGTATAGAGTTTAAGGTCATCCATATAAAATAGATGGGTGACCTTATGCCTCCGGTTGCTGGGTGGCCCACACTGATACCCGCGGGTCTGGCGGAGTCCAACAGATAGCGGCAGCAGTGAGATGCAGAAGAGGAGCGGACTCAAAGAGTCACCCTGAAACACTCCTCTCTTAAATGTCACCAACTCTGTCGAAACTCGCTCGGCACCGGATGTTATGGTGAAGCGAGTTCTCCAAAACGGCAACAGTTGTTCGATGCATCTCACTAGTGGTGCTGGTACCGCAAGACATCCGAGCAAGTGTAACAAAAGCTAGTGGGATGTTGTATCAAATGCCTTGCGATAATCAATCCAGGCCATTGACAGATTCCGCTTGTACTGCACAGAATCCTGTGTAATACAGCGGTCTATCAGCAGGTTTTCCTTGCAACCTGCCAGGCCCTTCTTGGCGCCACGCTGTTCGTTTATCTGTTGGTAGACCGGATCAACAGACCTCAACATCCTGGTATACAAGATACGAGTAAATAACTTGTAGCAGGAGTTGAGGCAGGTAATCGGCCAATAATTTTCTGGGTCAGACAGATCCCCCTTTTTAGAGATTAGCACAGTTCGCCCCTCGACAAACCAGTACGGAATTTGCTGCCCCTCGTTCAACCATGAGTTGAAAACTCGGGCCAGATGGCGGTGGGTGGAAGGAAACTTCTTCCACCACCAGTTGTTTATACCATCTGGACCCGGGGCAGCAAAGTTCTTGGTTATTTTTTTTGTTTTTTTTTTTTTTTTTTTTTTTTTTTCGGTTTCCCGAATCTAATGCTGGACAGCCTTTCTGTGGCCTCCGACACCACACAGACAGAGCGCCAGCGAATAATCTACAGCAACTCCCCACATTCCGCAGGGTTAGTCACTGTAGATTCCAGACTCGTGTGCCCTAAGTAGACGAAGGGATTCCAGGATGACCGCTTTCTGCATTTGACCAGCCAACCATTCTGCCGATGTTTGGCAGGCAGGCATGGTCTTCAATGCGGAGAGCAGCGTGGGCTTCATACCTCCGAGTACACCGATTATCAGGACGACCATCTTGACAGAGTAGCCTGGGTATAGCACTTGGAGCTCGTACCGGAGATCTCTGTATTTAGTCCGTTTCTCCTCCTCCTTCAAGGCGATGTTTGTCTCAGCAGGTGCTGAGAACTCGATGACATACATCACCTTGGTCTGATGGTCGAGGAGGACTATGTCAGGCTTATTGGCTTGAATTCGCCTGACGGTAGGGAACGAGTAGTTCCAGTAAATCCGGCATTTCTCGTTCTCGACAACGGACTCGATATCTCCGGGGATATAAGGCAGCACTGGTGTTTGGTCGATCTTGTACGAGTGCCGTAGATGGTAGTATAGCACTCGTAAAGCCGCGTTATGTCGTTGGATGTAGGCCGAAGTCGCATAAATCGGACATGCAGATAATAGATGCATGAGCGACTCCGGCGCCTGACGGCAGGTCCTGCAGTTGATATCAGGAACCTCTACACCCATCACGCGACTCCGATAGACCAATGTGTTAATAACACCATCTTGGCAGGCCACAATGAATCCCTCGGTCTCCGACTTCAGCCCCGCTGACCTTAAGAATGCGAAGGTCAGCTCTGTCGATAAACCCAGTGCTTCTATGTTGTTATAGAAAACACCGTGCAGGGGTTTATCGACGTGCTGCCTGAACAGATTCCTCTGTTCGGCAGCTTTGATTTGGGCTGTCAGACGATTCGGCGGAAGCTCAGTAACTGATTCTGCATCAGCACATCGCCTGCCTCCTCGCCTGTAGTCGAACACGAGACCGAGTTCATCTGCGGCCCTCTGTGCTGCCTTAAACAATAAAGCGCCAACTCCCACGGTTTCATGATCTCTCACTAACCGTAGGAGCGGATCCGAGCTCCTTAGGATGTTACATGCCATACTTAGTGCTACTCTGCCATGCATACACTCCAGACTCAAGAGTCCTCGGCCTCCCCGTTGACGTGGGAGGTACACACGAGGAACGGACGATCTAGGATGAATACTCCTATGGATATTCATCATCTTGCGGGTATCCCTGTCCAATTGGCGCAGCTCATCTACTCGCCATTTAACTACTCCAAAGGAGTAGAGCAGAATCGGAACGGCAAGCATATTAGTGGCAGACACCTTGTTCTTCCCCGAAAGTTCAGAAGACCAAATCTTTCGGAGTCGGTGTCTGTACTTGCCACGGAGAGATTCCTTTATTTGGTTCACATCCTGGATGTATCGTTGTTCCACACCTAGGTATGTGTAGGTCTCTCCGGCATCCAGATGTCGTAGGATGCTTTCGTCTGCGAGCTGCGCATCTTCATGGAATTCCCCGCATCGCCCTCTCTTGAGGTGGACGACTGCGCATTTGTCCAACCCAAACTCCATTCCAATTGCCCGCGTGTATTCCTCGACCACCCTGAGAGCATTTTGAAGTACTCGCTCTCCGGAGGTATAGAGTTTAAGGTCATCCATATAAAATAGATGGGTGACCTTATGCCTCCGGTTGCTGGGTGGCCCACACTGATACCCGCGGGTTTGGCGGAGTCCAACAGACAGCGGCAGCAGTGAGATGCAGAAGAGGAGCGGACTCAAAGAGTCACCCTGAAACACTCCTCTCTTAAATGTCACCAACTCTGTCGAAACTCGCTCGGCACCGGATGTTATGGTGAAGCGAGTTCTCCAAAGCGGCAACAGTTGTTCGATGCATCTCACTAGTGGTGCTGGTACCGCAAGACATCCGAGCAAGTGTAACAAAAGCTCGTGGGATGTTGTATCAAATGCCTTGCGATAATCAATCCAGGCCATTGATAGACTCCGCTTGTACTGCACAGAATCCTGTGTAATACAGCGGTCTATCAGCAGGTTTTCCTTGCAACCTACCAGGCCCTTCTTGGCACCACGCTGTTCGTTTATCTGTTGGTAGACCGGATAAACAGACCTCAACATCCTGGTATACAAGATACGAGTAAATAACTTGTAGCAGGAGTTGAGGCAGGTAATCGGTCTATAATTTTTTGGGTCAGACAGATCCCCCTTTTTGGGGATTAGCACAGTTCGCCCCTCGACAAACCAGTCCGGAATTTGCTGCCCCTCGTTCAACCATGAGTTAAAAACTCGGGCCAGATGGCGGTGGGTGGAAGGAAACTTCTTCCACCACCAGTTGTTTATACCATCTGGACCCGGGGCAGCGAAGTTCTTGGTTCCAACAAGTGCTTGTTGAACCTCTTCCGTACTGATTGCCGGGCACACTTCGTCTGGCTCTTCTAAGACTCGACGACAGAGAGCCTCGAAGTGTGCTATAGCTGGAGTGTCATTATCGAATGGACTTGCGACTTCGTAGATTCCTTTCCAGAAGGCTTCGACATTATCAACAGTCGGCGGATTTTCGACAACACGCTGTGGCTCTTGGAACAGGCGAGACGGGTTTGTTTGAAACAATTTGTTTTGTTCCAAACTCCGCATTCGCCATAAGCGCTCGAATCCTATCTAGACAGTGCTGCTTGATGGTCTGCAGCACTGTGCGATTTAGAGTGTGGTGTTGGCGTCTCAGTCCGGCTGCCACTCGCCGGACCTTCGGTGTAAATGGTCTACCTGCGACTATATAATCCACCACACTCTGGATTCGAGAAGCGTGTTGCCTTGCCGATCGAATTTTAACTTCGATCTTCTGTACGCGCCGCTTAGCTTTCTCGACCCTATCAACTGCGCTTGCCAGGCGCTGCTGTGGGACGAGTTGCTTGGCGGCAACGTACACCGCGCTGTTGATCTGCCAGATGTTGGCATCTTCTGGAAGCTCCTCACTAATCAACAAATCCATTCGTGCCAGGTCTTGTGGCTTTGGGTTAACCCTGGTGTTAAGGTTAACCCTCGTCCTTAAAGCGATATCGGTGTACTCAGGAGGATGTTCCTCGTCAGCTGGTATTCGCCGCGGTGGAAGTGCGGCAGGCACTTCCTCACGCTGACGAGGTGCCCTTACATAACCTGTTCTGCGCAGGAAGGATACTTGATCTCTCAGATGTTGTTGAGAGAAGGCGCGATACTCCGGGTGCATATCGCACCACAACCGGTGTAATCGCGCCATGTACCCCCTGCGCTCAGGCTCGCTGCTCTCGTAGCAGGTAAGCAGTTCATCCCTTAATCCCTCCGTCCACCTAAAGCGTCCATGTCCAATAGCCAAGTCTTCATCATTGAGACCGTCCGGTATGGCCCCTCCCACCTGTCTCTGACCCCCATCCGACTGGGGTCGATTGTGAGGGGCCTGTCCTCTGCCACGGTCGAAAACCAGAGGAAATGAGTCCACAGGATGGTTAGCCCTTTTTTTTTTTTTTTTTTTCGGTTTCCCGAACAAGTGCTGGACAGTCTCTCCGTGGCCTCCGACACCACACAGAGAGAGCGCCAGCGAATAATCTATAGCAACTCCCCACATCCCGCAGGGTTAGTCACTGTAGATTCCAGACTCGTGTGCCCTAAGTAGACGAAGGGATCCCAGGATGACCGCTTTCTGCATTTGACCAGCCAACCATTCTGCCGATGTTTGGCAGGCAGGCATGGTCTTCAATGCGGAGAGCAGCGTGGGCTTCATACCTCCGAGTACACCGATTATCAGGACGACCATCTTGACAGAGTAGCCTGGGTATAGCACTTGGAGCTCGTACCGGAGATCTCTGTATTTACTCCGTTTCTCCTCCTCCTTCAAGGCGATGTTTGTCTCAGCAGGTGCTGAGAACTCGATGACATACATCACCTTGGTCTGATGGTCGAGGAGGACTATGTCAGGCTTATTGGCTTGAATTCGCCTGACGGTCGGGAACGAGTAGTTCCAGTAAATCCGGCATTTCTCGTTCTCGACAACGGACTCGATATCTCCGGGGATATAAGGCAGCACTGGCGCTTGGTCTATCTTGTACGAGTGCCGAAGATGGTAGTATAGCACTCGTAAAGCCGCGTTATGTCGTTGGATGTAGACCGAAGTCGCATAAATCGGACATGCAGATAATAGATGCATGAGCGACTCCGGCGCCTGACGGCAGGTCCTGCAGTTGATATCAGGAACCACTACACCCATCACGCGACTCCGATAGACCAATGTGTTTATAACACCATCTTGGCAGGCCATTATGAATCCCTCGGTCTCCGACTTCAGCTCCGCTGACCTTAAGAATGCGAAGGTCAGCTCTGTCGATAAACCCAGTGCTTCTATGTTGTTATAGAAAACACCGTGCAAGGGTTTATCGACGTGCTGCCTGAACAGATTCCTCTGTTCGGCAGCTTTAATTTGGGCTATCAGACGATTCGGCGGAAGCTCAGTAACTGATTCTGCATCAGTACCTCGCCTGCCTCCTCGCCTGTAGTCGAACACGAGACCGAGTTCATCTGCGGCCCTCTGTGCTGCCTTATACAATAAAGCGCCAACTCCCACGGTTTCATGATCTCTCACTAACCGTAGGAGCGGATCCGAGCTCCTTAGGATGTTACATGCCATACCCAGTGCTACTCTGCCATGCATACACTCCAGACTCAAGAGTCCTCGGCCCCCCCCGTTGACGTGGGAGGTACACACGAGGAACGGACGACCTAGGATTAATACTCCTATGAATATTCATCATCTTGCGGGTATCCCTGTCCAATTATTATTATTTTTTTTTTTTTTTTTTTTTTCCGTTTCCGGAAGAAAGTGCTGGACAGTCTCCCTGTGGCCTCCGACACCACACAGAGAGAGCGCCAGCGAATAATCTACAGCAACTCCCCACATCCCGCAGGGTTAGTCACTGTAGATTCCAGACTCGTGTGCTCTAAGTAGACGAAGGGATCCCAGGATGACCGCTTTCTGCATTTGACCAGCCAACCATTCTGCCGATGTTTGGCAGGCAGGCATGGTCTTCAATGCGGAGAGCAGGGTGGGCTTTATACCTCCGAGTACACCGATTATCAGGACGACCATTTTGACAGAGTAGCCTGGGTATAGCACTTGGAGCTCGTACCGGAGATCTCTGTATTTAGTCCGTTTCTCCTCCTCCTTCAAGGCGATGTTTGTCTCAGCAGGTGCTGAGAACTCGATGACATACATCACCTTGGTCTGAAGGTCGAGGAGGACTATGTCAGGCTTATTGGCGTGAATTCGCCTGACGGTCGGGAACGAGTAGTTCCAGTAAATCCGGCATTTCTCGTTCTCGACAACGGACTCGATATCTCCGGGGACGTAAGGCAGCACTGGTGTTTGGTCTATCTGGTACGAGTGCCGTAGATGGTAGTATAGCACTCGTAAAGCCGCGTTATGTCGTTGGATGTAGACCGAAGTCGCATAAATCGGGCATGCAGATAATAAATGCATGAGCGACTCCGGCGCCTGACGGCAGGTCCTGCAGTTGATATCAGGTACCTCTACACCCATCACGCGACTGCGATAGACCAATGTGTTAATAACACATTGGTCTATCGCAGGCCACAATGTATCCCTCGGTCTCCGACTTCAGCCCCGCTGACCTTAAAAATGCGAAGGTCAGCTCTGTCGATAAACCCAGTGCTTCTATGTTGTTATAGAAAACACCGTGCAGGGGTTTATCGACGTGCTGCCTGAACAGATTTCTCTGTTCGGCAGCTTTGATGTGGGCTGTCAGACGATTAGGCGGAAGCTCAGAGACTGAGTCACCTCGCCGGCCTCCTCGCCTGTAGTCGAACACGAGACCGAGTTCATCTGCGGCCCTCTGTGCTGCCCTAAACAATAAAGCGCCAACTCCCACAGCTTCATGATCTCTCACTAACTGTAGGAGTGGGTCCGAGCTCCTGATGACATTACATGCCATACTCAGTGCCACTCTGCCATGCATGCACTCCAGACTCAAGAGTCCTCGGCCCCCCCCGTTGACGTGGGAGGTATACACGAGGAACGGACGATCTAGGATGAATACTCCTATGAATATTCATCATCTTGCGGGTATTCCTGTCCAATTGACGCAGCTCATCTACTCCCCATTTGACTACGCCAAAGGAGTAGAGCAGAATCGGAACGGCTAGCATATTAGTGGCAGACACCTTGTTCTTCCCCGAAAGTTCTGATGACCAGATCTTTCGGAGTCGGTGTCTGTACTTGCCACGGAGAGAATCCTTTATTTGGTTCACATCCTGGATGTGGCGTTGTTCCACACCCAGGTATGTGTAGGTCTCTCCGGCATCCAAATGTCGTAGGATGCTTCCGTCTGCGAGCTGCGCATCTTCGTGGAATTCCCCGCATCGTCCTCTCTTGAGGTGGACGACTGCGCATTTGTCCAACCCAAACTCCATTCCAATTATTATTATTATTTTTTTTTTTTTTTTTTTTTTTTTTTTTTTTTTTTTTTTTCGTTTCCGGAAGAAATTGCTGGACAGTCTCCCTGTGGCCTCCGACACCACACAGAGAGAGCGCCAGCGAATAATCTACAGCAACTTCCCACATCCCGCAGGGTTAGTCACTGTAGATTCCAGACTCATGTGCCCTAAGTAGACGAAGGGATCCCAGGATGACCGCTTTCTGCATTTGACCAGCCAACCATTCTGCCGATGTTTGGCAGGCAGGCATGGTCTTCAATGCGGAGAGCAGCGTGGGCTTCATACCTCCGAGTACACCGATTATCAGGACGACCATTTTGACAGAGTAGCCTGGGTATAGCACTTGGAGCTAGTACCGGAGATCTCTGTATTTAGTCCGTTTCTCCTCCTCCTTCAAGGCGATGTTTGTCTCAGCAGGTGCTGAGAACTCGATGACATACATCACCTTGGTCTGATGGTCGAGGAGGACTATGTCAGGCTTATTGGCGTGAATTCGCCTGACGGTCGGGAACGAGTAGTTCCAGTAAATCCGGCATTTCTCGTTCTCGACAACGGACTCGATATCTCCGGGGACGTAAGGCAGCACTGGTGTTTGGTCTATCTGGTACGAGTGCCGTAGATGGTAGTATAGCACTCGTAAAGCCGCGTTATGTCGTTGGACGTAGACCGAAGTCGCATAAATCGGGCATGCAGATAATAAATGCATGAGCGACTCCGGCGCCTGACGGCAGGTCCTGCAGTTGATATCAGGTACCTCTACACCCATCACGCGACTGCGATAGACCAATGTGTTAATAACACCATCTTGGCAGGCCACAATGTATCCCTCGGTCTCCGACTTCAGCCCCGCTGACCTTAAAAATGCGAAGGTCAGCTCTGTCGATAAACCCAGTGCTTCTATGTTGTTATAGAAAACACCGTGCAGGGGTTTATCGACGTGCTGCCTGAACAGATTTCTCTGTTCGGCAGCTTTGATGTGGGCTGTCAGACGATTAGGCGGAAGCTCAGTGACTGAGTCACCTCGCCGGCCTTCTCGCCTGTGGTCGAACACGAGACCGAGTTCATCTGCGGCCCTCTGTGCTGCCCTAAACAATAAAGCGCCAACTCCCACAGTTTCATGATCTCTCACTAACTGTAGGAGTGGGTCCGAGCTCCTGATAACATTACATGCCATACTCAGTGCCACTCTGCCATGCATGCACTCCAGACTCAAGAGTCCTCGGCCCCCCCGTTGACGTGGGAGGTACACACGAGGAACGGACGATCTAGGATGAATACTCCTATGAATATTCATCATCTTGCGGGTATTCCTGTCCAATTGACGCAGCTCATCTACTCCCCATTTGACTACGCCAAAGGAGTAGAGCAGAATCGGAACGGCAAGCATATTAGTGGCAGACACCTTGTTCTTCCCCGAAAGTTCTGATGACCAGATCTTTCGGAGTCGGTGTCTGTACTTGCCACGGAGAGAATCCTTTATTTGGTTCACATCCTGGATGTGGCGTTGTTCCACACCCAGGTATGTGTAGGTCTCTTCGGCATCCAAATGTCGTAGGATGCTTCCGTCTGCGAGCTGCGCATCTTCGTGGAATTCCCCGCATCGTCCTCTCTTGAGGTGGACGACTGCGCATTTGTCCAACCCAAACTCCATTCCAATTGCCCGCGTGTATTCCTCGACCACCCTGAGAGCATTTTGAAGTTCTCGCTCTCCGGAGGTATACAGTTTAAGGTCATCCATATAAAATAGATGGGTGACCTTATGCCTCCGGTTGCTGGGTGGCCCACACTGATACCCGCGGGTTTGGCGGAGTCCAACAGATAGCGGCAGCAGTGAGATGCAGAAGAGGAGCGGACTCAAAGAGTCACCCTGAAACACTCCTCTCTTAAATGTCACCAACTCTGTCGAAACTCGCTCGGCACCGGATGTTATGGTGAAGCGAGTTCTCCAAAGCGGCAACAGTTGTTCGATGCATCTCACTAGTGGTGCTGGTACCGCAAGACATCCGAGCAAGTGTAACAAAAGCTCGTGGGATGTTGTATCAAATGCCTTGCGATAATCAATCCAGGCCATTGACAGATTCCGCTTGTACTGCACAGAATCCTGTGTAATACAGCGGTCTATCAGCAGGTTTTCTTTGCAACCTGCCAGGCCCTTCTTGGCACCACGCTGTTCGTTTATCTGCTGGTAGACCGGATCAACAGACCTCAACATCCTGGTATACAAGATACGAGTAAATAACTTGTAGCAGGAGTTGAGGCAGGTAATCGGCCTATAATTTTTTGGGTCAGACAGATCCCCCTTTTTGGGGATTAGCACAGTTCGCCCCTCGACAAACCAGTCCGGAATTTGCTGCCCCTCGTTCAACCATGAGTTGAAAACTCGGGCCAGATGGCGGTGGGTGGAAGGAAACTTCTTCCACCACCAGTTGTTTATTATTATAATTATTATTATTATTATTATTATTATTATTATTATTGTGCATAAGGAAGTAAACAATAATACAGGCACTTAAAAAGAGTGTCATGTCTGGTGGACTAGATCACCCAATCGCTGAATTCGAACCAGACTTGTCCTGCTTACCGAAACGGAAGTATATTATTTTTATGATTTACGAGTCGTTGAAAGTTAATTTAATGTTCACTTTATCTTGTAACTAAAATAACTTATAATTCCGCAATATTCCACTATACAGGGTGTTTCAAAAGTAAGCGTAAACCTTCTGGGGGCGTAATCCTCGGATAAAAATAAGACAAAAAGTTCCTATCAACATGGGTCCGGAAATGCTTTCTGAGGAAGTTACGACCCTTCGAATGGGGCACCCTGAAGACGGTTTTTCCGCAATATTTCCGAAACCGTTAACAATCAAATTTCGAAAATACATACACTGTATAAACTTTTGACGCTGAACTCGATGCTGAATTCAGAATTTAAAAATTTTAGTCAGGGGCGTCACATACCGGGAAGTTTAAGGGCTAAAATAATCCCTTTTTTTTCGTTTCAGTTTATTAAGGTTTTCGTTGAAAATTATAAAGTTTCAAAGTTTTCTACGTAAAAAAGGTACTCTTAGTTCATCCCGATTGAATGAACCGTTTTCGAGAAAATTGATTATGAAAAAGATACAACAGTCGATCATACAAACGTTTGTCATTGTTTTCAAGTAATTTGAAGTTTTACTGATACTGATTGTCATTGTGACATGTGATTTAATTTTGGTCCAGTCTAGTTAGTAAATATTAAAATTAAAAGATTCAATAAAATAAGAACCTTTTTTATTCGCTATTTAAACTGTTAAAGGGCCGTAACTTCCTCAAAAAGCATTTCCGGACCCATGTTGATGGGAACTTTTTGTCTTATTTTTATCCGAGGATTACGCCCCCAGAAGGTTTACACTTACTTTTGAAACACCCTGTATATAATTTGCCTATTTGATATTGAAATATCTGGTTCAATAACACTGAATTTATTTATTTTCAGATGGCTAGGAGCAAAATGGACTATAGCTCTTTCCTTTATTGTATATATGCCATTTATATTGGCTCAATTCTATCCACGTTTTTTTACAATGATTCCAGCTGGTTTAGCCATTGGGTTTGGAGGAGGACCACTGTGGTGTGCAAAATGTACATACCTTACCGTGATATCTGAAGCCTACTCTAAAATAAATGGAGTAGGTGCTGATATAGTTGTTACTAGATTTTTTGGTATTTTCTTCATGTTTTATCAATTTTCTCAGGTATGGGGAAATCTAATAAGTTCTGCTGGTAAGTTATTAAGTTTATACAACCTATAATCTCTTTTATAAGAGGTAATCTTTAACTATTAGCGGAGAAAACATTAATGAACTTATATAAATATTCTGACGGTCATTAAAGTCAATAGTTGTTAACAGTGATTTAGATGTTTTTCTCAATAAAGTTTTACTTTATTTTCATTTCTGAAAAGAGAAATACAAGCCTAGTATTTCTTGGGCATATCGGTCAGCAATATATAAACAACTTTAATTTCTAACTGTTCAGTTTATTAACCGTCATAAGAGAATTTTTTGTTTTTTTTGAGTTAAATTAAAATGTGTATATATTTTTTATTTGTGTCTTGAAGCATTGCATCAAAAATAAAAACTGTATAACAGATTTTAATTTAAAGTAAAAAAAAATCGCAACATTAGAAAATAAAATTGTTTAATATATGCCGATATGCCCAAGAAACACTAAACTTGTATTTCAATTAAACAGCCAAAAAATGGTGCACATTTTGAGCAATAATTGTTACGTTGAACAGTAATAAACTTAACAATTACATTTTAATGTTATGCAACCCTCAACCTCTTGAAAAATAAAATTTGATAAGTACGCTGGATTCATCTTTCTGTCACCTTTCCAATGAGGGGTCACACGCCATAGTGTTTCATTTGAAAAAAAACTTGGGGGTTGTTTCCGCCCTCCTTTGATGGGCTACATTTCGCATATTGCTTGAAAAAGGTAGGTAAATACATTCAAACGTTGACGTGTCTCGGGAATTTTTTGAAAAATTATTCAGCTCCCCGGTAGCGAATTTATTCCAGTTAAAGTCTCCACCTTATATATTTTGAAATTTTCTTAATAAATAAACCGTAATAAATATGTGAATCCTTTGATCACTCTGTCTTTATGTTTGTAGTCGTAAAGCTGACTTAATGATAATTTTCGTCAAAATAATCAACATGATATAAACAATGTAATAGTTTCAAATGAGTAATCGAAAAAAAATTATGAGCAGATCATAAATAGAACTGTGTCCCAGGACATATATAATAAGTTGTGTATTGCACAAAATTTTTTTTTTGCAAACGACACTTGGGAACTTAACCTCTTGCTTGGTGCAAAAAAACTAAAAATAATGTATCAAAAATTAGTTGATTGATATATTATACTTTACAGGTACCTTATAAGTAAATTAGTAAAAATAATCCCTAAGAAACTACCTTTGTTTTTAAAGATATTAAATAATTCCACTAAGAAAAGTTGTTTAGAATAAAGGAGGATTCTCACTTACGCTGCATCGAGCTTCACTGCACCACCGCACCGCAGCTTGCTTCATTGCGACAAGAATTCGACTGTGGATTTGCACATGCACTGCAAAATCAAAGCTTCAGTATGCGACAAAACTCTACTGACGGTGTATGCCACTTCATTTTAAAGAATTTTCTAAGATTATTTTAGTATTATTAATGATTTTCCCATGTTCTGGGATAGTAGTAGTGAAAGTATATTCATACTAGCTTAAATTAGTAACGAATATAAGAAAAAATAGAAATAAATAGAAACCAAAACAGCAAAAGTACTAGGTGCGTGACATATTTAGAAGTAGATTACAAGAGGGATAGTTTCACACACTTTTTAACTCGCCTGAAACCAGATGAACAAATATTTTGTGAATATTTGTTAGGTCCACGTGAGCATCACCGTACTGCAAATACAGCGTGGAAAGGCGCAGCGGTTATTCGAAGCGTGCGGCTGCCTCAAGCGCAGTGAGGCCGCGCAAGGCGCAGCATAGGTGACAACGGTCTCGTTAACTTTTAAGGTGTATTCTCACTTACGCTGCATCGGCTTTACTGCACTGCATTTCATTGTTGCTGCAAAATGCTGCCTCTAAGAGTTAACATGTTTTCTTATGAGACCGTTCTCACCTATGCTGCGCCTCGCTCAGCCTCACCGCGCTTGTGGCAGCCGCACGCTTCGTATAACCGCTGCGCCTTTCCACGCTGCATTTGTATTATGGTGATGTTCACGTGGACCTTTTAATGTCATGCACCTAGTACTTTCGCTGTTTTGATTTCTATTTATTTCTATTTTTTTCTTATATTCGTGACTAATTAAAGCTAGTATGAATATACTTTCACTACTAAAATCACACACCATGGGAAAATCATTAATAATAGGTACTAAAATGATCTTAGAAAATTATTTCAAATGAAGTGGCATATACCGTCAGTAGAATTTTGTCGCGTAGTGAAGCTTTGATTTTGCAGTGCATGTGGGAATGCACCGTCGAATTCTTGTCGCGATGAAGCAAGCTGCGGTGCGGTGCAGTGAAGCTCGATGCAGCATAAATGAGAATCCTCCTTTAGACGCAGCATTTTGCACCACAATGCAGTGAAGTGCAGTAAAGCTCGATGCAGCGTAAGTGAGAATACACCTTTAGATTTGTGCCTCCTTTGTATTCCTCTTGAAAAATTAATGTAAATTAATTTGATTAACTTTTCTCAATAGTAGTTAGTTCTTTTTATTAAAGATCAATTAAGACGTTATCAACAATTTTAAATAGTTATTTATGATACAAGTGTTAAAAGTGACATTTTATTTTGAGAGTGGAGCCCAATACATGGAACAACAAAGGAATAATTTTTAATTATTTATTACTTACTCGTTGTAGTTAATTAATAATTTTGATGTCATACACGTCACAACTCTTTCAATTGTTGTTTTCCATGACCTACTAACTAATTCAGTTTAGTGTCTACCATTGATAGATATCAAATTATCTCATAAACTACGCATTTTTTCTATAGGACATGCTTAATGAAAAATATTTAGAATGAGATGACGAAATCGACTAAGTAAAAACACACTGGGTGTTCCATTTGATAAAATTAAGTTAGGACCTTTTGAACTTTCAAAAAATTGAAGCCTTATAACAAAGGAACTGTACATTAAAAAGTCGTACTCTACAGCAGAACATATACCGAAGTCTTGTCTATAAGTGTGTCAAATTTCAATTTGACATCCTAAATATGATTTTTTTAAAAGGTACCTGCAAGCCCAAATTTTTTCATAAAAAATTGAATAACTTGACAATGGAGCAAGCAATATCAACAACGTGACACGTATGTATAGCTTGAAGAGCAACGAATACAAAATATGTAATTATTGTAAAAATATACAGGGGCTCCAATTTGAAAAAATAAAGTTGTATACGTACCTGTAAAAATGAACCACCCGGTACACTTCAAAATAAGTTCTAAATAAGCACCTTAAGTCCCTGTGGGCTATGACGTTTCACTTCAATGTCTTAAACGGTAAGGGCTCAATTGGACTTCTCCACACTATTGACTCACCCTGTACACTATTTGAAAATAAAATCAATTCTTCTAGCATTTTTTGAAACAAATTTGTCTGCATTTATTTTCTAACGCTGTTAACACTGACTCTTTTCCAAGAATAAATTTTTATATAAGTAAAAATAGGATCATTTTATTAGATGAGCCCTAAACTTGATTCTTATTAAATCAAAACCGACATAAACTTCATTGAGGTTAAATGTATAATGACGAATATTCATAACATAATTTGTCATAAATATTGTTTATATGTTAATTGTGGCATTTCATAAATTTTTTCTCCTCCTTTTCTTCTTTGGGCTTTATTGCCACATTTCTTGAAATTCCTATCAAAAAAAGTTGATTTATCTACAAAATATTCAAATTAACCAGTAACTGGGAAGTAACCTCGACGCCTTTGACGTAATGTCAGAGGAACAGTAAGAGGATGTTTTTGACAACTTGGGAGTTAAAATAATACAATAATACTGTGTTTCGGAAGTTTCGGAAAATATATCTGTTTTCTTTTTCAAAGTTTAGGCTCTGGATTATGCTGGCTCTGGCTCTGGAATGAATTTTATTATAATGTAACGCAGAGAATAATAATAATAATAATAATAATAATAATAATAATAATAATAATAAATAATAAATAATAAGGGGTGCAAAATTCGGACCGGCAACCTCCTCGCGGTGCACCCCGGACAGGGAGGGGCAACCCTCTCTGACAAATGTCGGCCGTGGGTCCTCAGGGCTAACCATCCTGGGGACTCATTTCCTCTGGTTTTCGACCGTAACAGAGGACAGGCCCCTCACAATCGACCCCAGTCGGATGGGGGTCAGAGACAGGTGGGAGGGGCCTTACCGGACGGTCTCAATGATGACGACTTTGCTATTGGACATGGACGCTTTAGGTGGACGGAGGGATTAAGAGATGATCTGCTTAACTGCTACGAGAGCAGCGAACCTGCGCGCAGGGGATACATGGCGCGATTACACCGGTTGTGGTGCGATATGCACCCGGAGTATCGCGCCTTCTCTCAACAACATCTGAGAGATCAAGTATCCTTCCTGCGCAGAACAGGTTACGTAAGGGCACCTCGTCAGCGTGAGGAAGTGCCTGCCGCACTTCCACCGCGGCAAATACCAGCTGACGAGGAACATCCTCCTGAGTACACCGATATCGCTTTAAGGACGAGGGTTAACCTTAACACCAGGGTTAACCCAAAGCCACAAGACCTGGCACGAATGGATTCGTTGATTAGTGAGGAGCTTCCAGAAGATGCCAACATCTGGCAGATCAACAGCGCGGTGTACGCTGCCGCCAAGCAACTCGTCCCACAACAGCGCCTGGCAAGCGCAGTTGATAGGGTCGAGAAAGCTAAGCGGCGCGTACAGAAGATCGAAGCTAAAATTCGATCAGCAAGGCAACACGCTTCTCGAATCCAGAGTGTGGTGGATTATATAGTCGCAGGTAGACCATTTACACCGAAGGTCCGGCGAGTGGCAGCCGGACTGAGACGCCAACACCACACTCTAAATCGCACAGTGCTGCAGACCATCAAGCAGCACTGTCTAGATAGGATTCGAGCGCTAATGGCTATTAAGAAAACTTTGGTCAGGCGAATGCGGAGTTTGGAACAAAACAAATTGTTTCAAACAAACCCGTCTCGCCTGTTCCAAGAGCCACAGCGTGTTGTCGAAAATCCGCCAACTGTTGATAATGTCGAAGCCTTCTGGAAAGGAATCTACGAAGTCGCGAGTCCATTCGATAATGACACTCCAGCTATAGCACACTTCGAGGCTCTCTGTCGTAGAGTCTTAGAAGAGCCAGAAGAAGTGTGCCCGGCAATCAGTACGGAAGAGGTTCAACAAGCACTTGTTGGAACCAAGAACTTCGCTGCCCCGGGTCCAGATGGTATAAACAACTGGTGGTGGAAGAAGTTTCCTTCCACCCACCGCCATCTGGCCCGAGTTTTCAACTCATGGTTGAACGAGGGGCAGCAAATTCCGGACTGGTTTGTCGAGGGGCGAACTGTGCTAATCCCCAAAAAGGGGGATCTGTCTGACCCAAAAAATTATAGGCCGATTACCTGCCTCAACTCCTGCTACAAGTTATTTACTCGTATCTTGTATACCAGGATGTTGAGGTCTGTTGATCCGGTCTACCAACAGGTAAACGAACAGCGTGGTGCCAAGAAGGGCCTGGCAGGTTGCAAGGAAAACCTGCTGATAGACCGCTGTATTGCACAGGATTCTGTGCAGTACAAGCGGAATCTGTCAATGGCCTGGATTGATTATCGCAAGGCATTTGATACAACATCCCACGAGCTTTTGTTACACTTGCTCGGATGTCTTGCGGTACCAGCACCACTAGTGAGATGCATCGAACAACTGTTGCCGCTTTGGAGAACTCGCTTCACCATAACATCCGGTGCCGAGCGAGTTTCGACAGAGTTGGTGACATTTAAGAGAGGAGTGTTTCAGGGTGACTCTTTGAGTCCGCTCCTCTTCTGCATCTCACTGCTGCCGCTATCTGTTGGACTCCGCCAAACCCGCGGGTATCAGTGTGGGCCACCCAGCAACCGGAGGCATAAGGTCACCCATCTATTTTATATGGATGACCTTAAACTGTATACCTCCGGAGAGCGAGAACTTCAAAATGCTCTCAGGGTGGTCGAGGAATACACGCGGGCAATTGGAATGGAGTTTGGGTTGGACAAATGCGCAGTCGTCCACCTCAAGAGAGGACGATGCGGGGAATTCCACGAAGATGCGCAGCTCGCAGATGGAAGCATCCTACGACATTTGGATGCCGGAGAGACCTACACATACCTGGGTGTGGAACAACGCCACATCCAGGATGTGAACCAAATAAAGGATTCTCTCCGTGGCAAGTACAGACACCGACTCCGAAAGATCTGGTCATCAGAACTTTCGGGGAAGAACAAGGTGTCTGCCACTAATATGCTTGCCGTTCCGATTCTGCTCTACTCCTTTGGCGTAGTCAAATGGGGAGTAGATGAGCTGCGTCAATTGGACAGGAATACCCGCAAGATGATGAATATTCATAGGAGTATTCATCCTAGATCGTCCGTTCCTCGTGTGTACCTCCCACGTCAACGGGGGGGACGAGGACTCTTGAGTCTGGAGTGCATGCATGGCAGAGTGGCACTGAGTATGGCATGTAATGTCATCAGGAGCTCGGACCCACTCCTACAGTTAGTGAGAGATCATGAAACTGTGGGAGTTGGCGCTTTATTGTTTAGGGTAGCACAGAGGGCCGCAGATGAACTCGGTCTCGTGTTCGACCACAGGCGAGAAGGCCGGCGAGGTGACTCAGTCACTGAGCTTCCGCCTAATCGTCTGACAGCCCACATCAAAGCTGCCGAACAGAGAAATCTGTTCAGGCAGCACGTCGATAAACCCCTGCACGGTGTTTTCTATAACAACATAGAAGCACTGGGTTTATCGACAGAGTTGACCTTCGCATTTTTAAGGTCAGCGGGGCTGAAGTCGGAGACCGAGGGATACATTGTGCCTGCCAAGATGGTGTTATTAACACATTGGTCTATCGCAGTCGCGTGATGGGTGTAGAGGTACCTGATATCAACTGCAGGACCTGCCGTCAGGCGCCGGAGTCGCTCATGCATTTATTATCTGCATGCCCGATTTATGCGACTTCGGTCTACATCCAACGACATAACGCGGCTTTACGAGTGCTATACTACCATCTACGGCACTCGTACCAGATAGACCAAACACCAGTGCTGCCTTACGTCCCCGGAGATATCGAGTCCGTTGTCGAGAACGAGAAATGCCGGATTTACTGGAACTACTCGTTCCCGACCGTCAGGCGAATTCACGCCAATAAGCCTGACATAGTCCTCCTCGACCATCAGACCAAGGTGATGTATGTCATCGAGTTCTCAGCACCTGCTGAGACAAACATCGCCTTGAAGGAGGAGGAGAAACGGACTAAATACAGAGATCTCCGGTACGAGCTCCAAGTGCTATACCCAGGCTACTCTGTCAAAATGGTCGTCCTGATAATCGGTGTACTCGGAGGTATGAAGCCCACGCTGCTCTCCGCATTGAAGACCATGCCTGCCTGCCAAACATCGGCAGAATGGTTGGCTGGTCAAATGCAGAAAGCGGTCATCCTGGGATCCCTTCGTCTACTTAGGGCACATGAGTCTGGAATCTACAGTGACTAACCCTGCGGGATGTGGGGAGTTGCTGTAGATTATTCGCTGGCGCTCTCTCTGTGTGGTGTCGGAGGCCACAGGGAGACTGTCCAGCAATTTCTTCCGGAAACGGAAAAAAAAAAAAAAAAAAAAAAAAAAAAATAATAATAATAATGTCGAAGCCTTCTGGAAAGGAATCTACGAAGTCACGAGTCCATTCGATAATGACACTCCAGCTATAGCACACTTCGAGGCTCTCTGTCGTAGAGTCTTAGAAGAGCCAGACGAAGTGTGCCCGGCAATCAGTACGGAAGAGGTTCAACAAGCACTTCGCTGCCCCGGGTCCAGATGGTATAAACAACTGGTGGTGGAAGAAGTTTCCTTCCACCCACCGCCATCTGGCCCGAGTTTTCAACTCATGGTTGAACGAGGGGCAGCAAATTCCGGACTGGTTTGTCGAGGGGCGAACTGTGCTAATCCCCAAAAAGGGGGATCTGTCTGACCCAAAAAATTATAGACCGATTACCTGCCTCAACTCCTGCTACAAGTTATTTACTCGTATCTTGTATACCAGGATGTTGAGGTCTGTTGATCCGGTCTACCAACAGGTAAACGAACAGCGTGGTGCCAAGAAGGGCCTGGCAGGTTGCAAGGAAAACCTGCTGATAGACCGCTGTATTGCACAGGATTCTGTGCAGTACAAGCGGAATCTGTCAATGGCCTGGATTGATTATCGCAAGGCATTTGATACAACATCCCACGAGCTTTTGTTACACTTGCTCGGATGTCTTGCGGTACCAGCACCACTAGTGAGATGCATCGAACAACTGTTGCCGCTTTGGAGAACTCGCTTCACCATAACATCCGGTGCCGAGCGAGTTTCGACAGAGTTGGTGACATTTAAGAGAGGAGTGTTTCAGGGTGACTCTTTGAGTCCGCTCCTCTTCTGCATCTCACTGCTGCCGCTATCTGTTGGACTCCGCCAAACCCGCGGGTATCAGTGTGGGCCACCCAGCAACCGGAGGCATAAGGTCACCCATCTATTTTATATGGATGACCTTAAACTGTATACCTCCGGAGAGCGAGAACTTCAAAATGCTCTCAGGGTGGTCGAGGAATACACGCGGGCAATTGGAATGGAGTTTGGGTTGGACAAATGCGCAGTCGTCCACCTCAAGAGAGGACGATGCGGGGAATTCCACGAAGATGCGCAGCTCGCAGATGGAAGCATCCTACGACATTTGGATGCCGGAGAGACCTACACATACCTGGGTGTGGAACAACGCCACATCCAGGATGTGAACCAAATAAAGGATTCTCTCCGTGGCAAGTACAGACACCGACTCCGAAAGATCTGGTCATCAGAACTTTCGGGGAAGAACAAGGTGTCTGCCACTAATATGCTTGCCGTTCCGATTCTGCTCTACTCCTTTGGCGTAGTCAAATGGGGAGTAGATGAGCTGCGTCAATTGGACAGGAATACCCGCAAGATGATGAATATTCATAGGAGTATTCATCCTAGATCGTCCGTTCCTCGTGTGTACCTCCCACGTCAACGGGGGGGACGAGGACTCTTGAGTCTGGAGTGCATGCATGGCAGAGTGGCACTGAGTATGGCATGTAATGTCATCAGGAGCTCGGACCCACTCCTACAGTTAGTGAGAGATCATGAAACTGTGGGAGTTGGCGCTTTATTGTTTAGGGTAGCACAGAGGGCCGCAGATGAACTCGGTCTCGTGTTCGACCACAGGCGAGAAGGCCGGCGAGGTGACTCAGTCACTGAGCTTCCGCCTAATCGTCTGACAGCCCACATCAAAGCTGCCGAACAGAGAAATCTGTTCAGGCAGCACGTCGATAAACCCCTGCACGGTGTTTTCTATAACAACATAGAAGCACTGGGTTTATCGACAGAGTTGACCTTCGCATTTTTAAGGTCAGCGGGGCTGAAGTCGGAGACCGAGGGATACATTGTGGCCTGCCAAGATGGTGTTATTAACACATTGGTCTATCGCAGTCGCGTGATGGGTGTAGAGGTACCTGATATCAACTGCAGGACCTGCCGTCAGGCGCCGGAGTCGCTCATGCATTTATTATCTGCATGCCCGATTTATGCGACTTCGGTCTACATCCAACGACATAACGCGGCTTTACGAGTGCTATACTACCATCTACGGCACTCGTACCAGATAGACCAAACACCAGTGCTGCCTTACGTCCCCGGAGATATCGAGTCCGTTGTCGAGAACGAGAAATGCCGGATTTACTGGAACTACTCGTTCCCGACCGTCAGGCGAATTCACGCCAATAAGCCTGACATAGTCCTCCTCGACCATCAGACCAAGGTGATGTATGTCATCGAGTTCTCAGCACCTGCTGAGACAAACATCGCCTTGAAGGAGGAGGAGAAACGGACTAAATACAGAGATCTCCGGTACGAGCTCCAAGTGCTATACCCAGGCTACTCTGTCAAAATGGTCGTCCTGATAATCGGTGTACTCGGAGGTATGAAGCCCACGCTGCTCTCCGCATTGAAGACCATGCCTGCCTGCCAAACATCGGCAGAATGGTTGGCTGGTCAAATGCAGAAAGCGGTCATCCTGGGATCCCTTCGTCTACTTAGGGCACATGAGTCTGGAATCTACAGTGACTAACCCTGCGGGATGTGGGGAGTTGCTGTAGATTATTCGCTGGCGCTCTCTCTGTGTGGTGTCGGAGGCCACAGGGAGACTGTCCAGCAATTTCTTCCGGAAACGGAAAAAAAAAAAAAAAAAAAAAAAAAAATAATAATAATAATGTCGAAGCCTTCTGGAAAGGAATCTACGAAGTCACGAGTCCATTCGATAATGACACTCCAGCTATAGCACACTTCGAGGCTCTCTGTCGTAGAGTCTTAGAAGAGCCAGACGAAGTGTGCCCGGCAATCAGTACGGAAGAGGTTCAACAAGCACTTCGCTGCCCCGGGTCCAGATGGTATAAACAACTGGTGGTGGAAGAAGTTTCCTTCCACCCACCGCCATCTGGCCCGAGTTTTCAACTCATGGTTGAACGAGGGGCAGCAAATTCCGGACTGGTTTGTCGAGGGGCGAACTGTGCTAATCCCCAAAAAGGGGGATCTGTCTGACCCAAAAAATTATAGACCGATTACCTGCCTCAACTCCTGCTACAAGTTATTTACTCGTATCTTGTATACCAGGATGTTGAGGTCTGTTGATCCGGTCTACCAACAGATAAACGAACAGCGTGGTGCCAAGAAGGGCCTGGCAGGTTGCAAGGAAAACCTGCTGATAGACCGCTGTATTACGCAGGACTCTGTGCAATACAAGCGGAATCTGTCAATGGCCTGGATTGATTATCGCAAGGCATTTGATACAACATCCCACGAGCTTTTGTTACACTTGCTCGGATGTCTTGCGGTACCAGCACCACTAGTGAGATGCATCGAACAACTGTTGCCGCTTTGGAGAACTCGCTTCACCATAACATCCGGTGCCGAGCGAGTTTCGACAGAGTTGGTGACATTTAAGAGAGGAGTGTTTCAGGGTGACTCTTTGAGTCCGCTCCTCTTCTGCATCTCACTGCTGCCGCTATCTGTTGGACTCCGCCAAACCCGCGGGTACCAGTGTGGGCCACCCAGCAACCGGAGGCATAAGGTCACCCATCTATTTTATATGGATGACCTTAAACTCTATACCTCCGGAGAGCGAGAACTTCAAAATGCTCTCAGGGTGGTCGAGGAATACACGCGGGCAATTGGAATGGAGTTTGGGTTGGACAAATGCGCAGTCGTCCACCTCAAGAGAGGACGATGCGGGGAATTCCACGAAGATGCGCAGCTCGCAGACGGAAGCATCCTACGACATTTGGATGCCGGAGAGACCTACACATACCTGGGTGTGGAACAACGCCACATCCAGGATGTGAACCAAATAAAGTGGCAAGTACAGACACCGACTCCGAAAGATCTGGTCATCAGAACTTTCGGGGAAGAACAAGGTGTCTGCCACTAACATGCTTGCCGTTCCGATTCTGCTCTACTCCTTTGGCGTAGTCAAATGGGGAGTAGATGAGCTGCGTCAATTGGACAGGAATACCCGCAAGATGATGAATATTCATAGGAGTATTCATCCTAGATCGTCCGTTCCTCGTGTGCACCTCCCACGTCAACGGGGGGGCCGAGGACTCTTGAGTCTGGAGTGCATGCATGGCAGAGTGGCACTGAGTATGGCATGTAATGTCATCAGGAGCTCGGACCCACTCCTACAGTTAGTGAGAGATCATGAAGCTGTGGGAGTTGGCGCTTTATTGTTTAGGGCAGCACAGAGGGCCGCAGATGAACTCGGTCTCGTGTTCGACTACAGGCGAGAAGGCCGGCGAGGTGACTCAGTCACTGAGCTTCCGCCTAATCGTCTGACAGCCCACATCAAAGCTGCCGAACAGAGAAATCTGTTCAGGCAGCACGTCGATAAACCCCTGCACGGTGTTTTCTATAACAACATAGAAGCACTGGGTTTATCGACAGAGCTGACCTTCGCATTTTTAAGGTCAGCGGGGCTGAAGTCGGAGACCGAGGGATACATTGTGGCCTGCCAAGATGGTGTTATTAACACATTGGTCTATCGCAGTCGCGTGATGGGTGTAGAGGTGCCTGATATCAACTGCAGGACCTGCCGTCAGGCGCCGGAGTCGCTCATGCATTTATTATCTGCATGCCCGATTTATGCGACTTCGGTCTACATCCAACGACATAACGCGGCTCTACGTGTGCTATACTACCATCTACGGCACTCGTACCAGATAGACCAAACACCAGTGCTGCCTTACGTCCCCGGAGATATCGAGTCCATTGTCGAGAACGAGAAATGCCGGATTTACTGGAACTACTCGTTCCCGACCGTCAGGCGAATTCACGCCAATAAGCCTGACATAGTCCTCCTCGACCATCAGACCAAGGTGATGTATGTCATCGAGTTCTCAGCACCTGCTGAGACAAACATCGCCTTGAAGGAGGAGGAGAAACGGACTAAATACAGAGATCTCCGGTACGAGCTCCAAGTGCTATACCCAGGCTACTCTGTCAAAATGGTCGTCCTGATAATCGGTGTACTCGGAGGTATGAAGCCCACGCTGCTCTCCGCATTGAAGACTATGCCTGTCTGCCAAACATCGGCAGAATGGTTGGCTGGTCAAATGCAGAAAGCGGTCATCCTGGGATCCCTTCGTCTACTTAGAGCACACGAGTCTGGAATCTACAGTGACTAACCCTGCGGGATGTGGGGAGTTGCTGTAGATTATTCGCTGGCGCTCTCTCTGTGTGGTGTCGGAGGCCGCAGGGAGACTGTCCAGCACTTTCGTTCCGAAACGGAAAAAAAAAAAAAAAAAAAAAAAAATAAAAAATAATAATAATAATAATAATAATAATAATAATAAGGGGTGCGAAATGCGGACCGGCAACCTCCTCGCGGTGCACCCTGGACAGGGAGGGGCAACCCTCCTTGACAAATGTCGGACGTGGGTCCTCAGGGCTAACCATCCTGGGGACTCTGTTCCTCTGGTTTTCGACCGAGACAGAGGACAGGCCCCTCACAATCGACCCCAGTCGGATGGGGGTCAGAGACAGGTGGGAGGGGCCTTACCGGACGGTTTCAACGACGACGGCTTGGCAAATGTACATGGACGCTTTAGGTGGACGGAGGGATTAAGGGATGACCTGCTGACCTGCTACGAGAGCAGCGAACCTGGGCGCAGGGGATACATGGCGCGATTACACCGGTTGTGGTGCGATATGCACCCGGAGTATCGCACCTTCTCTCAACAACATCTGAGAGATCAAGTATCCTTCCTGCGCAGAACAGGTTACGTAAGGGCACCTCGACAGCGTGAGGAAGTGCCTGCCGCACTTCCACCGCGGCAAATACTAGCTGACGAGGAACATCCTCCTGAGTACACCGATATCGCTTTAAGGACGAGGGTTAACCTTAACACCAGGGTTAACCCAGAGCCACAAGACCTGGCACGAATGGATTCGTTGATTAGTGAGGAGCTTCCAGAAGATGCCAACATCTGGCAGATCAACAGCGCGGTGTACGCTGCCGCCAAGCAACTCGTCCCACAACAGCGCCTGGCAAGCGCAGTTGATAGGGTCGGGAAAGCTAAGCGGCGCGTACAGAAGATCGAAGCTAAAATTCGATCAGCAAGGCAACACGCTTCTCGAATCCAGAGTGTGGTGGATTATATAGTCGCAGGTAGACCATTTACACCGAAGGTCCGGCGAGTGGCAGCCGGACTGAGACGCCAACACCACACTCTAAATCGCACAGTGCTGCAGACCATCAAGCAGCACTGTCTAGATAGGATTCGAGCGCTTATGGCTATTAAGAAAACTTTGGTCAGGCGAATGCGGAGTTTGGAACAAAACAAATTGTTTCAAACAAACCCGTCTCGCCTGTTCCAAGAGCCACAGCGTGTTGTCGAAAATCCGCCAACTGTTGATAATGTCGAAGCCTTCTGGAAAGGAATCTACGAAGTCGCGAGTCCATTCGATAGTGACACTCCAGCTATAGCACACTTCGAGGCTCTCTGTCGTAGAGTCTTAGAAGAGCCAGACGAAGTGTGCCCGGCAATCAGTACGGAAGAGGTTCAACAAGCACTTGTTGGAACCAAGAACTTCGCTGCCCCGGGTCCAGATGGTATAAACAACTGGTGGTGGAAGAAGTTTCCTTCCACCCACCGCCATCTGGCCCGAGTTTTCAACTCATGGTTGAACGAGGGGCAGCAAATTCCGGACTGGTTTGTCGAGGGGCGAACTGTGCTAATCCCCAAAAAGGGGGATCTGTCTGACCCAAAAAATTATAGGCCGATTACCTGCCTCAACTCCTGCTACAAGTTATTTACTCGTATCTTGTATACCAGGATGTTGAGGTCTGTTGATCCGGTCTACCAGCAGATAAACGAACAGCGTGGTGCCAAGAAGGGCCTAGCAGGTTGCAAGGAAAACCTGCTGATAGACCGCTGTATTACACAGGATTCTGTGCAGTACAAGCGGAATCTGTCAATGGCCTGGATTGATTATCGCAAGGCATTTGATACAACATCCCACGAGCTTTTGTTACACTTGCTCGGATGTCTTGCGGTACCAGCACCACTAGTGAGATGCATCGAACAACTGTTGCCGCTTTGGAGAACTCGCTTCACCATAACATCCGGTGCCGAGCGAGTTTCGACAGAGTTGGTGACATTTAAGAGAGGAGTGTTTCAGGGTGACTCTTTGAGTCCGCTCCTCTTCTGCATCTCACTGCTGCCGCTATATGTTGGACTCCGCCAAACCCGCGGGTATCAGTGTGGGCCACCCAGCAACCGGAGGCATAAGGTCACCCATCTATTTTATATGGATGACCTTAAACTCTATACCTCCGGAGAGCGAGAACTTCAAAATGCTCTCAGGGTGGTCGAGGAATACACGCGGGCAATTGGAATGGAGTTTGGGTTGGACAAATGCGCAGTCGTCCACCTCAAGAGAGGACGATGCGGGGAACTCCACGAAGATGCGCAGCTCGCAGACGGAAGCATCCTACGACATTTGGATGCCGGAGAGACCTACACATACCTGGGTGTGGAACAACGCCACATCCAGAATGTGAACCAAATAAAGGATTCTTTCCGTGGCAAGTACAGACACCGACTCCGAAAGATCTGGTCATCAGAACTTTCGGGGAAGAACAAGGTGTCTGCCACTAATATGCTTGCCGTTCCGATTCTGCTCTACTCCTTTGGCGTAGTCAAATGGGGAGTAGATGAGCTGCGTCAATTGGACAGGAATACCCGCAAGATGATGAATATTCATAGGAGTATTCATCCTAGATCGTCCGTTCCTCGTGTGTACCTCCCACGTCAACGGGGGGGCCGAGGACTCTTGAGTCTGGAGTGCATGCACGGCAGAGTGGCACTGAGTATGGCATGTAATGTCATCAGGAGCTCGGACCCACTCCTACAGTTAGTGAGATATCATGAAGCTGTGGGAGTTGGCGCTTTATTGTTTAGGGCAGCACAGAGGGCCGCAGATGAACTCGGTCTCGTGTTCGACTACAGGCGAGAAGGCCGGCGAGGTGACTCAGTCACTGAGCTTCCGCCTAATCGTCTGACAGCCCACATCAAAGCTGCCGAACAGAGAAATCTGTTCAGGCAGCACGTCGATAAACCCCTGCACGGTGTTTTCTATAACAATATAGAAGCACTGGGTTTATCGACAGAGCTGACCTTCGCATTTTTAAGGTCAGCGGGGCTGAAGTCGGAGACCGAGGGATACATTGTGGCCTGCCAAGATGGTGTTATTAACACATTGGTCTATCGCAGTCGCGTGATGGGTGTAGAGGTGCCTGATATCAACTGCAGGACCTGCCGTCAGGCGCCGGAGTCGCTCATGCATTTATTATCTGCATGCCCGATTTATGCGACTTCGGTCTACATCCAACGACATAACGCGGCTTTACGAGTGCTATACTACCATCTACGGCACTCGTACCAGATAGACCAAACACCAATGCTGCCTTACGTCCCCGGAGATATCGAGTCCGTTGTCGAGAACGAGAAATGCCGGATTTACTGGAACTACTCGTTCCCTACCGTCAGGCGAATTCACGCCAATAAGCCTGACATAGTCCTCCTCGACCATCAGACCAAGGTGATGTATGTCATCGAGTTCTCAGCACCTGCTGAGACAAACATCGCCTTGAAGGAGGAGGAGAAACGGACTAAATACAGAGATCTCCGGTACGAGCTCCAAGTGCTATACCCAGGCTACTCTGTCAAAATGGTCGTCCTGATAATCGGTGTACTCGGAGGTATGAAGCCCACGCTGCTCTCCGCATTGAAGACCATGCCTGCCTGCCAAACATCGGCAGAATGGTTGGCTGGTCAAATGCAGAAAGCGGTCATCCTGGGATCCCTTCGTCTACTTAGGGCACATGAGTCTGGAATCTACAGTGACTAACCCTGCGGGATGTGGGGAGTTGCTGTAGACTATTCGCTGGCGCTCTCTCTGTGTGGTGTCGGAGGCCATAGGGAGACTGTCCAGCATTTTCTTCCGGAAACGGAAAAAAAAAAAAAAAAAAAAATAATAATAATAATATCGTATCTTGTATACCAGGATGTTGAGGTCTGTTGATCCGGTCTACCAACAGATAAACGAACAGCGTGGTGCCAAGAAGGGCCTGGCAGGTTGCAAGGAAAACCTGCTGATAGACCGCTGTATTACACAGGATTCTGTGCAGTACAAGCGGAATCTGTCAATGGCCTGGATTGATTATCGCAAGGCATTTGATACAACATCCCACGAGCTTTTGTTACACTTGCTCGGATGTCTTGCGGTACCAGCACCACTAGTGAGATGCATCGAACAACTGTTGCCGCTTTGGAGAACTCGCTTCACCATAACATCCGGTGCCGAGCGAGTTTCGACAGAGTTGGTGACATTTAAGAGAGGAGTGTTTCAGGGTGACTCTTTGAGTCCGCTCCTCTTCTGCATCTCACTGCTGCCGCTATCTGTTGGACTCCGCCAAACCCGCGGGTATCACTGTGGGCCACCCAGCAACCGGAGGCATAAGGTCACCCATCTATTTTATATGGATGACCTTAAACTCTATACCTCCGGAGAGCGAGAACTTCAAAATGCTCTCAGGGTGGTCGAGGAATACACGCGGGCAATTGGAATGGAGTTTGGGTTGGACAAATGCGCAGTCGTCCACCTCAAGAGAGGACGATGCGGGGAATTCCACGAAGATGCGCAGCTCGCAGACGGAAGCATCCTACGATATTTGGATGCCGGAGAAACCTACACATACCTGGGTGTGGAACAACGCCACATCCAGGATGTGAACCAAATAAAGGATTCTCTCCGTGGCAAGTACAGACACCGACTCCGAAAGATCTGGTCATCAGAACTTTCGGGGAAGAACAAGGTGTCTGCCACTAATATGCTTGCCGTTCCGATTCTGCTCTACTCCTTTGGCGTAGTCAAATGGGTAGTAGATGAGCTGCGTCAATTGGATAGGAATACCCGCAAGATGATGAATATTCATAGGAGTATTCATCCTAGATCGTCCGTTCCTCGTGTGTACCTCCCACGTCAACGGGGGGGCCGAGGACTCTTGAGTCTGGAGTGCATGCATGGCAGAGTGGCACTGAGTATGGCATGTAATGTCATCAGGAGCTCGGACCCACTCCTACAGTTAGTGAGAGATCATGAAACTGTGGGAGTTGGCGCTTTATTGTTTAGGGCAGCACAGAGGGCCGCAGATGAACTCGGTCTCGTGTTCGACTACAGGCGAGAAGGCCGGCGAGGTGACTCAGTCACTGAGCTTCCGCCTAATCGTCTGACAGCCCACATCAAAGCTGCCGAACAGAGAAATCTGTTCAGGCAGCACGTCGATAAACCCCTGCACGGTGTTTTCTATAACAACATAGAAGCACTGGGTTTATCGACAGAGCTGACCTTCGCATTTTTAAGGTCAGCGGGGCTGAAGTCGGAGACCGTGGGATACATTGTGGCCTGCCAAGATGGTGTTATTAACACATTGGTCTATCGCAGTCGCGTGATGGGTGTAGAGGTACCTGACATCAACTGCAGGACCTGCCGTCAGGCGCCGGAGTCGCTCATGCATTTATTATCTGCATGCCCGATTTATGCGACTTCGGTCTACATCCAACGATATAACGCGGCTTTACGAGTGCTATACTACCATCTATGGCACTCGTACCAGATAGACCAAACACCAGTGCTGCTTTACGTCCCCGGAGATATCGAGTCCGTTGTCGAGAACGAGAAATGCCGGATTTACTGGAACTACTCGTTCCCGACCGTCAGGCGAATTCACGCCAATAAGCCTGACATAGTCCTCCTCGACCATCAGACCAAGGTGATGTATGTCATCGAGTTCTCAGCACCTGCTGAGACAAACATCGCCTTGAAAGAGGAGGAGAAACGGACTAAATACAGAGATCTCCGGTACGAGCTCCAAGTGCTATACTTAGGCTACTCTGTCAAAATGGTCGTCCTGATAATCGGTGTACTCGGAGGTATGAAGCCCACGCTGCTCTCCGCATTAAAGACCATGCCTGCCTGCCAAACATCGGCAGAATGGTTGGCTGGTCAAATGCAGAAAGCGGTCATCCTGGGATCCCTTCGTCTACTTAGGGCACATGAGTCTGGAATCTACAGTGACTAACCCTGCGGGATGTGGGGAGTTGCTGTAGATTATTCGCTGGCGCTCTCTCTGAGTGGCGTCGGAGGCCACGGGGAGACTGTCCAGCATTAGGTTCAGGAAACCGTAAAAAAAATAATAATAATAATAATAATTATTTTTATTATTATAATAATGCGGGGTGCGAAATGCGGACCGGCAACCTCCTCGCGGTGCACCCTGGACAGGGAGAGGCAGCCCTCTCTGACAAATGTCGGACGTGGGATTTCAGGGCTAACCACCCTGTAATCCCAAAACCCTCTGGTTCAAGACCAGAACAGAGGACAGGCCCCTCACAATCGACCCCTGTCGGATGGGGGTCAGAGTGTTATCGAACCCAGGAGATGCTGTAAAAGTAGTTGTAAGCAAAAGATCCCAATTAGACATAAGCACACAAGCTAAGGCTTGAATGGTGTATGTGGAACATCTGTTCCATGTACACCATTTTTTTATCAAAAATAAGTCGAATTTCAATTCAGTTCCTAAACCCAAAATTCCTTCTTTTTGCCTGATATGCACGATTCCGTGCATATCAGGATTTTTTATAAAAATTTTAAGACGATTTTCAGTACAGTTTCCAAAATTCCCTTTATCTTTTTCGGCCCATATCTCATGTTTGAACGAACGCATCCAGGCACGATGCAGCATGTAGAGACGACCAAGGACATGCATTGTCCTCAGCCAGTACCGATTCCTCGAAGGACGGACTGCGCCACTACAATGATCATAGCGCAGATGATCATTGTCATAAGCCGGTCTAACAGATCACAGGAATACTCCACAAAGGCGCGAGAGTGAATCTACCGTAGATCGGTAGCTCTTGATCTGATCTACCATAGACTGATCCACCTTCGTGGTCGCACTGATCTACGGACCCATAGGTTCACTCTACCCTCGCGTTCTGGAATTCCTAGTGAGTCCGTGACCTACGGCTTCCAAGGATGCTTGAGCTGGCCTCGCCTACCCATTGGTCATCGTCTCTACCGGGATCGTGTCTGATAGCACCATTTTGAAATTTTAGGAACTGAATAAAAATTGGAAATAGCGGAATTTTGCGACGCCACGTGGCGATGTGAAGTGGTCTCGGGTCTTTTCCATATCTATAGTGGGAGACCTCCCAATGATCTCGCAAAATGGAAATACGGTATTTTTGATTAAATCAAGCCAGGATAAGCCTCAGTGCGGTACGCACGGGTACCGGGGGCTTTCCCCATTATTACCAGGTGACCGCCTTGTGAGATAGCATTCGAAGAGATTTCCCCTTTCTGAAATATCCACAGACGTCTAACGGCATATACCCCTTTTGGAGAATATTACCTTAAATTTTTAGTCTATAATTCTAATAGTAAATCTATAAAACCCACTCACTAAATTGCCAGTCACGTCCATGTAATAATTCTCTTTCGGCAATCGATCACTCGTCTTTAAGCGCGGCCGTCGCGGTCGCTGACCCCTTGTGGGGGTATCGTGGTTATGGTGGCAGACCTTGCTAGGTGAGGCTCTATATGTACTATGATGATTGTTTAATATATACTCTTATTTATTATCCATGTCTTCTTATTGCGTTTTAGTATTAGTCTAGTATCTGTGTTGACCCCATAGCTAACGACCCTCGCAATTGCGTCGGTTTGACCATTCGGCTGAGCCAAAGAAGAGTGAACGAGCAAGACCTGTCTGGGCAGGTGTCAGAAGTGAATTGTGTATTGTGCAAAGTGTTTAGCTAGTGTTGTATCTTTAGTTCAGGACGTTGCGAAGCCTGTATACGAGGAAGCATTCATTGTCGACAGTTGCCGTTAATCTATCGATTTCGAGACTTCGATATATTAAGGGTTTGCCACGACCTGCGTTGAATTCAACGGCCAAGAGTTAAATCAGATGTGGTGATAGCGATTAATTGACTTAATACGAATATCGGTCGTTCCCTCCCACTATCACTGGTTATAACGAATGGTTAACTAACGTTGACACAGCCTTAACAAATTAGTTTAGTTATTAAACGTTGATAAGAGACAGGTGGGAGGGGCCTTACCGGATGGTCTCATTAATGACGAACTCGCTATGGAACATGGACGCTTTAGGTGAGAGCAGCGAACCTGGGCGCATGGGATACATGGCGCGATTACACCTGTTGTGGTGCGATATGCACCCGGAGTATCGCGCCTTATCTCAGCAACATCTGAGAGACCAAGTATCCTTTTTGCGCCGAACAGGTTACGTAAGGGCACATCGTCGGCGTGAGGAAGTACCAGCCGCACTTCCACCGCGGCAAATTCCAGCTGACGAGGAACTTCCGCTTGAGTACACCGACGTCGCTTTAAGGGCGAGGGTTAACCTTAACACCAGGGTTAACCCAAAGCCACAAGACCTGGCACGAATGGATTCGTTGATTAGTGAGGAGCTTCCAGAAGATGCCAACATATGGCAAGTCAACAGTGCGGTGTACGCTGCTGCTCAGCGGCTCGTCCCACAACAGCGCCTGGCAAGCGAGAAAGCTAAGCGGCGCGTACAGAAGATCGAAGCTAAAATTCGATCAGCAAGGCAGCACGCTTTTCGAATCCAGAGTGTGGTGGATTATATAGTCGCAGGTAGATCATTTACACCGAAGGTCCGGCGAGTGGCAACCGGACTGAAACGCCAACACCACACTCTAAATCGCACAGTGCTGCAGACCATCAAGCAGCACTGTATAGATAGGATTCGAGCGCTTATGGCTATTAAGAAAGCAAGCACTTGTTGGAACCAGGAACTTGCTTCTCCGGGTCCAGATGGTATAAACAACTGGTGGCGGAAGAAGTTTCCTTCCACCCACCGCCATCTGGCCCGAATTTTTAACTCATGGTTGAATGAGGGGCAGCAAATTCCGGACTGGTTTGTCGAGGCGCGAACTGTGCTAATTCCCAAAAAGGGGGATCTGCCTGACCCAAAAAATTATAGACCGATTGAAGGAGGAGGAAAAACGGACCAAATACAGAGATCTCCGGTACGAGCTCCAACTATTCTGTCATGATGGTCGTCCTGACGATAGTCGGTGTACTCGGAGGTATGAAGCCCACGCTGCTCTCCGCATTGAAAACCATGCCTGCCTGCCAAAAATCGGCAGAGTGATTGGCTGGTCAAATGCAGAAAGCGGTCATCCTGGGTCCCCTCCGTCTACTTAGGGCACACGAGTCTGGAATTTGTAGTCACTAACCCTGCAGGATGTGGGGAGTGACTGTAGATTATTCGCTGGCGCTCTCTCCATGTGATGTCGGATTCCACGGAGAGACTGTCCAGCATCGTGAAACCGAAAAAAAAACACAAAAAAATAAACATCCCATGAGCTATTGGAACACTTGCTCGGATGTCTTGCGGTACCAGCACCACTAGTGAGATGCATTGAACAAGATGATGAATATTTATAGAAGTATTCATCCTAGATCGTCTGTTCCTCGTGTATACCTCCCACGTCAACGGGGGGGGCGAAGACTCTTGAGTCTGGAGTGTGCATGACAAAGTAGTACTGAGTATGGCATGCAACATCCTCAGGAGCTCGGATCCACTCCTACGGTTAGTGAGAGATCACTGTAGGAGTGGGCGCATTATTATTTAAGGCAGCACAGAAGGCCGCACATGAACTCGGTCTCATGTTCGACTATAGGCGAGGAGGCCGGCGACTTGCTGATTCAGAATTAGTTACTGAGCTTCCGCCGAATCGCCTGACAGCCCGCATTGAAGCTGCCGAACAGAGCAATCTGTTCAGGCAGCACGTCGATAAACGGTGTTTTCTATAACAATATAGAAGCATTGGGTTTATCGACAAAGCTGACTTTCGCATTTTTAAGGTCAGCAGGGCTGAAGTCGGAGACCGAGGGATTCATTGTGGCCTGTCAAGATGGTGTAATTTACACCTTGGTCTATCGGAGCCGCGTGATGGGTGTAGAGTCGCTCATGAAAATATAATCTGCATGTCCGATATATGTGACTTCGGCCTACATCCACCGACATAACACGGCTTTACGAGTGCTATACTACCTACGGCACTCATACGAAATAGACCAAACACCAGTTTAATTTTGTTTAAAATACAGAGTGGTTAGTTTATTTGCTGCTTTTTCAAATATAAACCGTATCCTTTCTTGAGCTGATGAGTAGCGGTGAGATATAACCTGAAAATATATCACGTGATCAGAGCGTGTTCATAAATTCTAGTACGTTCAGAAATTTTATAGCGAAATTCGAATATTCTAGAACAATTTTTATGAAATCTAATATACGAGGAGGTTTTGGCGGGAAATTTGAATATTAAAAGATTATGTCATGACTTGCATGCTCGTTCAGTAAATTAGTTAAATATGTTAGGATAGCTTTACGGAATTAAATTTTCTTTTTCTTATTACAGCCACCTACAATACCCATACCTAATCGTTTACGTAACTTTGTATCTTGTACACAATACTGATAACAGGGTAAATGCAGTAACAGGTAACTTGTTGATAAGACTGTTAACCACACCTTTGCCTTTTACGTGTTTCCTCATTATCATTTAGATTAGAACTGATGATGTACGAGATTGAAACGTTTTTATATATTTATATAAAGTAATATACTTAGATATAACTTCAATGGCTTAATATTAAATAAATAATAAAACATATAAAATGAAATTACATCATGCACTTGATGTTCACGTGACCCCCGACTTGAGCTTTGAACAACTTGAGACTATTTGCAGAGAATGCTGGAACGTTGGAGTGATGGCCACCTATCATAATTATTATTATGATTTACATAACTAGCGTTATACAAAATGCTTTGATGTGTATATAAGTATTTGATTTCGATAACACTAGTAGTTATCATTAGATAGACTCTCAAACTATACAGACCTATTTTACAGACTGTTTTTGCTGTATTACTTTAACAATGAAGGTTAATAAAAAATTTACTCTCGCAGCATATAAACCGCCTAGGGAGAAGGTTTATGACTTTGCAAACGATTTAGCGCTTAAGAAAAAGACTAGAGATCTTTCGAACTCCATCGGAAGAAAGTACTTAGCCTTCAAATTAGGCCGAGCTGAAGAAGACAATACAATTAGACGTATTTTGAAACCGGTTATTGATCCATTACAGGAACTCAGTGTTGTTAAGAATTTACCTAGTCAGCCTCCATCAGTAGAGGATACAAGTAAATCTGAATTAAAAATAAGAGAAAAGATGAAGAAAAAGAAGAAGATGAAGACGAAGAAGAAGAAGACGAAAAAGACGAAGAAGACGAAGAAGACGAAGAAAACGAAGAAGACGAAGAATAAATATTTGAAGATTCGAGTAGTACGATTGACCCTGCTGAATATCTTGAAGAGTATCCTTCTTTAAGTAGACGTTATTTAAATAGACTCTATACTAAAAGTAAAGATTTAGATGAAACCTATGGTGTGAGATTTAAGGCGAAATGAATAAATTTCAAATTGGTAATATGGATCTAAGTATAGGTTCTGATGCTAGTCTAAGTATTGGTAATAAAATGTTTGCTGGGAGAAGAGGCTTATACGAACTGCTATTTATGAAGCAGCCTCAGGATTATGATGAACTGGACTTAACTAATTATAAGGAAATCCTAGAAACCTCTAACGCACATAAACGAAATTATGATCCTGATAGTCGGAAATCGTTCTTTTAAATATTCTAAAGTGATAAAGCCATTATTTAATCGTAAGCCTAAAATAAAAGCTACTCAACCTCATAGTGGAGAGGGTATGGATATGGATTACAACGAAAAACCTATAGAATATATTTTCTGGGACAATATAAACGAATTAGTTGACAGGTTAAGGCTTTTAAATGCCTCCAAAGCTGCAGGAAATACTGATTCTCACGACAACGAAATCATAGCCATTTTAAACGAATTGAAGGAAGCTGGAATTATCTGTTAAATATATTATATTATAGATGAAGTTTTACATAATATTTCATGATAATATGCTTATTTTATAATACACATAAATGTTTAAATAAATGTACTTATATACATAACTAGATGTTTTTATTTTAAAGTTTAAGATTTAGCAATATGCAGATATGATTAATCCTAACTTTATCCTTCCTTTAGAGCTTAGAGGTTGTTACAGTGTTTCATATTTTTCATGGACATTCATGAACATTCATGAGCAGGTATATTTTAAACAGGTCTGTATACAGGTAAACAGATGTTTTAAACAGATCTAGACGGATCATGAACAGACATGACACGCTCATAACATGATCATGAATGACTATGGATGGCGATGAAAGTATAAAAAGATATAGAATACTCCAGTGAAAGTATTAGACTATAGACCTTAGTGAAGATATCATGTCTTATCTACTAAACATTGAGCCTAACAGTTATGGCTTAAGGCATGCTGGCTCTGATCTACTCATTGTAGAAATACCAGTGCAGATTAAAAACTATGTTCTTCATATCAAAGGACATAAATTTACTATAACTAATGGTTTAACGGAATTATTAACGAAACAGCAACCGCATGATTTTAATAATGATGATCTAATCTCTTATAAGCACATCCTAACATTAAGTAATGGTCATTTAAGAAAATATCGCGATGGGTTCCGAATTAACCCAAGCAGCTATTGGAAATATCAAAATATTATATCAAAACTGTTTCCAGTTAAGCGAAAAAGAACTAAAAATTCCCTAGATCAAAACCTTTATGCGACTGCACCGGTAGAGGATAATTTAAGAAGTTCTGTTATTTTGAATAAAGGTGGAGATCAAACAGAAGCACGTCAAAACTATATTGTTGAACATGAAAAAAAAAACAGCATTCATCTCTAAGCCTAACATCTATGAACATGTAACACTCTTCGGGGTTATTTCCACCTGTAATGGAGCTGCATCACCATTCGAGATTAAGTCTAATATCTATGGAATGCACCCCAAACCTAGGAGCGCATCAATGTTACCCTATTAGCAAACTCATGATAGATAGTTTTAAGTTTTTGTAAATTTCTATTATAACTCTATAAATGAACAATATACCTACTAAGTTAAGCTAATTATCCTCTTATAATGTAGGTACTATTAAAATTAAGTGAAATATATCCTTGTATCATTCACACATAATGCTGATCTTATAATTTGGATAAAGTAATAAATGTTTTTATTAAAAGCTTGAATAATAAAATATTAATTAAACCTTTGTGTGTTTTATTTCTAGGTTAGGATATTTTAAATAAAAATCAAGTCAACATTTAAATAACATATATTGAAATAAATAAAAAAGTATATACAGTGTGTCCACGGAATAATAATAAAGTATCTACGTTTTCCTCTATTACATTTAATAATAATATTCTAGAATAATGGTATCTCAGACGTAAAATAAATATTGAAAGTTTTAAAATAAATAATTCAACTTAGGGACACAGAGCTAAGAGAAAATATTTTCAAAGAAGGATTCTAAGAATTTTACCGAATATCGAAACACATGCATTTATGTAAATTAAGTCACGCAGTTAGGATTCCAAGAATTTTAGCAGTCAACTGTAGAACCGGATCCATATTATAATTTTGACCTTGAATCCTTTGTGAGTCCGATGCCGCCTACATAAATCAGGATAATGTAAACAAACTCTGACAGCTAGACTAAACAAGTTATGACTTGTATGAATATCATAAATAGGTACCGTGAGAAACATCCAATTAGCACGTACGATTCCAGGAAAAAGCATGACTAAGCAATATGATCTGCAGCTGCATTCCTAAAACAAATGTGATTGGTTAAACAGTATCACGTGATTAGCATGACGTCACAAATAATATAATATAACTCTGAGTAAGCACACTTATCAGTTGTTTATGAGTTAGTATTTACGTTAAGCTCACGTAGTAGACATCGTTGCGCTTAATTTTACTTTGAAGATTATCAACTTGTGAATTATTATACAATAATATATTTCTACATCAGTGGTTTCCACTTTGATAATTTAAACTTTTTTATCTCGTGTGTGTTTGCTGCGAATTTAAAAACGTAAGTTATTTATTATTGCTATATAGGTATGTGTTTCGAAAAGTAAATTTAAATAATTTGTAGAATTAATTTAGATCTAATAAACAAGGAAGCTCATTCAGAGCGCAAGCAGTTAATCAAATTGTACAAGTTGCCAAATAATATTCTACAACCAATATATGATGCACAAATCGTTAAAGCTAGATTTGGGAAGGTTGTTCTACTGGAACTTGAAAAGAAAAAGTTGTTTTTACCTAAACGAATGTTGAAGAATAATTTACATCAATTTACCGGATGCAAATACAATTTAATAGTTGAAGGTTTAAAAGAAGCTGATTACCCTTCAGCAGGAATGAATTTTAGATTTATCGAAAATCTCTAAAATGTAAGTAAAATTTTTAATTTAATATTTTAAAATTATTAAGTTTTTATATCATTTTAGCTATGGTAAAAAAAAGCCTAAGAATACTCGTATAAATATTGTAACCTTCTTTCGTTAAGTCGGAAGTTCGAAGGAGGTTACTTTGACGCCTGAGGAGCGGCGGTGCTGTTAGGACGGTGTCTCGGGCGCCAGTTTCTGTTTTAGAGTGCCGAAACATCACTTTACTCTATTAGCAGGATAATAGAGGTTTCAGGTAACTGCAGTGAAGACACGGTTAAGCCAGGGGTCTAATTAACCTATAAAGAAAACTCAGAATTTCGGATTAAAAACAGAACAAGCTTTTTTCAAGATTTATTACAATTAAGTTAATATAATTACGGTAAAAATAAAGCACAAATATAAACACAAGTATTTACAGCAAAACTTAAAGCAGGCATGCTAGGCAAAACTAAATGCGGCAAACTAAGGTTAAAAAGCGGAAAAAGGGTAAGCAAATAGTACGGTGGAAACGAGAAAGCAAATCTACTGTTAAAAGCAGCAAAAGATGGTTAAGAAGCGTACGGCAAGCAAAAAAAACTATATCCAAGCGGTTACCAGTATGACTCGGATGTTAATCTATATTTGACCAGACAGGTAGTATAATTTACAGGCAAAAATGTTCGAATTATTTCAAGGCAGGTTATTTTAATAAAATAAATACAAACTATACGAAGCGGCGACGCCCTGTAAACGTTGCTGCGAGCGATTAAACACGTCAAGACAGCAAGCTACCAAAACATCGTTTTTACGCGATCATAGATATAAATCGAGCGGAACAAAAGAAAAGCGGCGACGCCTTGATTATGTTGTTGCGAGCGATTAAACACGACAAGACAGTAGACTATCAAAACGTTATACACGTGCGCCCAAATGAGCTCTTGCACCAAGAAATCTAGACGACGTCCTGATACCGTTGCTGCGGGCGATTAAACACGACAAGACAGCAAGATAGCAAAACGTTATACGCGGGAGCACAATTTGCTCGGAGCCGGAATATTACCCGTGACGTTTTATTAACTTAACACCGATCGCGAGTCGTACAAAATAATTCGAACATAGAAAAATAGTTGAATAAAAATCACCGGTCAAATACAATAGATTAACCTAATATATCTTACTCTTTCTAGCAGCGGGACTTCTTCTCGGACTGGTAGTCTGGACTCGATCGGGCACATCGCCAACTGATTTTTAAACGGCCGTATTGTTAGTTTTATAGCCGGTTGATGACGCGTATCCCTACCTATCTTGCGCGCTGAACGCAAAGCTGTCTTCAAGCATCTTATACCTATGTTGATGCACAGCAGGCGAATACTGCAGTCCCTGCGTTTTCTTACATAAGAAATGATTGGATCAACACCGGGATTATTGCATTCGTCGCGGCATTATTTAAAAATGTATAAACGGAAAAGACGCGGTTCAGAAAGCTTAATTTGAAGTAAATTAATATTTATTACTTTTACCTGCCTGTTTTATACATTTAAAATTATGTTTTATTTAAAACTAACAATATCTCCCTGCTAAAATTCACTTCGTTACAATATAATAGATGGATGAGGATTGTAACAGTAATTTTCAAGTTTTTCGAGTGATTAGACATACCTCGCTAAAATGAACTCTAAAGAAATCGCAGTTCTCAGCGATCAAATTGTAAGAAAATTCCATGAATTTAAAATAAAAGAACGAGACATTCAACTTAATCAATTAACTAAAAATATTAGGTTGTTCAATAAGGCGGTTCACTCGGCAGATTTACCAGTAGGTACATTGAAAAAATTACAAACAAATGTGGGACATCTTAAACGATTCAAAAAACTTATTTCAAATATAACTCAAACTGGAAGGGGGTTATCGAAAGAGAATCGAAGTAATAGAGTGAAATGGGAGGATATAACCTCAATTTTTCAGGGTCGAGTACGTACGGGAATAATAATTAACCTAACTCATAAAGAGATAAATGAATTTTTCGAAGATGCTGCACATGTCTTTAAAAATAGAATCCAAAATGCTCTAAAGAAACTACAGATGCTAAAAGTTAATACATGTTTTTTTGGAGAATTTATACGAAAGTCCGAGGAAGTGGAAATCATTGAACGAAAATACTTTAACACAAAAAATCAAATAGTCGACTCTGGGACGGACTTGCTACATTTTTTCCAAATTAATGTGAAAGATGAAATTCTCAATTCCTTATCTGAATTCTCGGAATCCGGATCTGGCTGGGATCTAGATAAAATTCTTAGTTTGGAAGTTAATATTAATAAATTTGAAGTGGGAAATGGAAGCGATTAATCAATCATGGATGACAGCTAAAAATCTACGTCTATTATTTTTTACTATTGTATTTTATTATTATTATTATTACATTTATCTATTGTATTTACTCTATATACTTTATATTGCATTATATTTATCATATACAGTCTGTCCACGGATAGACGCATGAATAGGTGTAAATGACAAAAAATTTTAGAATTGGACATTACTTTTCTGGATTTAGCCCCTACTTCGTCTAAAACTAAGAAGCGCCAAATATGAGTGAAATCGCTCGTATACGGGGATGTTCTAGCGACATATTTTTGAAAATGCACTAGAATAAACTACCTTTACTTTTGAAGATACAAAAAAATTGTATTAGGAAAAGTTGTTCAGAATAAAAAGATATGCCTAAATACAAATTTTCAAAAAGATTGGCCTGTTTTGATGAACTCGTAATTTTTTCTCAATTTTGGTATTTTTATTTGAACAAATAAAATAAAAATCAAGTATGTAGTTAGCCATTACAGAACAAAAATCCGATACATTGTTAATAAAGTAATGAAAAAAAGAATGCATAATAAATGTAGTTTAATGAACTTTATAAAAAAATAATATGTTTTTTAAAGTTGGTCGATTTTCCTTAAATTTTGCAACCCAACATAAATATTTATTCTGAACAACTTTTCTTCTATAAACCAAATCGCGATAATCCGGATTCCTCGGTTATCCGAATCAAAATTTTTTTTCATTATGTACTTTGTAATCCGGATTTTATATGATTTGGTTATCCGGATCGCGTGCGACGCATTTTTAGCGGCTGTGATTGGACGATTCTATGTAATGTTAAGCTTAAAAGGTTTATTCGCGCCAATTCGCGATTCGCGCCAATCAATTCGCGGATTCGCGTATTCGCGCCAATTCGCGTAATCGCGCTTATTTCACCTCAGTCACTTGACCGTTACAAACGTAGCTATGGCCCCACGACGGAAACACGTGGATTTAACCATTCAACAAAAATATGATATACTTAAAAAGCTGAACAAAGGGTATTAAGTAAGGGCAGTCTCCTCAATGGAAATATAGTGTTTCGATAATCCGGATTTTTTGCTAATCCGAATCGCCGCTGTTTTCATTGATCCGGATTATCGAGACCTCACTGTAGTAACAATTTTTATTTGGGCTACCGTGTACAATAGAATTTCCGTGTATTGCTGAGTAAACGTGTATAGAGATATCCGTTTATGCGATATTTTGCTAAATACGCACGATTAATTAATATCGAGTTTGTAATGTGTCAAGTTCACGTAACTAAAAATAAACTTTGTTCTGACCTACTGAAATTAGATCGCGAGTTGTATGCACCTAATTAGTGCGGGCATTCAATCTTTGTACATTGGTACTAGTATTAATAATTATCAGTTTATAACATTAGCCGGTATTTTGATTTTAATTATCATATTAAAATAGTACGGCGTCTATCTAAATCTCATATACGGACGTCATCTTCTACATGCTACAGAATCCTCTTCGAGTTGTCCAGTATATAACTTTAAACAATAGCTCAAGACAACCCGTAGGAAAAATGTATGAAGACTTAACCTTGATCCTCAAATATTCAGTTTAAATTCAGAATAAAACCGTACATTACTTTCTCTTTCTCTGGCTTACCTATAGAGGTTGATTAAATAATATTTGATTTTATATAGGTTCATCTTATATAGGTTTAATCTGTGAAGCCTACGCTTGGTGAATACCTGCAAATGTTTATATTAACATTCCAAGAAGACGAGTTTGTTTACTATATCGGCACGTATTAAATTTAATTTTTGTCTACCATAGGCGTACCCCCATAAAATTAATATAATTATACCCCCTTTTCAAGCATTCTTACCTACGCCTATGCTCTTTATTTACATTACTATTTGCTTCGCTGCTTATCGCTATGACGTCATCGCTTACAGCGCCATCACGATAAATGCGGCGGCTAATTTTAGAACTAAAAGTTCTGGTCATTGAACTACAGCGCTTAAGACTGCAGACCCAGGGTGCTGGATTCTGAAGAGCTCTAAGCGTTAACCCGCCGCCCTGGACCCCTCCCCCCTTGACCTCTAGCACCCCCGCTAAAGCCCTGAGCTTATCAGACGTCATCTGAAGACCTTCTGGTGATCGCCTATAGACGCCATCACCAGAAGGTCTTAAGCTCTTAAGACCACCCCCCAGAGTGTAGCTACAAGAACCGAGGGCTCTGCTGATGGCCTAGGTGCCATCCGGAGCGATGGCCTTGAAAGTGAGCTTGAACCCGCTTATCTTATCTACTGTATTCTGTCTTTTTGTTTCGTTTTTGAATTGTGCCTTTGCTGCAATTAATTTCACTTGCTATACGTTGTTAAGACCACCCTTTTCCAAGTTTGGCGATGATGTAGCCTTTTCTGCTTCTCTGAAAACCATACTAATTAACTGTTTTATTATAATTGAAAAATATTAACAACTTATTTCTTATTAGTTTTTTTTTTAATAAATGCGACCCCACCAATGATTTCTTGTCAAAATAATTTAATTGACATAACTGATGTAAAACTCCCATTCACAAAGGAAATTTTTTCGAAAAAACATAGGTACTACTTGATAAAAAATCGATTACTTTTTTCGGCCGCGATAGTACATCATGACATGGCCCTTCAAAAATTAAAATTGACGTGTTCTAGGATTTTTTTCAAAAGTCGCCTATTTTTGAAAAAATTAATTAATTCCATGCATTTGCATTACGCTGTAAAATAACATTCAATTTTTTATAAATGACTTTATTTAGGTTTTATACAAGCATAATACCAAAAAACATTTCCAATCTGATATACTCGAAATAAGACAGTTATATTTTCTTAGTATTGTATTTAATCGGCATAAAAATAAACATATACTATACTTTTCTCAATACCAATATATTACTCGTAACAAAAACAGAGCAATAGAGCCTACAGCATTCAAAACAATCGAACAAAGAAATGACACTTAGGTACCTATCATCTCGACTATACACATATATACTCACTGCCGGCAGATGTAAAGAATATAAGTTCTATTAAACTTTTCAAGAAAAAGGTCAAAAAATATATATTAAATATGGATAGGCACGAAATACACAGAATGGTCGATATATAAAACTAAGGCATAATGTGTACATATGTTTTTTACAAATTAGTGAAAAATAAAATACCAAATTATTTGTTTAATAACTTACAGTTAAGATCGACTGTTCATAGTATAAACATACGAACGAATAGTTTTACAATACCACAACACACAACATCAAAATATGAAGCATGTTTCTCTTATATAGCACCTACCCTATTAAACACTATAATTAATCTTTTAAGTTTATCAGAAACCAATTTTAAAAATGAACTAAAGGAACTCTTGGTTCAAAATCAATTATAATGTAACTATATTCATAAACATTTAAATATCTTAATTATTGTGTAATTGCGTATACATTCTTCAATCATTGTATATTAGTATTAATTCAAAAATTTTACTTGAACAGTGTTATTCTTTATAACTAGGTACATATATACTTAGATAATAATTAGTTTTATATAGCTTTTAAATCAACTTCACTTATATATTACGTAGGCGATGTGGAAGATCGCAGATGTATGCGAACATCGACCAAATTGTGTGATTACTTTTAATACTACCTCTTCCTTATAACATGTACATTTTTTGTAATCTGCACAATAAACCTTATTCTATTCTATTCTTATTCTATTCTATGTAAGTGTGGGTCTATTGGCCGGTTTCTTTTCTCTCTTATATTATTTCAATTTTGATTATTATTTATTAATTTCATTGTTACCTTATATGTATATAAATATGAGTATATGGATATGTAAGTACTTGTGTTTTACAATAAATATAAATATACAAAACATGTAATTACGACCCCCCCTTATCCCAGAAGGCTCTAGAAGAGCCTTGTGCGCGAGGAGGCTACACATTTAAAGACAAGGGACACACATCCAATAACCGTATATATAATGGAAAAATCCCTCTCACAGTATTTTCCATTCCCGGTAATCGAACCCGGGACTTTTGGGTGAGAGGCTGGTACGCTACCATCTCGACCATCAGTCATACACAATAGTTTATTATATTTATAAATTTTCCAAATTTTTTAAATTTAAAAAAATACATGTACAGGGATATCCAACGAATATGACCACCCCTAACGTCTTTATTTTTGATGCTATAAAACAATGTTTTCTATAAAAGTTGTAGGGTTAATTGAAAGCATTTAGAATATGTATTCAGAAAAATAGATGAAAGCCGTTTAGAGGAGATATGGTTTTAACTTGCATTTTTTCAAATGGAGCACCCCATTTTTTTTGCATTTTTGAAATCAAGGTACTTTTCTCATTTCGAATAAAGTATCGGCTTTGTATCGAACATGAAGGGCATCATTTTGAACAATTTATGTAGGATAGTTTTAATTACTTTTATTTAGAGTTGTAATTAATATCTAAATTAGCCAAGACTAATGCATTCTAAAAATAATGTTCGGTTATTTTATTTCCTTGTTGTTTTCGAGCCACAAAAATTGCAATAAATAGAAAACCCTAAAAGATAATAAGATATATATCTATATATTCGAAATGAGAAAACTACCATGATTTAAAAAATGCAAAAAATGGGGTGCTCCATTTGAAAATATGCAAGTTAAAACCATATCTCCTCTAAACAACTTTCATTTATTTTTCTGAATACATATTCTAAATGCTTTCAGTAAACTCTACAACTTTTATAGCAAAAAATTTTTTATAGCATCAAAAATAAAGAAGTTATTAGGGGTGGCCATTTTCGTTGGATATCCCTGTACACATATTTTTTTTGTCAATGTTTTTTTAATACAGTGTGTCGCACTTAATAGTGAAACACCCTTATAACTTTTTTCATTTTTATCCGATTTAAACCAAATCTCACTCAAATATAGAGTCCATTAGGGTCAACTTATGGCCCAAAAGCCATTTGCCCCTTACTAATGCAAAGCCACCTACGATATCAAAATAAACAGTGAAAATCAAAAAAACATATTAGGCATTTTTTTATCAAAATTTTATTAATGTAAGTTGTTCAGAATTGTTTAAAAACCTAAGTCCAAAATTTTATCAAAATCAAAATGCGCGGCAAATGAAGAGGGGAACGGAGATGGCAAAACAATTTTTTTTTTAAATCTCCATTTGCCGTGCGTCTACCGGAAATTTTTGTCTGCCAGCATAGTTGGGGTATATGAATGACATATACTAACTAACTATGCGGAAAAATATCGGTAATAATTGCCCCCTCCCCCCCAATCCGCCCACCATACTAAAAGTTCCAGAAAAAAATTTTGTATTTATATGGTATTTTCGATTTACCGGCCGTCAGTCCTTTCATTGTCGATTTTGCACACCATTTCCGTACTATAAAAGAATAATTGTTTATTTCATTTCCAACGATTTTTCAACATTTCTATGGTTAGAAATGTTGAAAAATCATCATACAATAAATAATATAACGTTTATTTTACATTGAGATATTGTAAAAAGTACAATATCTCAGCTTAGGTATTACAAAGAGGTATTGTAAAAATTAATAGTAAAAAAACATTTTTAAAAACAAGCTTTTATTTAAATGCTCTAAAAAGAAGAAAATAAACTTTAAATTAAATCAAACCCATCAATTTATTACATTATACATTTTATATGATATAAAAGCTTGTCGCGAGAGTTTAATATTGTATTCTTGTTTATCTACACAGGCAAATCTCGCGACAAGCTTTTATATCATATAAAATGTATAATATAATAAATTGAAGGGTTTGATTTAATTTAAAGTTTATTTTCTTCTTTTTAGAGCATTTAAATAAAAGCTTGTTTTTAAAAATGTTTTTTTACTATTAATTTATTTTTTATTTTTTAGTTTTTTTCGTATTCTTTTTGTATTCTTCTCAGCAAACCCTTTCATTTGATACCCATATTATGATGGTAGATAAGAAAATCTTGTCCGCCATATTGGGGCGTCCGACATATTGAATTTAGTGTGACGTCATTTTATTTTTCGTATTCTTCTCAGCAAACCCTTTTAATTGATACCCATATCTCATGGGGGTGCATAAAAAATAACTAGTCCGCCATCTTTGGGAGTCCGCCATATTGGATTTAGAATGACGCCACTTAGCTAAACATGCATTGTCATCCAAACTAAACGTGTATGCAAAATTTCAGCTCAATCGGTTGGGAATAACTATTTTAAAATTCAGTTGCAAGATTTGACCTAAACAAACAAACATACATACTGCAAGTTAAATAAAAACTTGTAAAAAAACCAGGAAAACCCACAAAAGAAACCTTGCAAGTGGGTTATGTTCTCTACTTTATGTTTTTATGTTTTAAAGAATATTCCTAGTGGAAAATGCCGTTTAATTTACGTTTTACAAAAATAAAAATTAATATAAACTAAGAGAATATATGTTTCTAATCAGAATAATAATAGAAATAAACAAAAAAAATGTAATTCTGAAATAATTTCTAGAGTGTGTCGCACTTAAGAGTGAAACACTCTTCTACCTTTTTTCATTTTTATCCGATTTGAACCAAATTTTACTCAATGATAGATCCCATTAGGATCAACTCATGGCCAAAAAACCATTTGCGCCCTACTAATGCAAAGCCACCTGCGATACCAAAATAAAGGCAAAAAATCAAGAAAACATATTAGGCATTTTTCACATACTCCAACTATGCTGGCAGACAAAAATTTCCGGTAGACGCGCGGCAAATGGAGATTTAAAAAAAAATTGTTTTGCAATCTCCGTTCCCCTCTCCATTTGCCGCGCGTCTACTGTAAATTTTTGTCTGCCAGCATAGTTGGGGTATGTGAAAGCCATATACTAACTAACTATGCGGAAAAATATCGGTAATAATTGCCCCCTCCCCCCCAATCCGCCCACCATACTAAAAGTTCCAGAAAAAAATTTTGTATTTATATGGTATCTGCGATTTACCGGCCGTCAGTCCTTTCATTGTCGATTTTGCACACCATTTTCCTTACTATAAAAGAAAAATTGTTTATTTCATTTCCAACGATTTTTCAACATTTCTATGGTTAGAAATCTTGAAAAATCATGATACAATAAATAATATAACGTTTATTTTTACATTGAAGCGCCGTATATTTTAGAAAAATCAACTTTTTTTTAATGGGAATTTCAAGAAATGTGTTAATAAATCCCAAAGAAAAGGAAGAAGAAATAATTTGTCATTTTATAATATTATTTATTACTCTCGACTAATTAATTTCAATTGACAGTGCTCTCCTGGGGAATGCCTGATAATCTAACACTAATGTCGAATGAAACCATCCACAACGTAACAGTAATTTTCACTGGTGTTGAAAATGTTGGTACAACCATTCTCTCTGAAGTCGCAAATAAAACAGGTGATAAATGTGGCGCCAATTTCTGCCCGAGTACAGCAGCTGAGATGGCTAATCCAAACCTGGAACCACCTTCCACAGCCAAAATCAATCTTATATCGGGAATTTATTTGGCTTGCATGGTATTTGCTTGTCTCATTGTATCTTTTGGAGTAGATAAAATGTCCAGGTAAGAGTACAGTTAATTGTTAGTTTCCGTTACATTAATATTGTATACCATACTTAATATAATCACTGTTCAATGTTCATATTCATAGTAATTTTCGTCACAAGTCCGGAAGGTGACTTGTTACAGTCGAGTAGATATTATGGACGAGGCGACGTCAGGAGCCAAGTCTAGAATATCTAAGCGAGGCTGGACGTGTGTCGAATGATATTTTATTTCATCGCGTCATTTCTTGTATATTAGTATATTTGTATAATTTGACACTTGGTTATTTTCTTATGTCATTTGACATTTGACACTATTTTTAAATTTACGGATGATTTTAATATGTCAAACAACTGTCAAAAGGTATAATAACAGTTTGTGATTGGTTCGTAATAAGTTTCCGGTGGTTTCCGGTACTTTACCGGCTCTCATTTTCCGACCGCATATGAATACTGTAATGTTGTACTTTCCGGACGGGATGAAATAAATAATATTTTTCTGAAATCGCTCAGGAATGTCTACTTTCTCGGCGCAATATCAGACCCCAAAATAGCGTGTCCTAGTATTTTAGTCCATTGCTATGCAACCATAAAAAAACCAGTCCAGGAAAGTACTTTCTCGGCCTAGGCCGGGAAAGTAAGTTTCCCGGACTCGTTTTTTATCTACAATTTAGACAGTAAATAAATATACGCAGACAAATTTAATTATTGACACAGTTCATCACGGCTACATGCACCTGCCACACCAAATACACTTCGCACATAAATTATGGAATAGGTAAAAAAATGAGTCAAGTTTATACATTCATATTTTTGTTAATATTAAAGCAATTTCAATAATTTTTTTATTGCGGATAGGTCATTTCTTCTGCAGTTTAATACCGTATGTTCGATTTAACTACGAGTTTTGTTATACAGGGAAACGCGAAAAGTATGACGGCATGTAAATTCCAAAATTTCAATTTGATCTGTGGCAATTAGGAGCCTATGAAAATTTATTTTTATAAGTGTTTCAGTTACGGCCTATCCTATTGTACTCACTGCGCCAAGCAATTTGCCATACGGTTCTTGGTAAATAAAAAATTGGCAATTTTTGAAAATTTTTCTGTTGCCTGTTAAGACTAATTTTGTTGGAAGCCTGGCAAAATGTCGATCAAATGTTCATTCGAGATTTAATTTTAAGTATGTCCAATCGATGCCAAACTGTAATAAATGCCAGGGGAGGTAATACCTGTTATTAGTTTGCATTATTGCGTAGTTTTTTTGTTATTGTTATCGTTATTTTTCCTGTTAAATAAATTTATTAAGTTATTTCTATTCAAACGTGTATTTTTACCTTCGATATTGGTTTCATAACTCTTCAATGAGAGAAGAATGAAAAAAAATCCACTAAAATTATTGTTTTTTAACAGTTATTGGCAAAAGAACAATTTTCAAAGAATTGCCAATTTTTTATTTACCAAGAACCGTATGGCAAATTGCTTGGGGCAGTGAGTACAATAGGATAGGCCGTAACTGAAACACTTATAAAAATAAATTTTCATAGGCTCCTAATTGCCACAGATCAAATTGAAGTTTTATGGAATTTACATGCCGTCATACTTTTCGCGTTTCCCTGTATAACAAAACTCGTAGTTAAATCGAACATACGGTATTAAACTGCAGAAGAAATGACCTATCCGCAATAAAAAAATTATTGAAATTGCTTTAATATTAACAAAAATATGAATGTATAAACTTGACTCATTTTTTTACCTATTCCATAATTTATGTGCGAAGTGCATTAAGGCAACCTAAAAAGTAAAATCTACATAAATATCTAGATAATTTTAAAATTCTCACATTGTAAACGTAACTTATTCATTAAATACATATGATCTGATGCTTGAGTAATAAATATTTCAAGTTGTTCATTTGACAGGACTTTTGGCTTCTTTGGTTTATAGCTGTCACCTTGACGTTTCAGGAAAACACGTAATTTCGAATATTTTGATATATCAATGTCTTCCTTTGTACTAAGTTGATCTTAGCATGGGAGTAATTTGACTATAACGTAGAGATGCCTTCAACTGAAGATTAATTGGAAATCATGACATTTTCAGATCGGTAGATCATGTCTTTTTAAAGTCACATTATTTGCAGCTGTTACTAACTCAGGTGGGGTGCCAGACACCTGGATGTCATAATCAAACTCATCATTGTTCATTTTAATTTGTAGCACGTATTAAATAATCAATAAATAAACAGTAATTGCCAAGGAAACATTTCATAAGCGATTAAATTGTAATGAAAAAATGTTATATATTTTTAAAAATTTCTTAATTTATAATAATATTAATTGCGATTTCAGAAAAAATAGTGTGTGTAACTCGTAGGAAAAGCACATTCCCGGACTCTGTGTTGCTTGTCTCGGCTGCGCCTCGACAAGCAATCTTCACAGTCGTCCGGGAATGTTGGGCTTTTCCTACTAGGTACACAATGTACTATTATCGTAATTTTAATATTGGATCGTATTTTACATGAAAGATAATATTATAACAATTTATATTAGATTATTATATGTATGTATAGTTATAATCTGTTGACATTAATAGTACATTACATACCGAGCTGGGAGGTGCTTCATTACAGCCGAGGGTTGACATCTGACAGAGGCGCGTAGCGCCGAGGTCAGACGTAAACGCGAGGCTGTAATGAAAACGACCAGCGAGGTATGTATACTATTTTATTCACAATCATTGTATAATAACATAATATCAGCATACAATTTTTTTATTTAATTGAATAGATAGTGAATGAGAATTAGGAAATTATGCAAAATAAGTAGGTAGGCTGCAGTGATAAAAGCTGAGCGTTGCTAGGTAACGAGCAGGTTCTTCTGTCAAATAAATTAGGTTATTTCCACAAGTATTTATTATCAATAATTTCTGTTAAATTCGCTCAAAATTCTACAACAAAATGTTTGATTCTGATCATTTTTGACTTAGAGAGTGTACTTCACCAAATTTTAAAGCTGCTGCACAAAAGACAACCAGAAGATTTGCTGCCGCAAAGTGTGACGTTTAACTTGCCGGAAAAGTGACGTTTCTAGCCGGTAAAGCTACTTTACCGGCTAGCTGGCTAGCTGGAAAAGAAGAGTGAACAAATGCCTGCCTCCCAACTTTTTATAAGCTGGCAATTGAAGCATTACATATATGATTGTGAATAAAATGTTTTTTTGCATTATTGTACTTATAGAAATAATAAATATTAAAATAGAGCTATCAACTATGATATTGCACAAAATAATAGTTTTGGGGATAAACTAGGAACATCTAGGTTTCATAAATGAATAGTGAAAGCAAAGCATAGATTAAATAAGTATAAGATATACCATCCTATTGTTAGAATGCAAATGGATATTATACAGATCTTGTTCACTAAGCAGTTGTTAAGTGCCAACAATACACTTAGTTCTAAAATTTCATTTGTAGCAACATCTGGTATGCTTCGGGACGCAGTTCTTGAATTTTATTTCGTTATTTGTATTAAATATATGCCTTTCAATAACTACTTCAATGAAACCCCTTGAAAAATAAGTAAAGAGTTACTGAATACGGGTGTGCCTAAATTAAATTTAGTAAACAACAATACTCTTTACTAGCTGCGACCTGCGACGTGTAAAATAGAAATAATTGATACAATTAAATCCTTAACAGCTTTCAATTCTGTAGGTATGGAAGAGATCAGTACACATATCTTAAAACATATTGCATATCAAGTTAGTAAACCGCTTACACATATACAGGGTGTCTCAGATTAAAACCGAGTAAACTCGGGAAAATGTAATAGTCGATTGATCTCGCAAAAATAAAAAGAAAAGTTCATGTGAACTTGTATGTTTTAAAGCTTCGTTTTTGAGGTACAGGGTGTTAAAGTTAATTTTAAAACACCTTATTTTTTCAAATATTTGGCCGATTTTGTTAAAACTTTTCACGTTTTTAATAATAAATAAGGAGCTTAATTTGATGTATTGATCGAGTTATTCCTGAAGAGGGGTTGGAACCTTTGGTGTAGAAGTTACACTTATAGTAGTTTTCCACACACACCAAAACACTTTTGCACACACTCGACGCGCGTTTCGCCAACCAAGTTGGCATCATCGGGAGATGATTAAAACCAAGCCAACCAAGTTTTAATCATCTCCCGATGATGCCAACTTGGTTGGCGAAACGCGCGTCGAGTGTGTGCAAAAGTGTTTTGGTGTGTGTGGAAAACTACTCCAAGTGTAAGATCGAGTTATTGAAAATATAACTTATTTGCCTCTTGAATTTTTTATTAATTTTTGCAGGCGCGGGCGGATATACTAATTTTATTTCTTTTCTCGAAAAGTAAGCAAGATAGACAAACAATTCAAGTGACAAAAAAAATGTATTTTTAATTATTTATTCCGATTATAATATCAAATTTATAAAAAAGCAGACGTGCTCAAATTTTGCTTCGAAATATCTAGTTAGGATGCCCCAACGTCGCTCCTGGAATAGTTAAATTAAATATAATCACATCAAATTAAGTTCCTTATTTATTGCTATAAACGTGCCAAAATCGGTCAGGTAGATTTTGAGATATTTGAAGAAATGAGATTTATATTAATTAACTTTAACACCCTGTATCTCGAAAACGAAGCTCTAAAGCATACTTTTCTTTTTATTTTTACGAGATCTATCGTCTATTGAATTTTCCCTAGTAAAACTTGAGACGAGACGCCCTGTATTTAATATTTCAAGAGAAAAGGGAAAATTTCCTACTAAAATGAAAAGAGCAAAAATAATACCCAACTAAAAAGGAAACAAGCATCAAAGAATTCGCTCTAATTATTTTAAAAAATTGATAAGAGTAGATATGCTATGGTCGTACGGGACCAAAACCATGTCATTTTAAAGGGAGGTTCATCGTGGTCATTTGTCAACTATGCATCGGACGTCACTTAAAATTTGACAAATTTTTGGTTTTGGACGTTATTTTTTTGTTAATATTAAAATTATGGTTTTTGAAAATAGTCAGTAGATTACCCCTACATAACAAAACATTCCAACAGACAAAACCGCTTATTGTCAATAAAATTTGCAACAAAATGCCGAATTTCATAATATTCCTCCCTGTAGAGATATCTTATTCCGAAATTTGAAGAAAGAATCCTAATGCAGTTTAATTGTCCAGGGCTGTATTTGACGCTAAATCCGCATATTATTCTCATTATTGATGTGCTAACGTGTCGTGTGCTGTTTGCTTGAAACAAAATGACTTCTAGAACAAAATTATTACTAAGACTGGCAAAGGTAAGTAATATGCAGTTTTAAGAGCACATGCTATTTTGTTTAACCTAACTTTTTGATTCTTAACCTTGAAAGTTATACAAGACTCTCGATTCACCTAATTCAAATTCACTGAATTCCGACGCGGGAAACATTTAATATAAATAAACTATTTACAATATCCCTGCAAAACCTAATAAAAATTATTACACCAATTTAGCAAATAATCTCTAATGTATGTATATAGTTATTCACTAGAGATTCACCCTCTTCAAAGTCTTTATTTTTCGACTTAGGCAAAAAATTTAATATTTAATATTTTTTCTAAACCGTTTGTCTGATTTTAATGTTTTTTTTTGTTTTGTAGATTAACTCTTCTGGAATATATAGCCGTGTAAATTTTAAGTAAAAAATATTTTTTCTTTGAATATAGGTAAAGAGTAACAATAAAGATATGTTTCTTTCAAAAATTCAAAACACCCTGTGGGAATCGCCAGCAGCAAAATTAAGTTTCGGTTTGGATCCAATTGAAGCTTCATCTTTTCTTAACATTTGCTTTTTTAGTACGCTTTTTTATCTTTGCTATTAAAGGAGATATACCGAGTGGAGAAAACGTTGTTTCTTGGATGCCATTTTTTTAATTAACCGATACGTATAAACTTGGCATATTTAAATAGGAAATTTAGTAGGCTACAAAACCTATAGTTTAAAATGGTAGATATGAACAAAAATGGCATACATCTTTAAAAATTTATGTTTTTCTAACTTCGCTCTTTTACTCTTTAGTAAAATCTGATTTAGCTAAATCGGTCCATTATTGGTTACGAAGATATAACCAATTACAAAATACTAGCAAACGTTATTTAAAAGCATACATTTAAAATTATTGAGGATAGCTGTGGAAATCTAAATAGGTTCAATAATTATGACATTACGACCAACTGAAAAGTTGTATATTCACAGCAAAGCTATACGAGATTTTTTTATCAAAAAATGGAATCAACCGAAGTGTAGCAGTTATAAAAGCCAAGATTCAACATCTTATTAAACTAAGAAAATAATTTTAATAAAAAATACATTTCTGTTAACCTTAATTTAGTGTCACTTCTTACTATGTTCTGCTTTTTAAAAATAAAATACTTTGTGATTTATTTATTTACATAACCTTTATTTTATGTGTGTATATATGTAGTGCCGGAATTAACTCATTTTGACCTTGATGATCAACAAGGTCATGAATTGAGTGGAAACCACTGGGGCGTTTCTGGATGCGAGGGCCTAGGTCCTAGTATCGATGGGCGGGCACGGGGGCTATGGCAGGGGTTTCTTATTATTTTGCCATATTATAACTGCAAATAAGTCATACTTTTTAAATGTTTATCGGTTTCAGGATATTAATCCTTTGTTTACATATGCAAAAGTAGGCTGGTAAATAAGTCATAACTAAAGTTGTACAGTTATATTTATTGCTTGTACGGTAATATTACAATACAGATCTGTCAATAACTGTCAACAGATGAAATAATAAATAATGAAACTATAGGGCTATTTATTAATACAAATAGACAGAAAACTCCAAACAATAATAATTAAATACTGAAATCCAACTGAAATGTATTTTCAGGCAATCCAAGGTCCATTTTTATGTAGCCGTTGTGACATTAAAAATGTAAACATTTATGTAATATGAAAAAAGGTAACAAATAAAAACAAACAAAATATAACTGTAACCATGGCGACAAATCAACCCATACAGACTTGACCAACTAATGAAATGAAAACGTTATTAATAAGAGAATATCAAAAGGTAATATCTATTAATAAAGTCTTTATTTTCTGAAACCGATAAACTATTGAACAAATCACGGATGTTATGAATCATAACAGCCTTAGATGTCTTAAAATCCTCGCTCTACGAGCTCGGATTTCAAACCGACATCTGCGGCAGTTATGATAGTCATAACATTCCTTGATATGTTAATAGCTATTATTTTTGATATAAAATATAATAATAAATTGTCGACAATTATAAATTGGTATATACAAATATAAGTTCTTCTTTTTTCGTGTATCTTATTCTGATATCTGATATTAATTATTCTTTGTTGCCTTGACACCCAATTTTATTTCTTCTCCAGGCCTTCTTGTTATTTGACTTCCTCCGCTCAACCTATCAGACCCAAGAATCTACGGATCATGTTAGGGAATTTGTTAAATCAGAAAATAGAATCTCAGGTTATGTGGTTTTTCAACAATTGTCTAATTTCAAGGTTATAGTTCTGTCAACCACCTCAACTTTTTTGGTTATTACAGAAACGTTAAAAATACTAAATAACAAAGATTAACATTAACGTATAGGTAAAAGATACTATAGCAAGTTCCGCTACAAACCTTCCCCCGTAAAAAAAAAATCAAATAAGATAAATAACAGGATTCAAGTCGAAAGAGACTCTTTTAACAGGAAAACAAGTAATGTCGTTTGGTTCAAAAACGGAAAAAACTGGTTTTAGCCTATCAATGTTAACTATTACTTCTTTGTTCTCTCTTAAGAGTGTGAAAAGCTAATCAGTTCTTCGAATGACTTTAAAAGGACCTTCATATGGAGGTGTTAAAGCAGATTTAACTCCTGGTGTTTTTACAAAAACGAATTCTGCTGTTTTTGATTCAGGAGAAATAAATATTTTTTTACTACCATGTCTTGTAACCGGTTCTGGTCGAATATTATGAAAAGATTTTCATAATCTAGTTAAAATTGTATGTGTATCTACATAATTATCAATGCCGGTAAAAAATTCTCCTGGTAAACGCCATGGTTGACCATAAACTAGCTCTGCTGAAGCGCATTTTAAATCTTCCTTAAAAGCAGATCTGAGTCCTAACAAAATTAAAGGTAATTCATCTATCCAATTTTTATTATTATTTAATTTACCTATCAAAGCTGATTTTAAAGTTCTATGCATTCTCTCCACCATCCCGTTACTTGACGGGTGATATGTTGTGGTATGCAAATTTTGAAAACCCAATCTTCGGGCGAATTCCCTGAATAAGTGTGACTCAAATTGTCTTCCTTGATCATGTGTTATTCTACAAGGAACACCGAATCTTGACACGTATTCAGTTAGAATCGTTTTTATAATATGTAGTATCAGTTGAAATTTTAAGGATAAATTTCTATCCACCTAGTGGCTCTATCGATAATGGTTAATAAATAATTTTTACCATGAGAGACTGTTAAAGGTCCTACTAGATCTATGTGTATATGTTCAAAACGACCTCTAGGAACTTCGAAAGTTCCTATAGGTGATTTGGTGTGTTTTAAAACCTAGGCTTTCTGACAAGACAAACATTGTTTTGTCCATACATTAATTTCTTTATTCATTCTAGGCCAAAAAAATCTACTGTTTATTAATTTTTCAGTTGCTTTATTACCTGGATGAGCGATATTATGCATTTTTGTAAACACATGATATCGTAATGTTTCAGGAATATTTGGCCTTGGGGTTGATGATGAGGTTTTACACCAAATACTTATATTAGGATTATCAAATTTCATAAATGTCAATCTACATTTTAAGGTTGGCTTTTCAGAATTTTGTGTGTCAATTAAATGCATTAAAGTTTCGTCTGTTTGTTGACATTGACTTATCTTTTCTAAATTAAAATCTTTAACCTCTAAAACAGAAATATTGTTGTCAGTTATTCTTGACAGAAAATCAGCAACTACAACATTTTTACTACCAACATAAAAAATATTACTAGTAAATTGTAATATATATTCTATGTATCGGAATTGCCTAGGTGATTTTTCTGATTTCGAAAGGATAGCTTTTTCTATTGGTTTGTGGTCCGTAAAAATGTCGAAAGTTGTTCCTTCTAACATATGCTTAAAATGCCGCACTGAGGCGTAAATTGCAAATAATTGTTTATCAAAAACAGAATAATTTAATTCTGACTTTGATAATTTCCTTGAGAAATGAGCTAATGGTCGTTTGATGCCATTTTCTTGTTGTTCCAAAACTGCGCCGACACAATTATTGCTAGCATCAGTCGTAAGATATAACCGTGCACCCTCAATTAGGTGAACTAGTAAAGAAGCTTTAATAAGCGCTTGTTTTGCTTTATAAAAACTATTTTCTTGAAGTTTTGACCAATGTTCAATAACTTTAATTTTGTCTTTGTTCAATTGATTAATTAATTCGTGTAATGGGTTTAAAATATCAGCAAAACGTGCTTTAAAACGGTGATACAAATTAATCATAACTACAAATCTTTGTAGTTGCATTACAGTAGTTGGTAATTTATAATCAACAATTGTTTTTACTTTTTCTTCTGAAGGGAGAATTCCTTCTGAACATATTTTAAAACCCAAAAATGTCTATTCATTAATCCCAAACACACATTTCGTATGTTTGACGTTAATGCCATATGAATTTAACCTTTCAAATTAATAGTTCTAGATGTTGAATATGCTCTGATTCATCTTTACTAGCTATTAAAATAGCATCCAGATACACAAAGGTAAAATCTAAGTTTTAGTGACTTGATTGATAAATCTTTGAAAACTATTACCTGCATTCCTTAAACCAAAAGGTAAACGCAAAAATTCAAAAGCACCAAAAGGTGTAGTAATAGCAGTTTTAAAAACATGTTCTTCAGCTACCGGAATGATATGATAAGCTCTAACTAAATCAACTTTGCTAAAAATTTTGCAACCATGAATTTTAAGATTAAAATCAGATATAAGAGGTAAAGGATATCTTTCTGGTATGGTGACCTTGTTGAGCTCTCTGTAATCTCCACAAGGACGCCAGTCTCCAGAATTTCCTTTAGGAACCATATGTAGTGGGCTTGTCACCCTAGAATCCGACGGACGACAGATTCCCAATTCTATCATGTCTTCGAATTCTTTTTTGGTAATTTTATATTTTCTAGGATCTAGCCGCCGAGGTTTCGAATAAGGCAAATGGCCTTCTGTAACAATATAATGTTTTACATCAGGTTTAGGAATTATTTTAAAATTTGGGGGGGAAAAAATGTTAGGGTATTTTTTGAAAAGTTCTGTATATTCATTCTCAACCGCAAAAAGTTTTGGTTTGTTCGTTATATCATCTACCTTAAGTATCTTACCTTGAGTTTCTAAGTTTGTATTGTCATCTATTAATTTCTTATTTTTAAGATCTAATAAAATTCCAAAATGGAACAAAAAGTCTGCGCCTATAATTGGTTTTGTGGGGTTCTCGGTTCGTATGGAAAGACTGAGCAACGAATCAATATAATTTATTAAACAGTAACACTATAACTACTACACACAAAAGACACAGATATTTAGGAAATCATCCGATCGGGTTGAACTGTTGTTTCGAACTGATCTCTGACTGGTCTTCTCTTCTCCCATCTACCTACCCTTTTTGTCTACCTGTGACCATCGCCTCCTCTAGGTATTTCCGTAATTTAGGGGGATACTCTTTCTTGGGAAATACCACTCTTAGCCGGTGGTCAGACCTACCTAAATAGCTATGGTAAATTCGATTCGGAGAAATTGCCGTTCGGCGGAAGACCCTAATAAACTTTATGGTGTCCTACTTAAATGTAAATTAAATTTAAACATGTTATAAATAACTGTACTAAAATTTAATGACGATCCGCTACATCACCCCCTCGCCAGTGGTAACGTTACGAGCAAGAAAATATAAATACGTTTGTGGTATCAAATTCATTTCGCGGGACAACATCCTCTTAAGGTGCACCTACTTGTAGGCGATCGGGGAATCGTACATGTCTGCCTGCCCGTGTACGGGGATTGTGTGGTGCCGCAAGCGCGTGTTGGTCCTCGTCCTCGCTGTCATGCGTTTCGGTGTCGGTACTTGTATTTATCTGCCCCCTGTCGTCCTCTGATAACACGTGGGCCGGTTTTAACCTATCGATGGTGACTCGCACATCCTTTCCCTTGATGCGTACCACGAAATTATGTGTGGATCACCTTCGTACCTCGTATGGTCCATCGTACGGGGTTTGTAATGGGCCTCGAACAGCATCGTGTCGCACAAACACATATGGCGACGTTGCCAACTCTTTGAACCAGAACGTTTTTCTTGTACCATGCCGCGACGCTGGTGTTGGCTTTATTCTGTTAATATTACGTTTGAGCTGTGCGACGTAATCTACCTCGCTAACGTTTTTGGAAGGTTCGAAAAATTCTCCCGGTAAGCGAATTGCAGATCCATAAACCATCTCAGCTTCGGTCACGTTAAGGTCATCCTTGATGGCGGTTCGGATTCCAAGTAGGACCACGGGTAAAACTTCTGTCCAGCGTTCTGTTTCGTGACACTTGATTGCGGCCTTAAGCTGACGGTGGAACCTTTCGACCATCCCGTTTGCAGCGGGATGATAGGCGGTCGTGCGTAGATGAGACGCTCCAACCAACCGCAGTAGTTCTTTAAAAAGTTGGGACTCGAACTGGCGGCCTTGATCCGTCGTGACTCTGAGCGGAACTCCAAAACGTGCGATCCAGATTTCCATGAAAGCTCTGGCGACTGTTTCCGCCTCAATGTTCGCGAGGGGTGCAGCCTCTGGCCAACGTGTGAAACGATCCACGCAAGTAAGGCAATATCGGGATCCGTGCGAACTTGGTAGAGGACCTACTATGTCTATGTGCACGTGTTCGAATCTGTCGCCTGGATTCACGAAATCTCCAACTGGCTTGGATACATGCCGCGTAGTTTTGGCGCGTTGACACGGGATACAGCTTCGCGCCCATTCGCGACAATTCTTATTAATAGATGGCCAAACGAACCGCTTCGTTACTAATTTTTGGGTCGCTCGAATACCAGGGTGCGATAGTCCATGTAGCGAGTTAAACACTTGATGGCGTAGTGGTTCGGGTACGTACAGTCTAGCTGATTTTTCGCTACACTCATAAAACAAATCGCAGTTGAAATCTGGCACGTGCATTTTACGTAACTTTAACGAGCTTGCTTTATCGCGAAGAATAGTCTGTAGTTCGGGGTCGTTCTCTTGTTCTTCTGCTAGCGTCCGGTAGTCCACGGCCTGCGAAATAACCTCCACTCGCGACAATGTGTCCGCCACCGTGTTATTCACACCCGCGATATGACGTATATCTGTAGAGAATTGCCCTATAAAGTCAAGGTATCTAAACTGTCGCGGGGAACACTTCTCAGGCTTTTGTCGAAAAGCAAAAGTTAATGGCTTGTGGTCCGTAAATATTGCAATCTTATGTCCTTCTAGCGCGTAACGAAATCGTTTCACTGCCGCATATATCGCGAAAAGCTCGCGGTCGTACGCGCTATATTTTCGTTCGGCATTTGTGAGTGATTTCGTGAAGAAAGCTAGTGGTTGCCATGCCCCGTTGTATCGCTGCTGCAGAGTGGCACCGATTGCGTAGTCCGATGCGTCGACTGTCACGGAAAGTGTGGCTCCTGGAACCGGATGTGCTAACATGGTAGCTTCCGCGAGTCCATTTTTCATGTTCGTAAAAGCGTTTTCTGTAGCCTCCGTCCATTCTACCGGTGCGTTGTTTCTTACCTTCGGCCCTCTTAGTAATTCGTTAAGGGGTTGTTGTAGCTCTGCTGCCTTTGGTATGAAACGTCGGTAAAAGTTTACCATTCCCAAGAATCTTCGAAGCTGTCGTACTGTCGTGGGTCTAGGAAAATCGTCAATCGCTTGTACTCGGTCAACTAACGGTCTCGTGCCATCGTGGTCGACACAATATCCCAGAAACTTGACTTCCTGGGCACCAAACGTACACTTTGACGGATTTATTACGAGTCCATATTCACGAAAACGTTCGAAAAGTACTTTTAAATGTTGGCGGTGTTCTACCTCGTCCCGTGAGGCTATTAAAACGTCGTCGATATAGGCGTAACAAAAGTCCAATCCTAGTAACACGTGGTCGATGAAACGCTGAAACGTTTGCGCTGCGTTACGCAAACCGAACGGCATGCGTGGGAATTCAAACAATCCAAACGGTGTCGTGATTGCCGTTTTCTCTATATCTTCAGGTGCTACTGGAATCTGATGATACGCTCTTACCAAGTCGATCGTGGAGAAAATCGTCGTGCCATGCAAAGCCTGCGCGAAATCTTCGATGTGCGGGACAGGGTAACGGTCGGGCACTGTCCTCGCATTGAGGGCTCGGTAATCGCCGCAGGGCCTCCACTCGCTGCTTTTTTTTTCAACTAAGTGTAGAGCCGATGCCCATGGGCTTTTTGACTGACGTACGATACCCTGTTCTAACATATGTTCGAATTCTGTCTTCGCAGCCTTTAATCGATCGGGGGCTAGTCGTCGCGGGCGGCAAAACACTGGCGGTCCAGGAGTCGTAGTTATGTGGTGCACGACGTCGTGTTTAATGTTCACACAACTGTTTCCTGGTGGTCCGGTGACGTCAGGATACTCACTAAGTAAGCGATGATATTCTGAATCCACTGGCACAGTTTTTATCGATGCGATTCCCCCGTTAACGGATTCCCCTGTCGCCGTTAACAAGGTCGTCCGATCGATTAAGCGTCGCGTCCGCGCGTCCACGAGAAGGTCGTAATATGCCAAAAAGTCTATGCCGATAATAGGTCTGTCCACATCCGAAATTATGAAATTCCACTTAAAACTACGTCTAAGTTTAAGATCTAGATCTAGAGTCACTGTACCGTATGTATCGATGGGAGCTCCGTTAGCAGCGTATAGCGTGTAATCGCACTTTTGTGTTCGTCCTCGCACCCGAGTGCGGGGATAGACGCATAAATCGGCACCAGTGTCCACGAGAAATTGAATCTTCGTCTTTTCGTCAGTGACAAAAATTCGACGAGCCGCGGGACCGTCGTTGATATCTTCTATCAACGACGGTTCTATTCGTTTCCCTGTGGGAAATTGCAAGGTGCGCGACACTTTGTAGCATTGGCTCCGAATTTCCGGTGGTACCAACAATTGCCGTCATGTCCGTTTTCGGCTATTACTACGTGCTCGAGAATTACTGTGTTGTCGTGGCCGCGTATGTCGTTGGGTGTTGCCCCAGGCTATTTCGCGAATCATGAGTTTTAATTGTTCTACGTCCTCGCGTAATGCACTTATTTCACTGTTCGCAGGTGCCGCAACTTGTGCTGATGTTTGTATCTGAGGCGTGGGTTCACCACCACCAGACACTTCTCTAATTTGACTCCTTACCGGGACGATTTCGTGTACGCGGTGAGCTAACTCTGACAGATTTGCAAGGGGTTGCTCCGCCGATGCCGCTAACACTCGCTGTGTCGACGTCGGCAAACGATTCATCCACAAAGTTTTTATAAAATCGTCTGGCACATTTGTACCTGCCAACTGTCGCAGATGTCGCAGAAACTGGGAAGGTTTTCGGTCTCCCAATTCTTCGCTTTCTAACAGTTTTCTTACTCGCTGACTGCTGGAGTCCGATAGCCGCTTAACTAACTCGTTTTTAAGTATCTCGTACTTGCCTTCGTTTGGTGGGTTGCTAACGATATCTTCTACTAAGTCCATCTGTCGGCTATCCAGACTTCCTATGACGTAACTAAATTTCGTAGCGTCCTGTGTGATCCCAGCGATTTGGAACTGTGCCTCTAACTGTACAAACCACAGGGCTACTCTGTCGGTCCAAAAAGGTGGCACGCGGATGCCGACGCGGTGTATTTCGGCACCATGCGTTTCCATATTGTTACTTTTCATATTTCCGTTCTCGCTGGGCATTGTACTTACGGTAGTTTTTGTTTTAAACTCTGTTACTTCACTATCACACGGAGAATGCTTTTTACAGTCCTTCGTTGCTGATCACGTCGGGGTCACCAATTGTGGGGTTCTCGGTTCGTATGGAAAGACTGAGCAACGAATCAATATAATTTATTAAACAGTAACACTATAACTACTACACACAAAAGACACAGATATTTAGGAAATCATCCGATCGGGTTGAACTGTTGTTTCGAACTGATCTCTGGCTGGTCTTCTCTTCTCCCATCTACCTACCCTTTTTGTCTACCTGTGACCATCGCCTCCTCTAGGTATTTCCGTAATTTAGGGGGATACTCTTTCTTGGGAAATACCACTCTTAGCCGGTGGTCAGACCTACCTAAATAGCTATGGTAAATTCGATTCGGAGAAATTGCCGTTCGGCGGAAGACCCTAATAAACTTTATGGTGTCCTACTTAAATGTAAATTAAATTTAAACATGTTATAAATAACTGTACTAAAATTTAATGACGATCCGCTACAGTTTATTTACATCTGCAACAATGAAAAGAAAAGGAAAATTTTTTCTGTGACCTAAATCTACATAATAATAATTTTTTTTCCAAATGTAGAAATTTTACCACCATTTGCAGATGTAAGAAAATAATCGTCTTTTTTGTCCGTCTTATATTTTGTTTTTGGTAAAACACTAACGTCTGCTCCACTATCTATTAAAAAAATTAAATGATTTTTTCGATCAAAAATAAATAAACGTTTAGTAGATGATATAATATCAAGTGTTTTATTTGAGTTTCTTACGGTTGAGAAACTTACTCGTTTTTTGATTTGTTTCTAATAAATTCATCATTTAAAAAACAATTGTTTCCAGAACATTTAAAAGCATTTTTTTTATACTTTCGATGATAATAACAAATAACATCATCATCGGAATGTTGATTATTTTTATGTCCTCGGCTTCTCGATCTTTGTCTACAAGAATGACATTGTTGAGAATAGTCTTTTTTTAGAAGCCAAAACTTCCTCTCTTAAAATAGCAATTTCTTTTTTTAAACTATTCTGACTTTCTGAGATATTTTTAAATATATTTTGACAATTGACTGAAAATTCTGACATTATACGAGATTATTTCACTCAGAAATTATTAACCAATGAAACTACTACAATTTTTAAATTTGGACCAATGACAGCAGTATTACATCGATAAAATCCCTGAAACAGTTTTATCGCGATAAAATCATTCTTTATGTCAACTGTCACTTAATACGTTACTTTGACATTTCGTCGTTAAAGATATGTTTTTGTATTTAAATAATTTATTCGTGAAATATTCTCCGCAAATACCATTCGTGCTTGAAAATTTTACCTATAAATTTTTTCTCGAGCGATATTGCCAACAGTAATATTACTCGTGTAAATTGGTCACTTTATTATCAAAAATTAAATCCCTCGCGCTAAAGCGCTCGTGATTTAATTAGATAATAAAGTGGCCAATTTACACTCTTAATATTACTAGGCAATATCGCTCTCGAAAAAAATTTATCGATAAAATTTTAAGCACTTATGATATTACATACGATAAACTGTCAGTTCGAACTTCAGCAATAGTATTTAAATGATTTATATTTTGGGATTCCCAAACTTTATCTGCTAAAATCAATAATTCAGCTATATTATTTTTTCCAGATGTAGTTAAAGCTATATCAATCATCTGTGGTAAACGTCGACACCATAATTTAATTAAAAGATTCTTGTCTACAGTTACATCTCCAGAAACTTGCAATAATTCTCTATAAAAATTAGATGGTTTTCGATCTCCTAATTCTGAATTGGAAAGTAATTTTTATAACCTCGAATTCTCTGATAAAGTAAATTTGTTTATAATATTTTTTTTAAGATTCTCATATAAATCAACTTCCGGAGGATTTTTAATTACATCTACGACATCAGTAAAAATTTCTATCGGTAAATTAGCTACTGTAAGATGGTATTTACCTTTATCAGAAAGAACCTTATGAATAACCCAGTCAAATTAGACAAATCGGTGGAAAAAATTCCCAGAGAGTTGGAAATTTTTTTAAAGGCTTTCTTTACACTTGGGTAGACATATATCAAAAGTCCCCGAGGGTGGGGGGTGAGTTCGAGGAGGGGAGGGGGGTTAAAGGTACCATTTTTCAGTTTTTCGCTTATATCTCGGAAACGATCACTCCTATCGATTTTTGCCCCCTTACCACAATTAAAGCTGACAAAATTTCCTACAGAAATGGTCCTATGCATTTTCGCGTGAAAGTGATAGCACGTGTTTAAGTTGTTCTGTGTTTAATTGTAATAATATTTAACATCATTACTAAAATATGACATTCACAAGAGGTAAAGCAAATCAGCAAAGTGATGACTTAACTGATAGTGTGATAAATATGCTTAAAAACGATACTATAAAAAAATTAATTAGTGAAATAATAAAAACAGAAGTCTTAGTTCTAAACGAGACTATTGTAAGTCTTCAAGAAGAAGTAAGAAATCTGCGTAAAAGTAATATTGATCTTGTACATCTATTAACAGAGGGAAGTGAGCCATTAAATAAAATTAAATCTTTTAATAAAGTGATAGAAAATTCCACAAATGCCACTGATTTAGATTTTGATGTAAATCAAAATAATAACAAGAAATTTACTGATAATGAAAGACCTGGAAAAAAGATAAAAAAGGTTATCGGCGATGGACTTGAAAAAATTGAAAGTGCTACTCAAAACAAAGCCGCTGGTGTTTTTGCTAGTACGGCTTCAATCAATGGTACATCCAGCACTGCAGAACAACGTGGTAGCGTACAACGAAGGCGTCCAATTAAGCGAGTCTTTGGAAGCGCCTATCCACCAACAACAAGCAGTACGAGTAGCCATAGCTTCTCTGCAGTGAGCCGAAAGACATGGTTATACGTAGGCAGGGCAACCCCTGGTACCTCAGCAGCGGAGGTGAAGGATTATTTGAAAAATAAATTCCCTGGCAACGAATTCAGCGTCGAACTTCTTCCAAGATGGAAAAATGCTATTACTGAGTGCTTTAAAATTGGAGCTGATTATGAACTATTGCCGGAACTATACTGCCCTCATAAATAATAATGCAGTATCTGCAAAAATGGCGTTTTGAGTAATCAAGAAGTGAAGTTCAAATGTTTGTATTTTTTTTATCTATATCTTTTTTTGTTTCATTTTTTACATGGTTAGGTATATTTTATGAAGGATTTTAGAAATCCCAATTATACAAAAATTTATGTTTATGAATAAAAAATAAATCACATACTGCGAATTTGCGTTTTGCTTCAGATCTATTTTTTAGGTTAAAACACAGTAACTGATAATAATTCATAAATTCATTAATCACACAGGTCATAATTTGGATTTTTTTATTGAATAGGTATATAACGCATCATTTTTACATGCATATCATAAATATAGTTTAATTTTCAATCAAATCATACAAAATTTAGATTTATTCTGGCCTAATTGGCAAATTTTTCCAAAATTCCAAACGATTCTTAACCATTAATGGACCTAGAACTTTTAAAATCGCAGTTTTTGTATTGCTATCAATACCTTTTGGTTCCTTTAATGGTTGGGGTTCTTCTGTTACTTTTTTTAGCATAGAAGGTTTTATAAAATTGAGGATATATTCTTCTCCTTCAAACGAAGTTTTGTAACATAAGTTAGTACTGCCTCTTTTGGCAGTGATTTGGACGATTTTGGCTAGATAAGGCTTAGGGTTATTATAATTAGTATTGTTGACTTTTTGCACAGAATGCCAATCTCTCCACAGACAAAAATCACTTATCTCCATGGCTTTAACTGTGACTTTTCCAGAATGGGCTAAAGAAACGGCCATTATAAAATCTTGGAAGTCGTAAGTTTTCTTTTGTTGTTTTAAGGATTTCTCAATTTGGTGGTGAAAGCTGTCTGCACTCATAAAGGTGTGGCCTGCTTCAAAGTAATTGACTTCAATTTTTTCAATTAAGACCTTACTGGAATTCACAATATAGATAAAATATGACAGAAGGCACCAATTTTTGTTTTGTGCAGTACAATTATCCAACCACAAAACTACGTTTTTCTTATCTCGATTTGCCATAAAGAAATAATGAAAAGCACTAACTATGTCTTCTTTATTTCGACCTGATATTGCTTCATGCCAAATAATTGCAAGAGGTTTCACATTTTTTTGCTTCGTCCCGACTGGTACAAAACTCTCGTTGTAAGTCGTAAGCCTTTTCGTAAAAACAACAGATTTAAAAGTGTCTATTCTTGGAAGCATAATAACTTTCTGCAGGTCCACTGAAACACATATTGTATCCACATCAAGATCTGAATCGGCGTATTGTCTGTAAAAATCTCGACTCATTTTGGCTTTATTTATATGATCCGACCATGAATTGCAAATATCCCATTCTAAATTTAAACTGTCTTGTTTATGCTCTGGATTATGCAAGTTAAAACACTCGCACTTTTCGCATTCCTCATGTCCGAGTTTAGTAAAATGAATATGCATTTCTTTAACCACTTTTCTATATAAATCATATGAAATAGGTATATTTGGATTTTTATCGCAGTAATCCTTGTACATAAAACTTAAGGAAACATCGCTAGGTAAATACCTAACATTAGGGGCATGTTCCCTGCGGTAATGCGATACAGTTGGATGAAATGATTCAACATGTTGTTCAATTGAATTTCTATCTACTTTTTTTGTTGATGGGTGACGACCACGTCTGTCTTGTACTGGTGTAGTTGAATTACGATTTGAGGTGGATAGAGCTCTAAATATTACACCGTCATTTTTTTTATTATACCCTAGCGTAGTCAAAAAAAATATTTTACAAACAGCAGTCTTCTCCCCACTTTCATTATGTATATAATATTTAACTGTCATATTTCTTTGGGAATCTTCAGTTTTCAAAGTCCTTCGTTTAACATCTTCCCTAGAGCATTGACTTAAAATGTAGGAACGTTGACGAAACCAATCCATCTTCCAGTATTCGTTATTGACTTGTGTTCTTTGTAAATGACTAAAATTTTGATTGCATTTTAGTCTGCATTTTAACTTATCACAACCTTCTAGAACCGGATGACTTTCAGACAATTTTTGAATTTTATTTCTTGAGCGCTCTTTCCTCGATACTTTTGGCCTTCTTTTTCTGATAGTTCCTCTTTTTGTGTATTCTACAAGTGTAAACAAGGCATAACTATATATTATACTTCAAAATTATTGTGTAAATACAAACCATTTTCCAAATTGTGGACTTCTTCTACATCTGATTGTGTCCATTCTTCTTCTACGTGCTGCTCTTTCTCTTTTTCATCGCGACTTTCAAAATTATGTACTTCTTCGTTCAGTTGCGTCCATTCTTCTTCTTCTATGTTCTTCTCATTTTCGTCTTCACTATCGTGACTTTCAAAGTATTGTGTTTCATTTGCTACATATTCTATATCATGAACGTCTGTAAGAAATTATTAGTAATAACTTTCATATCTAAAAAGAACATTAAAAAACTTACTTTCTAAAACTAACAACACAGGCTGTTCTAGTGCACGAAGTAAATCATCTCCGTTTGGAGTGTTAAAAGAATCAAAATCAATTGTACTTTCTGATAATATTGGTATTTTAGTTTGATTTGTATTATCTTTAACCGTTTGCATTATATCTGAAGTAATAGCATTGTTGATTTTGGGACTAGAATCGTTGTCTTTGGAAGAATGTTTAGCAGTTTCATTCAAATAAGCTATCCTCGTTTCACTTGTTAGTGGTTTTGAAATCCTTGTTTTATTATGGTCCGTAGATACTCGATTTTGCTGCCCAATCGACTCCAAAGCCATACTGACTATTCTCTTTGAACGATTCATTGTAAACTATAAAATTAATTAACACTATAAATATTTTCGTAGAGGTACCTACATAACGTCAAATTTGCAGTTACTGTATATTATGAATGCTAAACACCATTATAATTGATATAAATAATACTTACATGATCATACAATAAAACTATCTCTTCACAGAATATATCTCTTGTAACCACTATAATATTAATATTCACACACCCACAAACAACAACTAATAATGACCACGTTCGCGCGTTTACCAGACTCAAGTCTCAACTGTT